>JAZKJV010008192.1:600000-1009376 GCA_037367405.1 Ottelia alismoides
CGCTTAGGTCAAGTTTTGACCTTCTCTCGGGGCTCGAGTCAGCCTGTATCTATTATATATATACAGACTTATTTTTTTCCCTTTATTTATTTATTTTAGGTTAAAGTAATAATATATGTACAATATTTACACACAGATGCAAGTTAGTAAGAATATGGAGTTAGTATTATATACATGTGTTTTATAAGGGATTTTAAGCTAAAATAAATGAATAAAGATGCTGAAATGCAAATTCATCAGTGATATTGAAATCCGACAGTTCGGGCAAATCACCTCATTAATTGGGAGCACATAGGAGCACTGTTGGGTGTGAGGCTACATCATGTGTTTAATGAACTAAAAGGTTGTATTACCACCAACTAAAATTGAAAAGGTAACTCGATGAAACCTTTACACCCTTCGCATGTTCAGTCGGTGAATTCAAAGGGTTTTCATTGTGTTTAATTTGCGTAAGTTTTCCCCATACATTTATGTGCCCTGTAGTGCATAGATTCTCCTTGATATTCGTGTTCATATACAATCCTCTTGACATAAAGGATGACTAGCTGGAGGGATTTTCATTCGGACATCGAGAATTTATCATTGAACCCTTCAAAGAGATCATCTTCAGAGGTTCGTTCACTTCCTGAACCTCCCAGGACTCATGACCCTCTTGAATACAAGATCACTCACTTTGGGGATGGTCAACCACTAACCGACCCCTTCCTCTCTTCCCCACTTACCAAGGACGACCTTTGTCTTGGTGAGGATGATTTAAGTTCACTAGTCTCAATTAATTGAAATCCATTTGTTGATGAAGGTGATAAAGAATTTTCATTCAAGATGCCTCCTAAGAATAAATATAATGAGGAAGAACATCGTGCCAATCCTTTCCAAAATGATACTAGCTAGGATGGCTGCATCTAAGCAGCAGCATGCCCTACTTAGGTCTTAGATGGGACAATTGAATGTAGGGGTTGATGCACCCATGGATGTAGCATACAAACTAAAATAATTTAGAGTGCAAAATTACTTGAGCCTAGTAGAGCCATAAATATAATATGAGTTGAAGATGTCATTTTTGAATTTGCTGCCATGTTTCAATGAGAATGCCAATTACGAACCATATGCATTCATATGGGTCATTGAGCTCGTCTGTGCTAACCTACATCGCCTTAGGGTTATCCATGATTATATTAGGCTCACTACCCTTCCATTTGCCTTGGGGGATAAGACTTATTACTTGGTTAAGCATTTAGGTGTGACAATGACCACCTACGTCCAATTCAAGGACCTGTTCTTAAATAAGTTCTACCCTCCGAGTATAATTAACCAGATGAGTATACACATCATGAGTTTTCCCTCTACCTATTGAACCTTTCGGTGATACCTAGGAACAATTCAAGGACATACTACAGAATTGTCCATGTCATGGATTGGATGATAAGATCCTAGTCCAATCTTTTATCACTTGTATCAACCCGGATATGTAGTGTTTAGTGAGCATTGCCTATGGATGCAGTTATACATCATGTGGAGTAGATATTTTATGGAGGGTATTCAAGTAGATGGTTTAAAATAGCCGTGCATAGACAACCAGTAGGGCATACCATTAGTCCCCAATTGCATTCATATCAAAGCGGGGGAATATTGTTGGAGAACTAGTAGAGGACTTAATCCCCACTATGGGGATTATTGCATACAAGTTGACAGTAGTTTAGCCGATCGATGAGAGGTTGAATGATATTGAAAGCTTAATCAAGCTCCCAATACTGGTGGAGGAATTGTCAGAGAAGGTATCCAAGATTAATACACCTGCCACTACTACTCATGCTGCTCTTGTTTTTCGTGGATACCATGTACATGAGCAATTGATGTTAGGGCAATACTAGCCATGTGTAGAAGACCAATCTTATACCCATTCTTTCCAGTAGTAGAAACAACCAGCTGAGATAGTACAGGAAGAGCCTCCCCAGTATGGGAGGTGAAAGATGTATGGTACACCCATGACCCTGCTCGATAGGGAAGTACATGGGACAAATAGTCTAACTAGCATCCCTCGACCTTCTACATATCACATTCACCTCTACACCGCATCTTCCATAGGCCAACCCTTGCCCTTATTAGCCCCGATAGAGGCAACATCAAAAACAAGAGTACGACCGCCACGACCGATACCACTAGAGCCAGCATGGCCTGAATTACTAGCATCACCCCCATCACCAGCAATAATATCAGCAGTATCAAGTCCAACCCTCACGATATCATTCTTCTCAACAGAATACCTCTTCGTTAGCACTCACTGACTTTCAGCAACAGATTCTCGATGATCTTCGTTCCTATTGGAACGAGATTCGAGACATGCGGGTGGACATCAACCGCTTGCCCCGATGGAAAGACGAGCAGGCTGCTCCACATACCTGCATTCTCTCCCAAGTTTAGACTAACCCCAATATCATGAACAAGCCTCTGTCATAAGAACACATGGGCTAGGTATACTACTCAAACACTCTTAGATTCGAGCATGAGATTCTTTTATGTGATGATGCTTAGCATATGTCACTCAAAAGTGGAAGGACGACAATTGTACCTGATCGGGCAAGGGACATAGAGAAGGTAATCTATGGAGCTCGACATGAGGAGTCTTTAGAGGATCATGAGGAGAGGGATCGTATTCAATAGACCTCTTATCAACAGACAAGGTTACCCTCATGTGGCAATGAGGAGAAGGACACGAGTATCACAACAACTTTGAGACACTTTGGACTTTACATAGGATGAGGAGGAGAGGCATCATATTAATTTGACCCCTCAACAGCAGACAACGTTACCCTCAGGAAGGAATGAGTAGAAAGACAAGAGTATCATAACAACTTGGAGACACTTGGAGTCTAAAGAGGAGATTCATCATTCTAAAAATCATAGTCCAATTGACCAATAAATCAGGATAACTTCATCAATTTTGAACTAATTCATGCTAACTCCAAATGACCTGAGACCACCTCCATTGTGTACATATCACCAATAAGAATAAATGGAAAATACAAAAAAAATTCACTAACATAATAAGATGTCCAAAAACTCAAGCCCTAATTTCAAGACAAACGGACTAAAACACTGGTATCTTCCTCATATAGTGTTTGATTTGATCCTAGCTTTTAAACTATTGTACATTCAATTACCTTCAAAACAAGATCAAGTTCAAGTGACTCGGAGCTCATATGTAAAAGTTGGATTTTGGGTCTCTTTGTACACTGTGTATTTTAGTAGTTTTTGACCTATTGCTTTATGTACATAATTAACATATTTTATTTTATTTCTTTTTCATTTATTTTCTTTGACAAAAGTTTTATTAAAATGCACAAAAATCCAAATCTAAAATAATACTAAAATTTAAGAAATCTACAGAGTCCGAGTGTTCAATAATAGTTTGTACAATAAATGTTTTAGATCTCGTTTAGACGAGCAACTTTGATGAAGAAAAATTTTCGATTCGAGGTCATTTTCTATTTCTTTCCTCTTTATCTTTATTTTTTATTTTCGAATTTTCTGGGGGTGCCACGTGGCTGCTCCTAGAGCCGCCACATGTCACTCACTTTTGGATTTATTTTTCATTTATTTAAAATAAAAAATAAAAAAATAAAAAAATAAAATAAAAATAAAAGAGCATGCACATGTCCAGCACGTGACACGCCTGCGTCTTCTTTCCCCTTCCATCTATGGCCGACTCCACTGCCTGCCTAACCTTGCCGCTGCCCCTTTCCCAAAATTACGTTGCCAACTCTGCAATCAACACATCCACCTTAGATCTCCTTCCAGACCAGTCTCCTTCAATCCTGCAACTTCCACTCCTAGACCACGTCACCACCTTCATTCCCGATCACATCCCTAATCGACCCCTTCTCCGCCTCTCCCAAATCAATCTTTCCCGATCTCCCTCATCAACCCCGATCATCTTCCTAGATCAACCCTCATCCTGATCAATGAGCACCATCTCTGATCCCCTTCCTAATCCATCGTCTACTCTGCCTCCTATTTAACAACCATAACCACCACCCCTCTAGCTTATCCACCATTAGAACCAACTCAAGAAGAAGCTCAGTGATGCCGGAGCTCCTCCCCTTTCTATCCAACGAGATCCGAGGGATCTCTCCCTCGTTGCAGCTTCATCTCTTGACACCGTTACCTTGCTCTGGCGTGCAATGCAGTCGAGTCTCTACTTCCCCAATTCCACCTTCTCCGCCATACATCGCCTCTCCACCGTACATCTCCAGCTTCTGCTTCAACCCCGCATTTCATCGACAAGCTCCAGCTACTTTGCCAACCAACACCACCAACGCACCTTATGAGGAGCATCCCACTCCTCTCTGGTCACAAGGCCATTGAGCAACCACGCTACCTTGCCTTCCATCGCCCATGTTTCAACTCCAGCACCTCCCTCAAGTCCTACAACTTTTATCTGCAGCTTCGCCCTTACGCTGCACCTCTAACCACCTTCTCGACCGCTAGTCACCTCTCCGTCATCTTGAAGTTATGCCCTTCGCCACATCCACTTCATCAACGCATCGAGGCATCGCCAGCCACCCCATGCCTCCACCAGAGCCTCGACATCACCGGAGCCCTCCTCTCCGCTTTTCAACATTGACAAGAGGAGCAGCTCAGTCAACACCACAAACATAGGGACGAGCTCCCTCAAGAATGCCATATGAAGACCCTCCCCTCACACGATCCACACGCTTGGGGGAGGGAATTTTGCATTCGAAGCCCTCAAAGACTATCCAATATGAAAAGACCACTCCCCCCCACCCCGTGCACGTGATACACACGTGGGGTGGAGATTTTGCAGAAGATCCCACTGAAATTCTGCTTGTTCGCAACTGAGTCCCCACCAACCAAAGGTCACGTGCTTCACGCGTGACCCTTGGGAATTTGGCATTGACTCCCTTCCAGGGATATGTAATTACACTAGATCCCTGCACTACATCTTTTTATTTATTGTAGTTTCACTTATAGCTCTGACTTTCCTATGTGATTTGAACATTATTCTTGCATCTTTTGTTTACCAAAAAATTAGCATTTTGTTCTACAATAATTTTTACACTATGGCATAACTGTGATTTTTTATTATTTGTGGTTAATTAATAATTAATATTCTTGTGGAAATTTGCATATTTTCCTCATCTAAGCCGAGAAATTCATAATTAATTAACCACCACTTCAAAAATTGCAAATAAATCAAGGATCATAGAATTAATTATTAATTACATTGTGCTGAAAAAGAATTGCATTTGCATGCATATTTTATTCTAAAAAACATTTTGTGCATCTAGTAATTAATTTTTGATATGTTTTAAATTCAATATTTTTAGCGTTTAGGATTTTCCTGAGATAGATCACCTAGTGATATATCTTAGATAATTGTTTTCTTGAAAATAAGTAGATTTAATATTTATTATAATTAACTATTGAAAATCTCATGTTTTGTATTCATTAATTCATAAAATATTCATATTGCATCCAAAATTTTCAAAAAATTAAAGTGTGCTCATTACATCATTATTTACATCTTGGCAAAGTTTCAGATTTTTTGGACATCGTTTGATAGATATGAATTTTGTAGTCATTAAAATTGGTGTCATGTTCATTTGCATTTCAAAAGTTGTATAAAAAATATATCAAAAATATCCTTACATGAAAACAGTGCACGGAATTCGATAGACATAATTCTAGGTTGTTCCTTTGCATCCTCGAGTTCGACCTTGGGACTTGCCTAAGTAAAATAAACATAAAATCACTCTAATTAATTGAATTAAATAATTATGTGATTTTTTCTTGATTGATTCTGATTACTCCCCTACAAAGAAAGGACAAACACAATTATTTTAAATGCTCAATTCACAACAATTAACCGAGGGAATTTCAACTCATCTAGGACCTTGCACCTCTAATTATGGAGAATACACCTGCAACATCTATTCCATAATCTGTTGTATACTGCTTTATTTCTGATCAAAAGTTGTACAAAAACAATTCATCTTTCAAGAATTCTATTTCTCATAATGCATTGAATGATGTTTTCGATTCAGATTCTTCTTCCATTTCACTTTCTTCTATCCCTTTCCCCCATGCTCTTACAACTGGAAAGTGCATCAAAAATATCAAAAGTAGGACCTAGACATGACATGATTTTGTAAGAAAAACATCACCATTAAAGTGCCATTTGAGAATAATGTGGCTAAAAATGCTGCATTTCAGAAGTACCAAAAGGTGAGATGCACACCTCCTAGAGTTAGCAGGATGAAACCATATGAACATGTGAAGACTCATGTCTTATCAATAGCCACTACCTACAGTCTCAAGAATCTGAAATTACCAAGGAAGAAAAGAAACATGGGTGATCACTATGTGGCGAGTCATATCAATGACATTGCATTTGCAAAGACTCTCCTAGATAACGGTTATCCTATCAACGTTCTTCCATTAGCATTTTATGAGAAATTTTAGTTAGGACTACTTTAGAAATCACGAGCATTACTCTAGTTCATAGATAAATCAATGAAGAGACCTAAGGGAGAAGTGAAGAATGTGGTTATCTCGATTGAGAGATAAGACTACAAGGTGAACTTCACGGTCCATGACATGGAATTCCCCAATCATTGGAGAGAACCTCAGATCATTCTTGGATGACCATTCCTAAGGACCGTCGGTGCAACATTTGATTATCAGATAATAATGATGAAGTTTTGTTCTCCAGGTGGAGAAGTGAACTTAGAGATGAAGTAAACAAAGTGGCAGCAATCTGACTCTGGGAGCTGCACAGAGTACTCATCTTCAGAGGTATATTGCAAGATGATCAACACAGTTGGGGTTTGGATACAGACCCCAACAGGGTAGAGCGAGACCCTCCCATTTGGAGAGGATTTAGTGCATGTTGCAGTTTGCTGGGTGTTGCATGATATCTTAAGAGATGCATCCCCTATTTCCTAGATGACATTGAAATCCACTTGGATTTTTCAACTCCATCTGCTTTTGAACGTTTAAGGGCCATAGATGATGAGTCAGACACAACTTTGGCCAAACTACCGCTTCTCTTTAGCTATCCAACTCTTTAAACAATAGTGTTGGTGGCAAGTACCGTGCATATAGAACCACCTTCATGCAACACACAACTCGATTCAGATGTGATTCAACCGGACATGGTGATACATCACTACCAGAGCTGAAGTCACTCCCTCCTGCATTGAAGTATGTTTTTTTTTGTAGAATCCAAAGAGAGATATCCAATGATAATTAGTGTTGACCTTGTGTTAGAGGTACCTAGGCTTTTAGATGACTTATAGCAGAACTGCAAAGCGATTGGCTGGGCAGTTTTGGATCTCGTAGGGATTAACCTTGCTCTCTGATCATACAACATATATGTTGATGATAATGTGAGACCTTCTGATGAGTTTCAAAGGAGACTTAACCCTAATCCGTGGGAAGTTGTTAAGGATGAGATTGAGAAGAGGTGCAAAGAAATATTTATATACCCCATTTAAGATTCCAAATGGTGGGCCCCACTCCATGTTATCCCGAAGAAGGAAATTCAGATGGTCACCAATGAGTAAGGGTCGAGATAGCAACACGAGTACCCAAGTTGTGGCACATTTATGTTGACTACATGCTCCTAAATGTCATGACCAAGAAATACCACTTTCCCTTGCCATTCATTGATCAGATTTTGGAGAGACTAGTATGGAAAGCATTCTTCTATTTTCTTAATGGGTACTCGGACTATAATCAGGTAGACATTGATCCTGAGGACCAGTAAAATACCACATTCACATGTCCATTTGGCACTTATGTCTTCAAGCGCATGCCATTCAGGCTCTGTAATGCTCCAGGCACATTTTAGAAGTGCATGATCGTTGTATTTGCTGAGATTGTGTGATATTTCTTGGAGGTTTTCATGGATGACTTCTCGATACATGGTGATTCCTTTGATACATGCATAGAGCACTTGAATCGAGTCCTCAAGATGCATAGAGAAGTGAATATGGTAATATCACGGGAGAAAAGCCATTTCATGGTAACAAAGGGTATTGTGTTGGCACATGCCATCTCCAAAAAAGGGAATGGAGGTTGACCTTGCCAAGGTGGATGTGATCAAGAAACTTAATCCACCAACCAATGTAAAGTCAATAAGGTCTTTCTTAAGGAATGTTGTATTCTATAGGAGATTTATTCAGGATTTTTCAAAGATTTCCCACCCACTAGCTGAGCTCTTAGGGAAAGATAAAGAGTGCATTATAGATCATAAGCGTTTAGAGGACTTTGAGATCTTAAAAAGGAAGATTTGTGACTCACCGATCCTACAAGATCTTGATTGGTCTCTTCCCTTGGAGATAGTGATTTACGCTTCAGATTTTACTATAAGAGCTATGTTATGACATAAGCAAGATGAGATTCTGTATGTTATACACTATGCAAGCAAATTTTTAGATCCTAAAGAGAAGAATTATATCGTGACATAAAAGGAACTGCCTACAGTAGTATGGTCCCTCAAGAAATTCAATTCTTATGTTTTGGGTTCCAAGATGATAATTTGCTACTCACACAACCATTCGATACCTAATGGAAAAGAAGGACGTAAACATGCTTCTTCTTAGGTGGATTTCATTATTACAGGAGTTTGATTTGGTGATTAAGGATGAACCTGGAGTGGAGAATGTAGTGGTTGATCATTTATCCTGAATTGAGTTGAATGATTCCATTGAATTTAAGAAGATCAGAGAGACCTTCCTAGAAGAGTTAATATATGCTATTGACTCACTCCCATGTTAAGCCAACATGGTGAACTTCCTTCTCTCCATGCAGGTTCCCCATGGTTGCATTAGGAGAAACATTGGCCACTGATGTCAGATTCGAGGAGGTACTACTAGGAGTATCCGTTCCTTTTCTTTGAAGGGTCGAATTGTGTATAGAGAAGATATATTCCTCAGTAGGAATATCATAGTGTCCTTACACATTGTCATTCACCTGAGTATGGAGGACACCATTCATGAAAGAGAACCGTTCACAAGGTTCTCCAATGTGGATTTTATTGGCCGTCCCTTTTTAGAGATGCCTTTAATTTTGTACGGTGATGCCCGATCTGTTATAGTGGGAGGGACAAATAGATATAGAGACAAGATGCCCATGCAACATGTGATTTTTTGTGATGTTTATTTTGCATTGGGCATAGATTTCATGGGTCCCTTTCCTAATAGACAATGACATGAGTACATTTTGCTAGTGGTTGACTACTTGTCTAGGTGGGCTATCCCAACTCGATCTGTAGACATCAAGACTGTTTGTAAGTTTGTGAAAGACCATACCATTTATAGGTTCAGGGTTCCAAAGTTTCTGATTTCTGATGGGGGGTATCCACTTCATGAATAGAGAAGTTAGATCATTAGTAAAGGACTACGAATTTAAGCATAGAGTAGATAGTCCTTACCGACCATAGTCGAATGTTATATCAGAGGTTTTGAATCGAGAGGTGAAGATCATTCTTCAGAAGTTTGTTCATCTCAATAGGAAGAATTGGTCCCAACTCTTGGACCAAGTTTTGTGAGTCTATAGGACTGCCTACAAGAACCCACTCGGTACTTTACCTTTCTGGATGATCAATGGCAAGCCATGTCACATGCTCGTGGAGTTAATTCATAAGTTAGAATTGGAAATTAAGAATTTGAATTGGAGTCGTCCCCTAGGAAAACTTTGTTAAAACTTGAATTTGAATGAGATCGTGGAAATCAGAAACCAGGCGTATGATACCAATCTGATATATAAGGATGAGGTTAAGAAATGGCATGATTGGCACATTAGGTGCAAAAATTTTGTCCCTAGGCCAAGCTAAAGGTGTTCCACAAGAAGCTCAAGTACAAATGGTCGAGTCACTACGTCGATAAGAAAGTAAACAATAATGGAAGTGTAGAGATAATCAATCTCATAGATGGTGCATGTTCTTTTCTGGTTAATTGACAATTGTTGAAGCACTTTAGATTATAAAGAGCACAATGGACAAATTAGCATATAAAACTACATGTTGAAAGTTATACATTCGAATATGAGATAAGGAGGTTGTAGAGATCTCTTGGGGAGGAGGTGCGATTGAGGTGACATGTAGGGAGGAGGTGCGGTTGAGGTGACACGTAGGGAGGAGATGGAGGTGAGGCGAAGTTGGAGGTGCCGGAGGTGGAGAGGAGCTAGAGGTGGGGAAAATATGAGAATTAGGGAGTCAATGATGACATGGAGTATGAGGATGTTGTGACAGAAGTGGGGAGGTGGCAAGCGGAGTGAGGAGGGAGGAGGTGGGCCGACAATGGAAGGTAGAGGGAGGAGGAGGGCAGCAACATGTTAGAGGGAGGGAATGTCGAGGGTGGGAGGAGGTTGAGAGGGAATGAAAAGTAAGGGGAGGGAACGAAATTTCATTTTGGGATTAGAGCAATATTATTTGCGGTGGTCAAGAAGCCATCACAATGTTATTTACGACGTGGGCGAAGAAGCGGCGACTTGACGATCGTAGCTGAAACTTTATTGTAATATTTGTGGTGTCTTGTAAATGATCGCCATAAATATTACATAGTTGTGGCACATAATAATGACCACCACAAATAGCGCATCATTATTGCTTAATTTATAATAGTGGTGGTGTCTCTTTATAAGAATAAAGGAGACATTCAAAATTGTTTGAGATACAGAGGTATCAAACTGATGAGTCACACTATGAAAATTTGGCAACATGTGATTGAAAGAAGGTTGAGTTAAGTTTCAAATGTAACATAAAACCAATTACGATTCATGCCAAGTCGCTAAACTATTGAAGTTATCTACTTGTTGAGGAGATTAATGGAGATTTATAGAGATAAAAGGAAGAACCTCCGCATGATTTTTGTTGATTTGGAAAAGTCTTATGATTCAGTCCCATGGGAGATTTTATGGAGAGTTTGGGAGAAAAGACAAGTACATGTCCTACACATTAACCTTATAAAGGATATGTATAATGGGGCTTCATCTTGTGTAAGGATCAAGTCTGGGAAGGCTAACTATTGAATCATCATCGATATGCACCAAAGTTCATCTTTGAGTCAATTAGTTTTTACTTTGATTATGGATGAGTTGACTAGTTATATTTAGTAGGAGATACCTTAGTATTGATGAATTTGTGATTCATCACTATAAAGATCAAAATAGAGCTCTGATCCCGAGTGATTCATTCCATTTATTCATTTAAATTACATTTCTATGATTCATGCACGTGTAATTAATATTCATGTTTTAGCATGCATAATTGCATTTAGTAAGAATTCCAAAAATCATGTACATTATCATTTGTATATTACCATAATTTCCTTGATTTTTAATTATTTTTACGAACTCCAAATTAATTAAAATCAACTTTATTGTGTACATATTACTAAGATTAATCAAGGAAAAAATACCAAAAAATAATAACTTGTATATTTGGCTAATAATACCCAAACCCCAGTTCTGAGACCAAATGGTGTACTCCCTCATATAGTCTCCTATGGAACCCTACTAACATTTGAATTAATAAACATTCAATTATCTACAAACATGATTAAATTCAAAAGAATCAGAGTTCGTATGTGAAACTTTGGTTTTGGAACCTCATTGTATATTGTACATATTACCGATTTTAACCCTATTATTTTATGTCAAAAATTACTCCTTTTGATCTATTTCTTTTTTATTTATTTTCTTTGATTTATGATTTAATAAAATGTGCAAAAATCCAAATCAAAATTGAAGTAATGATCAAAGAATCATTGTGAGTATGTAAATAAGTCTCCCTTATTTTATTATTGTATTTTCATACCTATTAAAAATCAGAAAAATAAGATTAAGTTGTGAATAGTTTTTCTATTTTGTCTAATTCTATCTTGATTTTTACCTTATTTGAAAATCACAAAAATGTTTGCAAAAGTGAAAAAATACAGTATTTTATCTACATAGAGTACCTCCAAAAATACGTTTTGTACATATATATCTTTTGGTTTTGATTCTTATAGGAAAGTTGTTCATCTCATAAAGTTGAACAACTTTCATGAATATCATTTTTTATTTGACCTCATTTGCTATTTTTATTGATTTTTTCGTATATATTTTTTGAATTTTTTGGTAGAGATACATGGGAGCTCCTAGAACCCCCATGTATTGCCCCCTTTTTGCCCTCTTTACTATTTTTTTACTTAGTTTTTATTTTATTTTTTTATTTATTTGTTAACCGCCACATGGTGCCTTGTGTGCCCTTCGATCCTGGGCCTATCCAATGACCCATGATCCTTTCCTCTCCCCCCTGCCTTCCACGATAGTGCAGCTTAACTGCCTCCCGCCTTCGCCTTCGCCGCATCTCCACGAGTTCCTTCACCTGCTACCTACGACCCACCCCACCTTTCGCAACCACCACTTGCTTCCTCTTCCCTTACATGCTCCTCGTCCATGAACTCCACGCACAACAACCCTCCACCTTCCCCGCCATTGTTCCAACCACCCATAGAAGGGGCTTCGCCTCCACCATCACACCTTCATCCTCCAAATGGGAGAGAGCTCAGGACCATGATCCCTGGTGACAAGAGAGCTTCTTCCTTCGAATCAATGACCTCCAACAAGATCAGCGGAGTTTACCTCTGTGTTGTAGTAGCTTCACTCACGCTACTCGAGCTTCTCCAATCCATCTTCACTCGGATCGAGGCAATGACTGAGTTCGTCGAGCTCCATATCCCAGGAGAACTCATACATCTAGTAGACTCTCCTCCTCTTCTTCCATCTTCTTCTGCTTCTTCATATTATTCTTCTTCGTTCCTTTTCTTCTACACCATCATGCCTTTGCCACACACCACCACACCTCCATGTCTTGTTCCTCTACGCCACTAGACTTTGACTCTTACGCTAACACCCCGATGCTCTGCTCACCTCCACCCTTCACCCTTGACTCGCATCGTCAGATCCCTATCTACACATTCACCTCCCACTGTAGTACTACCGAACACACCACCTTGATCGTATATCCAGCTTGCCTTCGACAACTGCTTCGTCAAAGCTGGAGCCCTAGCGCCTCGATGCATCACCCTCACCATAGCTCCCATTTGTTGGAGTCCTCTAGTTGTCACCAACGGACGACCTCAAGACAACCATGACATTAGTTGTCTGACCTTGAGCCTCGGGCACCCAAAACAACCTCCAAGAAGCGACGTGGTGCTTTGGGGTATTCGCAACTCAGCTCCACCGTGAACCTCTACCTCTAGACCTGAGCCAGAAAGGGCATAGCCCCATGCATGCGGTGTGGGGAAAATTTCGTTGAAGCCCCCGCTTTCCTGAAGAATAATGCCAAGGTCCTGCTGACGACTCACGCACATGACATGCAAACACTTGGAAAAATTACAAGAATACCAGAGCATATATTAGTAATTTCACTTTAGTCTAGTTACCATATTTTCTTTAGCTATTTTTTTTCATGTATTTCATTTATACTCCTATCTTTGCATTTTTTTGAACCTCATTTATCATCACATTTTTATTCCAAAAAGTGCATGTTGTAGAGTAATTAATTCTCTATAATTTGATGAATGAATGTATTTTTATGAGTAGTGATTGATTTATTAATATTATTTTAGTGATTATTGGAATTCTTTACCCACTCTGAGCTCTATACATATTAAATCACTCATTGTTCAAAAAATTCTTAAAATTCACATTAGATAGAATTAATTGTGTTCTACCTTGTGCCCAAAAATTGCTTCATTCACATGCATATTTAGGTTAAAATAAATTGTCTTATGATTTTCATAATTAATTTTTAATTCTCTGTAAACTTGATAATTTTAGGAGTTATAGTTTTTCTTGGTTAAATCATCATTAGACATCTAAGGTAATTTTAATTCTGGAAACTAATTGAGTTTACTATTTATTAAATTAACTTATTGAAAATCGCACAATCTGCATATTTAATTCGTCATAACTTTATTTTGCATCAGACAAATTCCAAAAAATTCACAGTAGCTTAACTTAATCCTAATTAATTTTCTAACAAAATTTCATAATTTTTGCATACCATTTCCACAAAAAATATAGAAAACCCTCGATAAAAATTGTTCAATTTTCATTCATGCATTTCATATCTTAAAAATGCAAAAATCCCTCTTTGAAAATCATATATTAAGTTTGATAAATTGAACTCTAAGTTGTTCCTAGGGCTTGCCCATGTTAAATAAACACAAAACCAACTTTGCTTAATTGATTTAAATATTTATTCGTGTGGTTAAATTGTGATTGATCCCTGATTTCCCAACTACAACATAAAACGACAAATTAACTTAGGGTAATTATCGATTTCTCAGGTATATTTTTTTCTCCTATGATATTTCGTTGATTGATTAGATCGAAGATGGAGTAAGTATGACGCTTGAGGTTTGGAGGCATGCCTTGGAGAATAAAGGATTTTACATCAGTAGGGCTAAGACGGAATATATTGAGTGTACATTTGATGGAAGCAATGGTGAAGGAATCGAGGTAAAGACTAGAGACAATAACATTTATAAGAAAGACTCTTTTATATACTTAAGATATTTTTTTGCAACATGATGGGGAAATTAATGGAGATGTTACTTGTAGAATAAGTGTAGTTGGCTAAAGTGGAGAGGAGCCTCTAGTGTTCCATGTGATAATAATTCCTCTGAAAATCAAAGGAAAGTAATACAAAGTATTTGTGAGACCTACTATGCTCTATGGATCTGAATGTTGGCATCTAAACCATTGACATGTGTAGAGAATGATAGTAGCATAAAGGAAAATGCTAAGGTGGATGCGTGGTTACATAAAAAAGATCGGATTCAGATTGATGCGATTAGAAGGAAAGTTGGTGTTGCTCTAGTAGAGGATAATATGAGAGGAAACCACTTAAGGTAGTTTGTCCACTTGCAAAGGAGGTTAGGTTGATGCATTAATTAGAACATGCGAGATTTTAGATGCTAAGCCAGCTGAGAGAGGACGAGCAAGGCCCAAGAAGTGTTTAAACGAGATAATCTGAATGGATCTTAGTTATTTGGATCTAAGCTCGATAATGGCCCAAGATAGATCTGAATGGTGGCAAAGAATCTGTGTGGACGACCCTACTTACTGTGGGAAAGGCTTTGTTGTTTTATGGATTATTTGTGAATTATTAATATACTGTAATATAGGGACCTAGTTGCAATAAGGAAAAACTATATAAACACATGCGAACTAAAATGTTACAATGGGTTGAATATGTAAAAATCCAAAAGATCGAAGTGGATTCACCACGCTTCGTAGAGAATAGGGATTAAAGTGCAAAACATAAAATCCATGGGGGTAGCTCTATGGAAGTCCTGTTCGCATGTGTTGAGGCACGTGATCCAACTAGGGTTCAACTTTGATTTAGATGTTTTGCTTCTCCAAGTGACGCTCACTTTTTAGCGATGTGGTTTAGGTCTACAAGATGGAGGCTCGTACACTTGGTACAAGGAAAATATCACTTGTCTGATTGAATTCGGATCCAAAGGCTAGAATTAAGGTGCTATGGAATGGCTCGGACCACCTGCATTGCTTCATCTCAATGATGCATATTAGATCACTCTAGGTTGATCTCAACCACTCATTGGATCAGATCTAATGTTACCTTCTATGCTTGAAGAACACAGACAAAATTTGCCTCCATTGATGTTTGATCATCTAAATCTCCCTCACCCACATAATTCTTTTGAATTTGGTCTTGAATTGTAGAAATTTAAATGTATATTAATTCAAATTTGTGCACGGGTTCATAGGAGACTTATGTGAGAGATATTTGTATTTATGGATTTTTGCCTCCGAATTAGGATTTGAATTTATTTCACATACATGCAGGTTAATAATTTTTTATTATTTTTCCTTTTGTTAGTGTTAGTGATATGTACACAATGGTGTTGATTTTATTTAGTTTCGAGTTATTAAAAATTAATTAAAAACAGTCAAAGTTAGGTCAATATACATGTGAATATATACAAAAATGAGGTAGGGTGTTTATTAGGAATTTAGTATACAACAATTATCCTTTATTATTCGTACACTATATATTGATTATTTCATTATTTTAAGGGGTTTATTAATTAATTTGTCTTCAGAATTAGCTACGAACAAAGAATAAGGTAGTTGAATTATGGTTCATCACACCCATATACTTAACTATTGCTCATCCCTAAGCAATTAATTATTTAAGAGAATAACTTTAGTTAAATCCCAAATTATGTAAGTGATTAAAGAAGACTCAATAATCATGCCACAAGTTTCAGGTTACTATGTAACTCTAAGTCACTATCAATTCTTACCTAAAAGGACCTCAAATTCTTTTTTTTCAAACTCTCCACATGTACATATAATATGACAAGTATAACATTAAGTGTTGATCACAACTTCAAATGTATAGTCTTCGTTTCACCCAAGGTTCTAGTCTAAGAGGCTAGTTTAGGAACCCAATCCTCAAATCTAGTCTCACAACCATCTGTCGCCCTAGTCCATCATCTCTTTAGTTGTCAAACTAAAAAATGTTAATATGGGATTGTAATTCCTCTTTTCTCCTCTCATTGGATAAAGGAGTCACTCTGGTGCCAAAATACACACTTGTCTTTTTTGGTGTGGATCAATATGTATGTCATTAAGGTTGAATGGTCTACACTTATTTTTCTGGGATGCACTGGGGTGCACCTTTTGTGAGTACCTAATGTATAATTCTACACAAAGTCTTGTAGTATTTACGATGCAGAGCCATTTTCTCGTGCCGGCATGGCTTTTATTTGGTGGCCTAATAGCATTGGAAAGAGGCAACATTGTGGCCTATTTCCACTTGTTCCATGTGGACTCTCAAAAGGTTGAGAGTGCTCACAATTTTTTCTGAAGATATTTTTGATGCAATGTTCTAGAATTTTGAGCTTTTTATTTGATAGCATAATTATGGGCATGGCTAGCTCCTTATCTCCTACCAAGTTGGCATATTGATCCACAAATTATTAGATTTTTATACACACACTATCACCTAGGTCAAATCAAGGTAGTACATCGATCCTTATCCTTATACCGGCTATGTTCTAACACTCAAGGTTAATGAGGTATTTCTCATGTCCTTCCCATCCTCAAGTGTCATAAAATCAATGATGAATCCGTGATTCATCACTCTAAAAGTTGAAAATAGAGTCTTGTTCCTTGGTAAATAGCAACATATTTCTCCTTATCTTGCATAATTAGCATTCATGCATGCAAGCATAATATCTGCATTTTAGCATTCATATTTGCATTAAATAAGAAGCCAAATTCACTTGTAAATATTCACCTGTATATTAGCTAAAATACCTTATTTGTATATATTTTATACTAACTCCGAATCCAATAAAACCAACTCCATAGTGTATATATTACTAAAACTAATTAAAGAAAAATATCAAAAAAATACTAACTTGTAAAATTACACAATAAAACCCCAAACCCAGTTGAAGACCTTAGACCTTAAAATGCGCATATCTCTCTCATATAACCTCCTATTTATCTCTACTCACTTTTAAAGTAATATACATTCAATGATCTTCGAAACAAGACAAATTTCATTAAAATCGGAGCTCGTATGCAAAACTTGGGTTTTGGGGCCCTTTTGTATATTGTACATATTGACCATTTTACCCCTGTATTTTATCTTTTATTTTCTTCATTATTAAAAATAAAAAAATTAGATTAAGTTGTAAATATTCTTCTCATATTTTCTCTATTTTTATTTTAATTTTTCTCTTAAAAAAGGATAAAAAATTACAAATGATAAAATACGGTATTTTATATCTATAAGGTACCACCCAAAAATACATTTTTGTACAGATCACTTCCTTTAATTTTCGTCCCTTCACAAAAGTTGTAGATCTCATCGAGACGAGTAACTTTCGTGTTAACAACTTTTTGATTTAACCTCTTTTATTATTTCTTTTTTACTTTTCTTTGCATTTAGTTGCGGATTTTTCTCGGAGTGACACGTGGCAACTCCTGGAGCCGCCATGTGTCGCATCCTCATTCACCCACTTATATCATTTCCCTCCATCATCCTGGGCCATTGGATAAGGGGGTTCTCCATCAATGGCCGAGCTTCTTCTATGACCATTCCTCCCCCACTCTTCCCTGACTTAAGGGAGAAGCCTCTTCGACACCTCCAATCCGACCCCATCTCCTCCACCTTCTCTATCTCTTCTCCAACCGCCTCCTCCTCCTCTTTATATCCTCTCCATCTCTCACATTCATCCCCATCCACCATTTTTCCAAAGAGAGGAAGCAAGCTCCGACCACCTTAGGTGACAGCTAAGGTATCATCGTTGAGCGACGACCTTAGTCTTCTGGAGAGATCCGGCGAGACTTCAACCTTCACCGCTGCTAGCTTCACACGAGGCCTGCTCGAGCTCCGCTTGCCGCACGTTGAGCGATAACCAGGAGTCGGCCCTTACCACTCCATTCCACAGGCAACCAACCATCTAGAGGTAACTTATCCATCCTTATTCCTTTTTATCTCCATTCTTCTTCATTCTCTCTCTCTTCGATTCAACTTCTTCCGATCACAGAATCACAAATCAAATTGCACTTTCACGAATAAATCACACGTTGTGAACGCAATGGTGATTTTTCTTGAATTTTTTGAGGAGTTATATTCAACCAATTAATACATCATTTACGCCAAGTTAAACTAATCCATGACGAACAGGGGAGGTTCCCATGTTTCCCTACATCCTTTTTCCCTCTCTCATCTTCTTCCACCGCACCTCTACCATAGCCAAGCTCGGCTCGAGCTTTCTCTTTCATTGTAGGTATATCCATAGAGGCTTCGTCAACAATGCCTGCACCACCAAGCAGCAGCACGCCGCAGCCACCTGCGGCTGGTGCTGCCCTCGCCCCCAAGCGCATCTCCTCCACTCGCGCCACCGCTACTGCCTGCACCATCGTCCTCGCTGCACCGACGCGCCCTCCTCCACCGCCGGTGAGCCCACCCTCCAGCAGCCCGCGCACATACCCTCCTCGGGCAGAACGCACATCGACGCCACATGCGCCATCGTGCGCTAGCGCTCCGGCCGCACCTCCGCCTCCTCAACACCGCCGTATGCAGTAGCGCGCGTGACCCCTTCTGCCTATGCTCCAGGCCCCCACCGACCTCCGCCACGCATCCGCCCGCATGGCTATCTCACCGCGCGCCAGCCAACGCCGCCTCCGTCCGCCCGCCGTCGACTTGAAGCTTCGCCAAGCTCCCATGTTTCATCTCCAAAAGTAGAGGAAGGCTATCACACAATAAAAATTGGGCATTTGCAAGGGGGATACTTGCACCATTTTGCAAATTTTCAAACACAGTTTAAGTTTTAGGTAATTACATGTAAGTACTTGTTCTTCATTTGAGCTCATATTTGTTTTTCTGTATTGCATTCATACCCCTGCATTTGCACGTTTATTTTGTCATCATTTTGTCATCCAATTTTAATTCCGAAAATTGCATTGTGTAGCATAACTCTTGTTCTACCATTTTAGTATTTATTTGTATTTTTCTGATTTGCAGAATATTTATGGAATTTAATTTGTTAAAAAATGCAACAGTTTGCCCATTTTGATTAATTAATTGATTGCGCATTATCTTCTTATCGAAAAATCTCTGAAAAATTGTCATTGGTAGATATAAGTCTATGCTACAACATATCAGAAAATCACACCATTAGCATGAATAGTTTGTCTAAGAAAAATCATTTAGTGAAAACATTAATCAATTTTTAATTAATCAATCATGATGTGTTTTAAAAAAAATTAAGTTGATTTAGATAGCTCTTAATTAGATCTATTTGGATTGATTTTGTTTTTGATAATTATCATTGTTTGTTAATTATTAAAATTAATTTAGTCATTTTCACTAAAGTTTGCATTTTTCATTATCCGTGCGCTAAAAATTCCAAAAAAATTAGGGTAGCTTAATTTCATCATATTTCATTATCTGGCCAAGTTTCGTAATTTTTGGAATTAATTTGAACATATTTTTAATTAACTTGTAAGCTTGCCCGATTTTGCATTTGTCTTTTCCTTCTCGTATAAAATATATTGAAAAAGACCAAAAATATCTCCTCTGAAAATCAAACCTTGGAAACTTGCTTCGAATCAACCTAAGGAGACAGTTGCCTCCCTGAGTTCGACCTTGGACTTCCAACCAAGTAAAAAAAATTACCGCTCGAAATTAATTTGATTATAATTGAAAGTGGTTTTTGATCTGCACTCATTATCCGACTGCAACGAAAAATATCAATTTATTTGAACATTAATTTGCTTGAATTAACAAGGGTAGTGGGAAGAATTTTCAAAATGGTGCCGTTGCCAGGGAGGCACAACTTAGGTTAATTTGCAGTAATATCTGAGTGATTGATTTTCTATCCCCAGGTAGTCTGACCCCCGGTTTTCTTGTGAATATTTTCTGTCTTTTAATTTTTGCATTTTTTTGTGTCATTCTCTGACCTTAAGTTATTTCTGTGCGAGGAATGCAAGGAGTCGAAGATGCTTCGAGGAATCGACATCTTAATTTGTTGAGTTATTTGAGAGAATTTGTACTTTATTTTCTTTATTTTTTTCGCAAAATTTCCAGCGGTTCCCATTTGGGTCCTCACGTGTGTCAAGATAGTGGAACCGTGTCCCCGTGTGCTGTGTTGTTTGAATGGTAAATTAGGCTTGCACTAGCGGCTCCTCGAGCCAATCTAGTGTTTGCTTGTGTTCGTAATTTTTAGGACCACACAACCACTTAAAAGACGTACTTAGACTGCAGATCTAGTCAAATCAACCTGTGCTTCACTCGCTAATAGAACTACTTGTCTAGGAGCGGATTTTGTCGCTTGCATATGCATGTAGTATAAAAAAAGATTTCAATTCTGTTTTGCATTATGCATAAAAAGCGAAGGGATCACTGTAAGTATTCTCTACTCAGCATATGCTTCATAGTTTTTCGTGCATCGGCTTTTCTCGATTTCCCCCTCTGTTTTTCACACTTAATTTAAACAGAAATTAGGATTGGACGATAGGTGTGCTGTGTGGTTGGACTAACAAGTGATAACAACTTAAAACCGGGACTGCTAACATTATTGACCAAAAAAATAAAATTGGAAAAATCTATTTGCGGGAGACTAATCCCCGACCTTGTTTTCAGGCTGAGTGAGGGTACTTGAGTGTGTGTGAACACCTTAAGGCAGAGCCCAAATCCCCGCCTTCCATATCACGTTCCGACTAATCCTAGCAAATATCACAAGTTGAATTTTTAAGGTTCACTGACTAGTACCAAGTAGCCTCCGCCTGTCTCAGGTAGATAGGGGCGAAATTGCGGTACTTCGCGACAAGTTGCTAGTAACCCCCCGGGGGGAAGTTCCGGCCTTGTCAGCCTCCGCCTACTTGCAGGTAGATAGGGGCAGGTCTATGAATCCATCAACTTGGGATAGGAGCAAAGAAAGGAAGGATCGGCGATATCTTAGGCAACATGTTAAATAGGGAAGATGCATCCGGCTCTGAGCCGACTTCCCTATAGGCCGTGTAATCCTTGCTATCTTGCTTGAAAAATCACACTTAAATTTAACAAGATTAATTGAACTCGATTTCGGGTCCTTCGCTCTGTTGAGTGTGAACCTAGGGCCTTGGATTGAATTGTTAGCTTCAGGTAGGAGTTAAATCATATCTTCACTTAGAACTCCCATTTCTTCTCACCAAACCAAGATGAGTGACTGGGGGATATCGGATCTTTATTCACCAATCTCTCCTTGAGCCCCCCACGAAACTCCTCTTCATCGGCCCAAGGGCACCTTCGACCACCTAGGACTCATGACCCTCTTGAGTTATGGTTCCCTCACAACCAGGGTGGTTACTCTCAAACGAACCCTTTCCCCTCCTCCGAGCTTACCGTGGAAGACCATCGCCTCGGTAAGAATCCCTTCCTTGATTTGTCCTCTAACACCGACCTTGTTTCATACACAGGACTAGAGTATAAGATGCCACCTAAGTAGCCACCGGATGAGGACCCATTACGTCAAATTCTTAACCGCCTCGCCACAGCCGAACAGCAAAATGCAGATCTCACAGCTAGAATTGGACAGATTATTGCATCAGGAGGAATCGATCGACCAATGGTTGATGCCTACAACCCAACGGAGAACGAGATGCACAGTTGGTTGGCACCAGCGGTTCCCCCAGAACCATTCAAGCTCAAGCCCCACTTCCTTAGCCTACTACTGAAGTTCAACGGAAATACCAATGAAGAACCATATGCCTTCCTACGAGACTTCGAGCTGGTCTGCAAAAACCTTAGTCATCCTAGGATTGGGTAGGATTACATTCGACTGAAGGCCACCCC
This sequence comes from Ottelia alismoides, assembly GCA_037367405.1. Classification (NCBI taxonomy): domain Eukaryota; kingdom Viridiplantae; phylum Streptophyta; class Magnoliopsida; order Alismatales; family Hydrocharitaceae; genus Ottelia; species Ottelia alismoides. The sequence goes on from JAZKJV010008192.1 coordinate 622,400, forward strand.
TTTCGCCTTAGGAGATAAGACAGCACATTGGCTGAAAAACCTAGGGGTGATATGTACAGCCTGGATGCATTTCAAGGACTTATTTCTGAAGAAGTTCTACCCTCTCAGTAGGACTAATCAAATGAGAACAAATATCGCAAGTTTCTCCCAGGGACTCAGTAAACCATTCCATGATGCCTGGGATAGGTTCAATTACCTAATTCAGAAATGTCCCTGCCACGACATTTCCAAGGCGATCTTAGTCCAGACCTTGTTCTGTGGTTTAACCCTGGAGATGTAGGGGTTAGTAAGTGCCGCCTGTGGAGGAAGCTATCTGAACAAGAACGAGAATGTAGTATGGAAGATACTAGAATAGATGGCGGAAACAAGCAGGTCGCAGGCCACCAGGGCCTATCAGTTGTCTCCCTCACACCTATCCAATGAGACAACTAGGACGACTGTAGCAGATCTGACAGAGGACCTCATCCCCAGCATGGGGATGACAACTGACAAGTTAATTATGGGCGAGCAGATCCACAAGAGGGTCACTGACCATGAGTCTCTCGCATGTCTGCCGAAGCAAGTGGAGGATCATACTGAGAAGGTAGCTAAGATGAAGCTACATATCCATTCTGCACCACATGCACCTGTGCACCGAGTCCATCTTGTACATGAGCAGGCACTGGGGCCTCAGAGCAGCTGGGTAGAGGATCTGACTTACACCCAACTGGACCAGCATGCACCCCCACAAGTGGAGACCGGATACGAGTAGCCTGCGCAGGTGATCGAGATCAACGGGCTGTGGTAAAGTCGTGACCCCATCAGCAGACAGTCGGGGATGGGGAACACTCAGCCTCACCGACGTTCCCCAGCTTACCAGGAAACCAGCTCCGTCCCCGCACCACGCTTTGTTCAGTCCAGGCCTGAACGAGGGTACCAGCCTCAGCAGCAGCAGCAGCACACATTCCACTCGGGCCAGCAGGGCCCGATACCGTCCCAACAACAGCAGCAATATCGGCATGGCCAGTAGGGCCATTACGGAACCTCAGCCGCAAGTCCGCATCAGCCAGCCCAGCCCACCGAATTGGAGTCCCTCACCTTGGCGATCCAGACCCTGTCTGATAGGGTCCAACAGATCCAGAATAACTATATAGATATGAGAACCGATATGAATCGTGTTTCTCGTACCCAAGATCAACAAATACCGCCAAAGACCCCAATTCCCGTACAGGTTCAGGCCAACCCAAACAGCTTAACTCAAGGCCAGAACCGACCTCGTGATCAGGTATACTATTCAGATAAGTCTTTATCTGAACATGAGATCCTTTCTTATGATAATGTAAATCATATGTCCCTCAGGAGTGGAAGGATCGTGATCATACCTGATCGGGCACGGACATCGAAGGAAGGAGATGCCAAGTCTTTACCTGAGTATAACTTGGAGGAAGAAGAGGAGCAACACCATCACCACCACCACCGGCAGAAGAAGAGGACGTCTGGGTCCTCGAAGCAACAAACCAGCATCAGCAAAGTGTCCGACGAAACCAATGAAGAGCCCGCACCTCCATATGAGGAGGACCATACAGAAGTCACGGAAGACGCATCATCGATTTCGCCATAGCATTTTTCTTTTTGTCAGAGTCAGAGTCCGAGTCTGTTTCAGAGTCTGAGTGTTGTACAGAACTCAGTTCCAACTTTAAATGAAGACATTTCAGTTTCAGAACATGAGTTAGAGTCAATAATCCCTTTCCCCCGAGCCCTCAAAGGTGGAAAGAAGAAAATGAAAAAAATCCAAAAAGATGACCCTGAGATGGCAGAGTTCTGCAACAAATACATCAAGGTCACAATCCCCTTTGACAACTACGTGGAAATGACTCCTGCATTTCAGAAGTATCTTAAGGTGAGATGCACATCTAATGGGGTTAAGCAGGAAAATCAAAAGCCGTGTTGAGAAACACGTTCTGTCAGTAGGCCACGACTTGTGCAATAAAGAACTCGTTTCCAAGGAAACAAAGAGACATGGGTGCACACTATGTGGTGAGTCATGTTGATGACATTGCGTTTGCACGCACTCTCCTACACAATGGATCCTCAATTAATTTAATGCCTACATCCTTCTATAAGCAGCTTAATCTCGGACCTCTTAGGAAATCTAGAGCCCTCCTGCAATTTACTGATAATTCAAGCAAGAGGTCCCAAGGAGAATTGAGGAATATTGTGATCAAAGTCGAGGGGCATGAATACATGGTGGACTTCACTATCCTAGATATGAAAACCCCTCGTAATTGGAGAGACTCCCAGATCATCTTAGGCAGACCCTTCATCAGAACAGAAGGAGCCTTGTTTGATTATAAGATCGGGAAGATCCAGTTCTAAACTCCAGGCGGAGATGAGGAACTCGAGATGAAGCAGAACAGATGGCAGAGACCGGATTCCGAATTCAGCACCGAGTACTCTTCAATCGAAGCAGACTGCAATCATGTAGACACAGTTGGGCCATGGAGACAGAACCCAGCTAGCACCAATGAGTCCTTCCCCTCCGGAGGTGATCCCGTGCATGAGTCAGTTTGTGAGGTCCTCAGAGACGAGTACAACCTCGAACTTGCATCTCCCTACATCTTCGATGACTTAGAGGCCCAGTTGGGCCTGTTAGTCCATCCCTATTTAGGACAATCAGAAGATGAGGATGACGAGTTAGACGTGGCTTTTGCTGACTGCATGTAGACCTTTGACATTCCGACTCCAGAGCCGAATAACTTGGTGGCAGCAATTAAAGAGAAAGATCGAGCCACTTCCAACACCGAGCCAGATTTGATTGAGCCAGATTTCCTAGACAATCACACCATACCTGAGCTCAAGCCTTCACCCACAACACTGAAATACACCTTCCTTGTGGGTCAGGACAAGAAATTTACGGTCATCATCAGTTCGCGATTGATCGAGGAGCAGGAATCTCGCTTGCTAGAGATCCTGCAGAAAAATCGCAAGGCGATAGGCTAGAGCATTTTCGATCTCCACGGGATAAATCCCGCTCTGTGTTCTCACCATATCTACTTGGAGAATGAAGCCAAACCCTCTCGTGAATTCCAACGTTGTTTGAATCAAAATTTACGAGAGGTAGTGAAAAAGGAGATAGAGAAATGGTGCAACGCATGTTTTATCTATCCCATCTCCAACTCTAAATGGGTGGCTCTGATCCATGTGGTACTGAAAAAGTCGGGAATTCAAACGACCACCAACGAGGAACGGAGAGTAGATTGTGACGCGAGTGCCCACGTCGTGGCGTATCTGTGTGGATTACAGACACCTGAATGCCGCGACGAAGAAGGATCATTTCTCCCTACCATTCATTGATCAGATCCTAGAGAGACTAGCGGAGAAAGAATCTTATGTTTCTTAGATGGGTTCTCGGGCTACAATCAAGTAGCCGTAGCTCCGGAGGACCAGGAAAAGACCACGTTCACATGCCCCTTTGGTACCTATGCTTTCTGGCGTATGCCCTTTGGGTTATGCAATGCTCCAGGTACTTTCCAAAGGTGTATGATTGCTGTATTCGCCAAAATAGTCGACGAATTCCTGGAAGTCTTCATGGACGACTTCTCTATCCACGGTGATTCATTTGATTCCTGCCTTAGGAATCTGGACTAAGTCCTCAGACGCTATTGTGAGGTTAATCTGGTGCTCTGCTGGGAGAAAAGTCACTTCATGGTGACGGAGGGCATTATGTTGGGGGAAGTCATCTCCAAGAGATGAATGGAGGTTGACCCTGCCAAGGTGGACGTGGTTCGTCGACTCCAGCCACCAACCAACATCAAGTAGTTGCGGTCGTTCCTCGGGCATGTCGGATTCTATTGGAGATTCATGGATTTTTCTAAGATTGCCCGACCGCTAACTGAGCTTTTAGGCAAAGACATGGAGTTTGTTGTTGATCACAAATGTTTTGTGACCTTTAAGCTATTACAAGGAATGATCATGTATGCCCCGATCCTACAAGCCCCATATTGGTCTCTACATTTTGAGATCATGACGGATGCCTCAGATTTTGCTGTTGGGGCTGTGTTAGGACAGAGGAGGGATGGCGTCCCGTTTGCAATCCACTACGCAAGCAAAGTGCTTTATACTGCTCAGAGTAACTATATAGTTACAGAAAAGGAGATGCTTGCAATAGTGTTTGCCTTGGACAAGTTCAGATCTCACTTAATTGGATCCAAGGTAATTGTGTTCATTGACCACACGGTGCTACGATACTTGATGGAGATGAAGGACGTGAAGGAGCGTCTTCTTCGGTGGATTTTTCTTATCCAGGAGTTTGATTTGGACATCCGTGATAAACCTAGAAAGAAGAATGTAGTAGCCGATCATCTCTCTCGTCTCGAAGATCTTAATACTTCTGAGGATACTCCTATTCGAGACTCCTTCCCTGACGAGTCGATTTTTATTGTCGACTCACTTCCATGGTACGCCAACATCGTGAACTATCTTGTCTCTAAGAAGGTTCCCAAAGATTGGCCCAAGTGTCACATCGACAGACTAAAGTCGGACGCTAGACACTACCATTGGGAGGATCCGATCCTTTTCTTTGAAGGACCGGATTATGTCTGGAGACAGTGTATTCCTCAAGAGGAATACCAGAGTGTCCTTTCTTTATGCCACATCTTGGAGGCAGGAGGACACCACTACGGGAAGAGGACCGCACGGAAGGTACTTCAGTGTGGCTTTTACTGGCCGACTCCGTTTCGTGATGCCATCACCTTTGAGAAGTCGTGTCCAGTATGCCAAAGAATGGGAGGAACCGTTGGTTCCAAGGATGAGATGCCGATGCAGCATGTCATCATTTGTGATGTCTTTGACGCCTGGGGCATCAATTTCATGGGCCCATTCCCTGTCAGCCATGGGTTCGAATACATCCTTCTTGCGGTAGATTACTTATCCATGTGGGTGGAGGCTATCCCGACCCGAGCCGCAGACAGCAGGACTGTCTGTAAATTCATCAGAGAGCACAACATATCTAGGTTTGGGATCCCGAAAATGATGATATCAGATTGGGGTAGCCACTTTGTAAATCGGGAGGTAAAGAAACTACTGAAGGACTATAGCATCGAACACCGTGTCGCTAGTCCTTATCCCCCACAAATCAATGGTATGACTGAGGTGTCGAATCGGGAGGTGAAGACTATATTACAAAAGCTTGTCTGTCCAGACAGGAAGGACTAGTCTCAGATCTTAGATCAGGTCCTATGGGCCTATAGGACAACTTACAAGACACCGTTAGAAACCTCCCCATTCCGAATGGTATTCGGAAAGTCGTGCCATTTGCCCGTAGAACTAGTGCATAAATCTGAATGGGCAATCAAGAAGGTCAATAGGAACGCACACCTTGGGCAGAAGCAGAGAGATATGGATCTGAATGAGCTTGTGGAAGTCAGAAACCAAGCATATGACAACAGTTTGGTGTACAAGGACAAGGTTAAGCGTTGGCACGATAGATACATCAGACAAAAGACCTTTGTTCCTGGACAGAACGTATGGTTGTTTAATGCTAGGCTGAAGATCTTCCTAGGCAAATTGAAGTCCAAGTGGACAGGCCCATTTGTCATTCGTACAGTGCATGATAGTGGATGTGTCGAGATCTCAGACCTCGCAGATGACGCACCGACATTTCTTGTGAATGGACAACTGTTGAAGCACTTTGTCGAATCCAATGAGCAGTTAGTCCATGTTGAGGAGATTGTATTCATCCGCGAGACAGATTTAGTAGATACACCTCGAGCCATGTATGAGACCTTGCAGCAGCGAGCTCTAGCCATTAGCAGCATTATGAAAGATTCCGACCCACTCACTTGTATATGCCATCATTCCTGTACATTCTGCCCCCTTCCTCATGCAACACTAGTAACATCCCAGCTTCATCTATCTCTATATTGGACTATACTTAGGATGACCAAATCCTATGTATAGGGGGGATGAGTCACCCGAGTCTGTCCACTGTACATTCTCCAGATCACATCGGTCCTCATACTCATCCATGTCTTATACTTAGGTTGACCTGAGCCTAAGTATAGGGGGGACCGATGCCCGCCGTGTATATACTCCTCCATTTCCCCTCTTAACCTCTCCTGCCCCATTTTATCTTCTTCTACACTTAGGCTGCCAGGGCCTAAGTATAGGGGGGCAGGACGACTTCTTTACATTTTTGTTATTTTAGCTCTCCTACGCTTAGCACGAGTTATGTCTTTTTCCTCGTTTTTCGTACTCTGAGGGCATAGCACACATTAAGTATAGGGGGCGTGTATATATTACATATATACTTTACCAATAGCTCGTACTTTCACGTATTTTCGCGTATTTTTGTATATATTTTGCAATAATTACGGGTGGGTAAAAATTGGAAAAAAATTTTTTTGTATAAATACATGTAAAACTTTTGTAAAAAATATTGTATACTTGTATATTGTATAACACTTGTATAATTTGTATAATACTTATAAAACTCTAGTAAATTGTTGTAACATAGGTGGTATAACAAAGTTTTGAAAAACAAAAAAAACAAAACAAAAAAATAGGCTTCTTATTTACTCTTGCATATCATCCTTGCATTAAAAACAAAGAGTTTTGTATTTCATTCATCTATATAGCATGACATCTGCATCTCATCTGCATATCTTGCATATGGAAGGTGAAAAGCTAGTGGGATATGAACCAAGTTGTGAATAGATGTTGAGGATGGACTTGATTTGACCTTAATCCACCTAATTTCAGAGGAACCTTAAAGGAACTGGAGTTAAGATTTCTCAGGTCAAATGACTTAATTCTTTGAGTCCGCAAGTCTATGTTTACATGTCATCTTGATTAGTCTAAATAGAATATCTCGTGCACACGCATGATTCTTTTAGATAATGACCTAACTTGGACAAGCACAATGCACGTAGCTATTCATTGATGAGTTGGTGAGGAGGTAGAATCCTTTAGCTTGGAGTAACACACGGGTGGAAACATCCGTCCTCCTCTAGGGAGGGTAGTGCATCTCAACCTAGTCTGGTGGTGTTGACATCTAAGGACGGGATGCTGTGGGTTGCAATAATGCTTCAAAAGAGGTATAGTCTAATGGCTCAAGAGGAAAAACTCCTGATGTACATGCTGCACCTTGTATATAGTTCAAAAAAAAGAGAAAAAAAGAAAAAAATGCAAGAACTCCAAAAATATCAGAGAGGTCCAAGTGAAAAAAACCTGTCAGAGTATGTATATTAGCAAGAAGTCTACAGCTGGATGACTTGGCTACACTGGTCAGGCATCTCGGGATAGGTAGCTACACTGGCTACCATCCATTCTTTCCTCCACCCCCTCCTCTTGAGCTGGTCGCACTTGATCATAGAAGGGAATACCCTGCTCCTCGAGGAAAGAGTTACTGGACCGGGTTATTTGAGTTACCTTGTTAGAGGAGGCTGGTTCTGAGCCATTTCTGATGTGGAGAGTTAAATTACACTTACACAGTACAAGTGAGAATCATAGTCATCAGAAATTTGTGTCTGAGGATTTGTTCTGACCTGACTGTTGAGGCGTCTTGAATAGAAGACTTGTGGAACTTGATGTCTGTTAGGTCTTAAATTCAGATCCCAATAAAGTTCCGCCACACAATTAATCCAAAGGTTGAGTCAAGCTCCATTTTCAACTTTTGCTCATGACCTTGGTATGGAACCCAAAATCATTTGACTCTTGCATTTCATTTTAGTTTCTTGGGGACGAGCAAGGTTTAAGTATAGGGGGTTGATGAATCCGTGATTCATCACTCTAAAAGTTGAAAATAGAGTCTTGTTCCCGGGTAAATAGTAGCATATTTATCCTTATCTTGCATAATTAGCATTCATGAATGCAAGCATAATATATGCATTTTAGCATTCATATTTGCATTAAATAAGAAGCCAAATTCACTTGTAAATATTCACCTGTATATTAGCTAAAATACCTTATTTCTATATATTTTATACTAACTCTGTATCCAATAAAACCAACTCCATAGTGTATATATTACTAACACTAATTAAAAAAATATCATAAAAATACTAATTTGTAAAATTACCCAATAAAACCCCAAACCAGTTGAAGACCTTTGACCTTAAAATGTGTATATCTCTCTCATATAACCTCTGATTTAGGTCTACTAACTTTTAAAGTAATATACATTCAAAGACTTTCGAAACAAGACAAATTTCATTAAAATCGGAGCTCGTATGCAAAACATGGGTTTTGGGCCCCTTTTGTATATTGTACATATTGACCATTTTACCCATGTATTTTATATTTTATTTTCTTCATTATTGAAAATCCAAAAAAAATAGATTAAGTTGTAAATATTCTTCTCATATTTTCTCTATTTTTATTTTAATTTTTCTCTTAAAAAAAGGACAAAAAAATTACAAAAGATAAAATGTGGTATTTTATATCTATAAGGTACCACCCAAAAATACATATTTGTACAGATCACTTCCTTTGATTTTCAGCCCTTCACGAAAATTGTAGATCTCATCGAAATGAGTAACTTTCTATTAACCACTTTTTTATTTAACCTCTTTTATTATTTATTTTTGATTTTTCTTTGCATTTAGTTGCGGATTTTTCTCGGAGCGACACGTGGCAACTCCTGGAGCCGCCATGTGTCGCCTCCTCATTCACCCACTTATACCATTTCCCTCCTACATCCTGGGCCGTTGGATGAGGGGGTTCTCCATCAACGGCCGAGCTTCTTCTATGACCATTCCTCCCCCACTCTTCCCTAACTTAAGGGAGAAGCCTCTTCGACACCTCCAATCCGACCCCATCTCCTCCACCTTCTCCATCTCTTCTTCGACCGCCTCCTCCTCCTCTTTATATCCTCTCCATCTCCCACATTCATCCCCATCCGCCATTTTTCCAAAGAGAGGAAGCAAGCTCCGACCACCTTTGGTGACAGCTAAGGTATCATCGTTGAGCGACGACCTTAGTCTTCTTGCGAGATCCGGCGATACTTCAACCTTCGCCGCTGCAAGCTTCACATGAGGACTGCTCGAGCTCCGCTTGTCGTGCGTTGAGCGATAACCAGGAGTCGGCCCTTGCGACTCCATTCCACATGCCACCAACCATCTACAGGTAACTTCTTCATCCTTATTTCTTCTTATCTCCATTCTTCTTCCTTCTCTCTCTTTTCGATTCATCTTCTTCCGATCATAGAATCACCAAACAATTTGCACTTTCACAGAAAACCACACGTTGTGCACGCAATGATGATTTTTCTTGAATTTTGTGAGGAATTTTCTTCAACCAATTAATACAACATTTACACCAAGTTAAACTAAACTAAGACGAACAGGGGAGGTTCCCATGTTTCCCCACATCCTTTTTCCCTCTCTCTTCTTCTTCCACCGCACCTCCACCATAGCTGAGCTCGGCTCGAGCTTTCTCTTTCATTGCAGGTATATCCACCGAGGCTCCGTCAACAACGCCTGCACCACTATGCAGCAGCACGCCGCAGCCACCTACGGCTGGAGCTGCACTCGCCCCCAAGCACGTCTCCTCCACTCGCGCCACCGCTACTGCCCGCACCATCGTCCTCGCTGCACCGACGCACCCTCCTCCACTGCCGGCGAGACCACCCTCTAGCAGCACGCGCACATACCCTCCTCGGGTAGAACGCACGTCGACGCCACCTACGCCATCGCGCACTAGCGCTCCGGCTGCACCTCCGCCTCCTCAACGCCGCCGTGCACAGCAACGTGTGCGGTCCCTTCCGCCCGTGCTCCAGGCCCCCACCGACCTCCGCTACACGTCCGCCCACGTGGCTATCTCGCCGCGCGCCAGCCAACGTCGCCTCCGTCCGCCCGCCGTCGACATGAAGCTCCGCCAAGCTCCCATGTTTCATCTCCAAAAGTAGAGGAAGGCTATCACACAATAAAAAATTGGGCATTTGCAAAGAGGACACTTGCACCACTTTGCAAGTTTTCAAACAAAGTTTAAATTTTAGGTAATTGCATGTAAGTCCTTGTTCTTCATTTGAGCTCATATTTATTTTTTTGTATTGCATTCATACCCCTGCATTTGCACGTTTATTTTGTCATCATTATGTCATCCATTTTTAATTCCGAAAATTACATTGTGTAGCATAACTCTTGTTCTACCATTTTAGCATTTATTTGTATTTTTCTGATTTGCAGAATATTTATGGAATTTAATTTGGTAAAAAAATGCAACAGTTTGCCCATTTTGATTGATTAATTGATTGCGCATTAACTTCTTATCAAAAAATCTCTGAAAAATCATCATTGGTACAACATATCAGAAAATCACACCATTTGCACGTATAGTTTGTCTTAGAAAAATCATTTAGTGAAAACATTAATTGATTTTTAATTAATCAATTCTGAAGTGTTTTAATGAAATTTAAGTTGATTTGGATAGATCTTAATTAGACCTTGGATTAATTTTGTTTCTGAGAAATATCATTGTTTGTTAATTATTAAAATTGGTTTGTCATTTTCACTAAAGTCTGCATTTTTCATTATCCGTGCATCTAAAAATTCCAAAAAAATTAGGGTAGCTTAATTTCATCATATTTCATTACCCGGCGATGTTTCATAATTTTTGGAATTAATTTGACCATATTTTTGATTTAACTTGTAAGCTTGCCCGATTTTGCATTTGTCTTTTCCTTCTCGCATAAAATATATTGAAAAAGACAAAAAATGTCTCCTCTGAAAAACAAACCTTGGAAATTTGCTTTGAATCAACCTAAGAAGACAGTTGCCTCCATGAGTTCGACCTTGGACTTCCAACAAAGTAAAAAAAATGCCGCTTGAAATTAATTTGACTATAATTGAAAGTGGGTTTTGATCTGCACTCATTATTCGACTGCAACGAAAAATATCAATAAATTTGAACATTAATTTGCTCGAATTAACAAGGGTAGTGGGAAGCATTTTCAATCAAGACCTAATTTAAGTTCTTAAATCCTAGAGTCTTAGGAGAAACAATGACTCATCACAATAAGTATGCAATCATGCATGTGTAGTATAAGTCATATTGTTTTAAGCCTAGATATTTCGCATATGATGTAGCATGTATTTCTTTAAACCAAGGAGTTTAAGTATTTAAATCATAAGAATCTAATGAATATGAATTATGATACTAGGAGTGAAGAGTCGCTCAAGATCAAGTAGTATAATACACAAGTCGTGTGAAGTACAAGTCTCAGGGATAAAACCTCAGCTAAATTTTTTTAAGTTTTTTAATTTTCAAAAATTTTCTTATACCCCTCAATTTTTGCAAAAAAATGTACAAAACACATATAATACACGCACACACACACATATATATATATGAAAAAGTGTGCATAATACATACAAGCTTTTACATTTTTTTATGAAGAGTTACAAATTACATATATTTTACAAGTATTATCAAGTATTTTTTATATTGTACATATTTTACAAGTGATTACCCATTTTCCAATATTTATCTACAAACTAATAACAAGTACGCGCTATGGGTAAAGTTTATATCACATATTGATGAATACTGCTGAGGTTGTTGCTTCTGCCTCCATGATTGTCCCTGCTGATAGGGATGAGGACCATGCTGCGGGTAATGTGGCTGAGGATGTGGCTGTTATGAGAACTGGGGCTGCTGTTGCTGCTTGCTAAACTGACCACCCTGAATTGGAGGCTGCTGCTGGGAAGAGCTACCTCCAGTCGACCAACGGAATCCAGGATGTTCTGGTCGGATCCCAAGATGAGGTCGGTCATACCAAATCCCGTTGGCATCCAACAACGGCTCCTGCTAGTAGGTAGGTGGAGGGAGAACTGCTAGGGGCTGGTCCGGCTGATACACCACCATCTGGCTATCCTAAGATGGTGGTGGCTAGACATATTGCTATTTTTGCTGCTAGAATGGCTATGCCTGAATGTGATGCACCTGTCGGTAGGGGGCGGAGGGCTGAGTCGAGCTGCTGCTGCCGGTATCTGCCCATGACCTGAGACGGTGCTGAGAAGCCATCTGTGCCTCCTAGAGACACATGATCTGGGTTTTCAGGTCACTCAGCGTCTATACCATCTGATCGATCTGAGTCATGCCCTGGCACAGCTTCTTCTCTACCAACTCGATGCGGTCCAACTTCTCGTTGATAATCTCCATATCAGTGACCGTCGACTCTGCCTATGTTGTGGTTGCTGATGATGTAGACAGACCTGCATCAACCCGTGCTATCCTCTGATAGGACACGGCATGTGGTGTGGGCTTCCCCTGAGTGTACAATCAAGTCTGGGACATCAACATATAGTTCTCAGCCATCTCCTCGTAGATGGACCAGACCTGATCCTCATCCTTTTTGAAGTAGGAACCCCTAGAGGATGCATTGACTAGCCCCTGCAACTCTAGTGTAAGTCCGCAGAAGAAGCTTTCGACAAGGTTGGGCTTGGATATATCATGATGGGGACACCGATCTATGAGCTCCCTGAATCGGACCCATGGCTCGTGAAATTTCTCGTCGGGGAGCATGGAAAAGTTGTTGATAAGGGACTTGGTTGTATTCGTCCGGCCTAGTGGATATTACTTGTTCAAGTACTCATTTCGGAGTTGTTCCCATGTCGTGACAAATCTCCCTAGGTGCTTTTGCCAGTTGGCTGCTCTATCTACGAGGGAGAATGGGAAGGCCATCATCCTGATGGTGTCCTCGTCCTGAAGATGGAGGTGTGGCTCCTCTATGGCGATTCCGTGGAAGCAGGGTAGAAGCTGAATCGTTTGAGGTAGGAGCTTGAAATCTCCCCAAATGGCTGGAAACACTATCCATCTATGGGTTAGAGTTGCACAAGGGTTGTGCAACTACCTCATCGGTCGTGTAGGTGCTGGCTGTACTGGTTGCTCAGGCTCTCTATCGTCAGGAATATCTCCTCCTCCTCCTTCGCCGGGTCTACGCTGCTCTCGGTCGTCTTGCAACTGATCCATCTCCTGGCACATATCTACCATGAAAGCCCCCTAATCCCAGATCTGATGCTGCATTGTCTCTAGGGAGGCTAACATGGTGTTGTTGATGGCACCCTGATCAAGAACATATGTCTGGTTCCCACTGGGTCCATCGGTGCGCTCCTCATTGTTGGCCATGGTCTCTACAAAGGAAAAAGACCCAAACTCAGGTGTCGATAAATCAACTGGCTGTTGTGGTCTCTGCTCGGGCACCTTAGGACTGGTAGAAGGGCGATCGAGGGGGAATAGATTGGAGTCGAACTCGGGTTCGAAGAGCGGGTCTCGGCTCTCGCGAACCAACCTAGACGAACGGGCCGGAGTGCTCGAAAGCAGTGCAGCCAGAGGCTGCCTAAGGGACCTCCGACCCATCATCTTGATTTGGCAAGTAGAGGCGGATGAGATCTGGAAAAGCACACAAGATCGATCAAGCAAACCCCTAATTCACCTACGCACTCAGTGTTGATGACCGTAAGGGTTCGGTCTTTTATTTTGTCGATTTTTTAGGTGATCAAATAGTCTTTTAGAGAGATTAAGCAAGCTGTTGGGAATCTAACACTCCCGGGAGACTATATCGATCCAAGGTTAGATCGCTTCTAGCCAGTACAAGTCGCGGACCATTTATCGGCTACCCGATCGACTCGCTCTGTTAAGGATATCGCGGCTGGCTTTACCAGAGATCGGAGCGATCCTCACTTAAGAACGACTAACCTGAGACCAGTAGTCTGGAGGGAGGTCGAACGTGGCTCTAACCTAGGGTGCGGGTCACTCTCTCTCTCATCCAAACTATACAAGGAGGAGATTACTGTCCCAAGATAAATTATTAAGTCAGATGTCATTTAAGGTCAAGTGTGCTTAAACAGTCTTAATTTTATGGTTTTTGTTTTTTTGGTATTTTTCAAATCAAATAACTCCTAACAATTTTTTTGGTTCTCCTGATTATTTTAACTCCAAAAACAGGGGGAGAAAGTGAAAAAGCCGATGCACGACTAAACACGATGATTCATGCAGAGTAAGGGATGCGTACCTGACTCCATCTCTCTACATGCAATGTGATCCACACATAAATTAAAAGGCAGAAATAAACCTATCTATATGATGCAAGAATAATTTGGCCTTAGACAAACAATTTCTACGTGCGAAGAACTGTAGCTAACGGGTCAATAAGAGGGGTCAGGGTCCGGTCTCTGATGCCGATTGGTGTCCGCCACAACGGATCCTGCCAGCGCTGTATATGGCCTCTAGCGACACGTGATCACTCAGGTGATCGAGTTATCTTTTTATTTGTGAATTAATTAATAAGGTCCAATTACGATCTATATGAGCAGATATGTAATTAGGGTTGGGCCTTAAATAATTACGTCACATGGCAAGCAAAAATCCCAAGTCTAATGGCCAAAATCTTCAAGAATCAAAATAAAAGAAAAGCGGTCAGAAACCAAAATTGGAGAAAAGTGCGGTGAGGTCCCCCGAGCACACCGGTGCTTGGCAAAATAGACCTCGAGATAACCACCAAGTCAGAGTGAGTCTGACAGTCTGTCTTTTATTATTACAACAATAATAGTGCATAAATAAACCTAAGTATAAAACTAAACTACGGCTCCCGAACTTCTGCTCCTCCTCTCCTACGCTCTCCTGTGGCTCGATGTAGAAACGAGCTGCCTCCAAGTCACGTGGGTGCCTCGGCTCTCCGAAGATAGCCGCCCTCACTCGTCGGGCCCTCGCAAGAAAGTCAGAACAAAAGTGTGTCTGTCAAAAGTTATTATAAAAATGAAAATAAAATAAAATAAAATAACAGGAAAATAAATGCAAGAATAAAAACAAATAAAATAAAAAGAAATAAGAAGACAAATAAAAGCAAATAAAAACAAGAATAAAAAGAAAACAAACAAAGAGAAAAACAAAGAAAAGAAGAAGAAAGAAGAAAAAGAAAGTCGCAAAACGGAAAACCGACTACTAAGCCGTGCTCCCCGGCAACGGTGCCATTCTGATGAGCGACCCGAGCGACTAAGGGTAAAAGGTATCAATGGTTATTGCGACCTCAACCACTCGGATCGGGCTCAATAAAGAAAAAGAGAACCATCGGAAATAAAAAATCAAACAATCTAATGGAGAAAGCGGTTCCACTATTTTATTTTACGTGGTATATCTACCAGGGTCGAACATAAGGAGCATGATATGCAAAAGCTACGAAGTAGTCAGGAGTCTAAGAAAATAATAGAAATTGGTGGATTTTATGTTTTCTAAATTATTTTTGTGATTTCTAATATTAAGAAAAATGAGAAAAGAAACCAAAAATTCACAAACCAACAATTATTTAAAGCATCAAAAACACTCAGAAAATTCAAATAGAAATATTTTTGGGTTTTTAAAATATTCAAATGTTTTTGTTAATTTTCTTGAATTTTTCTGATTTTTAATTAATTTTCAAAAAATCAAAAAGGCCAAAATTGCTAAATAATGTATAGCCAAAATCTAAGGGCAATTTAAAATTGATTAACATGCCTATAAAATTCAAGCAGTAATTTTATTTGAAGCAATAATTAAAAATCTAACTACAGAAAAGGAAAACACATTTTTTTGAATTGTTATGAATTTTTAATGATTTTTCAAAGGGTTTTAGTCTTTTTCAATTTTTATGGTTTTTATAAATGAAAATGCAACAAAAATTGGATTGGAGTAAAAACAACACAAAATAAGTAAGCAATAATTTTTTTTGGAATTTTTTCAAGGTTTTTTTTACTATTTTTAATTGTTTTTTAAAAACAAACAGTAGCAATTTTCAGGGTTTTTTGAATTTTTAAAAATAATAAATGACAACAAAATAAACACAAAAATTCATAGAAATTCCTACACCATGGCAGGAGCCATGTGTCGAAATTTCATGAATTTTGGACAAAATTTGTTATTTATTAAATATAAAAGAAAACACACAACACACATGGACCTATCAACTAAGAAAATATATTCCAGGGGCTAAATAATAACAAGTGTAAAAATTATAGAGCCCAAACTGCAATTTCTCCACCAAATTCTTCACATGTCACAAAATAGTATGCACAGGGGTATTAATGCAAATAATGAAACTATAATTTCAAAACATAACAGAGAATAAGTTCAGTATACTAAGTGCAATTAACCCACAACTACACGCGACGAAGCAAGTAAGGCTACACAAACAAGACTGAAATGTAAATAAAGAAAACTACTGGGACTAACATGCAAAAAGATCTACTGTATAACTTTTTTTACAAACTAAACGATAAAAGAAAATAAATGCAGGGGTGGCTGAGCAATTTATCCATGCAGCGCGTGCGCTGCGCGTGGGGTGGACAGTTGGCAGGCGTTGAGTGGAGGCGAGGCGTGCGACTCTGGTGCGTGCAGTTGACAGATCCAACGGCCCTCAAGTGTCAGCTACATGTGCGGTACGGGGGCCGTTAGATGCCAGATCTAACGGCCTGACAGCTGCAGGCACTGGACGGTTGTGATTTCATCTGGGCGGAGGAGTGGATCCACTGGCGGAGAGAGGCTCTGGATGAACTTCGCCTGGGCGAGATTCACCAGAGCACCGACGGTGATCCGGCACTCCGATGAACGACCAGACGGTAGCGAACAACTCGTGTGGCTCCTCCGCATCGGGTGAACGGGTCAGATGAACTCGCTGACGGTCGGATCTCCAAGAAGGTGGCTGAGACATGGGCGAGCTCCAATGAAGCGGGTCGGAGGCGATATGGGTGGTCTCCACCCGTACTGAAACCTGCAGGGTAAAGGTCAGAGTCGTAGCAAGGCTCCGGTCATGGTTATTGGACTGAAAGCGAAGGGAAGCAGTGGTGATGAGAATGGGGTCTCCGGTGTACGTGATTATCGAGACCTAGTGCCTAATCTTGGCTCGGATAGCCAAGATTCGGATGATCAGGTTGTGTAAGAAGGGTGACGATGAGTGGGCATGTTGATCAGAATGGGTGAGGGTGACTGATAAGGCTCCGACCGGGTGGTCGGAGCTTGCGGAGGGGCGTATGGCGACAAAGGAAACATTCAAAGGATGACGTAGCTAAGGACTATGAGATGGATACCTGAAGGTCTTAACTGAATCCTAAGCTCTAGTGGTGCTGTCGAAGGTGGTCTTTGCCTCGACCTCGCTGCGGAAGGCGGGGGAGGCTCGTCACGGTGATGCTCCGGCCACGAGTCTTGAGCATCGGCTGCAACGCTCCTCTCCAATTGTCGAGGGACTCCCCTGATTGATGTCACCAAGGCGAAGGATTCTGGGGTCTCATTGGAGTGTGCAGCGTAAGCTACTAACCTGGGGAATCGAATGAAGGATTTATAGGACGTCCCAGGTAGTCGGAACAATCGGACAAGGGTGTGCAATCCGAGGACGATCCGCGACTCCCTAAGGATCTGTGAGGATCACTGATCCACTGGGGAGACACGGGCATCGAAATCAGGGCATGAGTGGATAGGATCTGATCGAGAAAAATGGGAAAAGTCAGGGTGAGAATCGGATCCATGCGCTAGAGGGTCTGGGAGGGGTTGTTGACCGGGGTTAACATCCCTCCTGGACCAATCAGAAAATAGCCCGATAAAAAAGATTTATAAAATAAATTAAAAATAGAAAATGATTTCAAATTAAAAAGTGTCCAAAAAATATTTATTATTTTCCAAACTATTTTTTGTGATTTTATGAAAAATAATTTAATTCATATACAATATACTATATTATATACAGGTATAAAATACCTACGTATTTAGTACAATTATTTTTATTTTCTTATTTTTGTACAAATACCACAATTTTATATTTTATTTATTTACAACATATTATTTGAAGTGTAATTTTTTTTATTTTTTTATTTATGTACAAATGGAAAATAAATAGGTATATGATACATATATACATGTATTATGTACAAGGTAAGAGAGAGAAAATTTTATTTTTTTTATTTTTCTAATTTTGTTTTATTTTTATAAATATATACAAGGGGATAAAAACATCTTTTTATTTTTATTTTGTAAAAAAAAATATATACACATAGGAAGGAGTATGTACAAGGTAGAGTGGCCCTATCTCTCTCTACTTATTTTATTTGAAGATTAGGTCCATTTTGGACCCTCTCTTGGGTTCAGGTCACTCAATATTTATTCTAAATATTTCCTTCTTTTTCTTTTATTCTTTATTCTTTTATTTTTGCACAAATACATGCTAATTATTAGTTATTAATAAATGCACGCTTATTGCTAATTTATTGTCTTTACAGCTATATACATGATGCTTTGCTAATATATTCAGCTAAAATAAAAGAATAAAGAGTGATGGATGAGTATTCATCATATATATACATATACCTCCCTATACTTGGATTGTGTTATGTCCTAATGGCAATAGGTGACAAAAATATATAGCTCGTACTACGTATAAGTGGTGAAAAGAATAAAAGTCAACTCAACCCCCAATGCTTAGGTTTTTGAAGGCCTTAGTATAGAAGAAGACAAAATGAGTCAGTTGAGGGAACGATATGAGTGAGGAAAAGAAGTGAAGAATACACAATGAGCATCGACCCCCCTATACTTAGGATATTGTCAGCCTAAGTATGGGAGTGTGGCGCCCCTAGCAAAGTGCTTCCGTAGTTGTCCATTCACTGGGACTAATTGTGGTCCATCTTTATGATCTGAAATCTCGACACTACCACTTGTTAGACATGTGAGCCCTTGGCGAACAATTTGTGCAGTAAATGTTATTGTAATCATTTATATCAATAAAAGTTATTAGTTTTTCACTCCCATTCTGAGATTAATAAATGAAAGCATTTATATAGGCCCCTTCATACAAATAGGGTTGTGTACCATGGGCATCTCGATAATCATACAGCTGTTGATTATTGGTTGGATAATAGAGGTTGGTGTTGAGATGATATCTAAAGAGTTAGATTGAGGACTCATTTTGCACTGTCAAATGATTGTCAAGAGAGGATCTCCAGCCTTAGAAGGAGATGGAGATCCTTACTCCAAATGTTGATATCTGACTGAGCTCAAGATGCAAGTCCTCTGCATATGAATAGAGGTTCGGAGGTGTTAGTTGTGTTAAGTTAAAAGAGTTGACTTATCAAGATGGAGATAGCTAAGACCTAAGTTGTATGCTATCACGATAGAGGCACGTAATATCTGACCAGAGATAGATGCATCACTATATGCATGAGTATGTACATTAGGTAGATGATTAGGTTGATGACCTAATCAAGGTCTATACACCGACAAGTTGGTTTGCATACTAGGATATATAACTCAAACAATCTCTCAAAGGGATCATACAAGTTGACTACTAAACTATAAGACATGAGCTCACTCGGACCAAACCATATTCCATCGATATTCGTCTCTCTTTGGAAGCAAGACAAGATTTGTGGGTATGATATCTATCTTTGGAAAGCATATGATCGATACTGACTCGTAATGATCGAATGAGAACTTAATGATAAAAATCTAAAGGAGGCAACCAAAAATGAGATCAAAACTTTGGGTTTAATCATGGTCTTCTAGTATGAAGGATGTATGGGTGTTAGGAATACCCGAGGGTGATGTGATCTTAAATGATTGTATACCATGACACTTCCATTGTGAGGGAAAAATGAAACAAGTTTGGATTTTAGTGTCTTCTCTCAGTAGATTAGATAACCTCCCATGATCTAATTGTTGGAAATTGATATAAATATTATTCAAATGTAATGAGAAGATGGGATATCATGCCTGACATGATCAAACATCTCTGAGTGGTCTTCTAGATCTGGAGATGAGATTGGATCTTACTATTCAAGTAACTATATATGGCATATACAATCACCTTGACCTTATCTCATAATATCTGAGGAGAAGGTACACGATTCTTGCAAGAGTTCAAAAATTATTCCAAGGACAACGATATCTATGTTAGCCATGTCAGCTCGAGGTGAACTATTTCTATAATAGATGTTATTCTAATCTTTGATATATCAATAAAGGTTATTGTTTTATTTTTACTCCTTGTCTGAGATTAAAATAATGAATGCACTTTATATAAGGTCCCTTAGTACAATTAGGGTTATGTACCATGGCCATCTAAATGATCATACAACTGTTGATTCAATGTTTGAATCATAGAGCCCAGTGCTTGGATGATATCTAAAGAGTTAGATTGAGTACTCATCAAGAAATGTTAAATGATTATTAAGAGATGATCTCCATCCTGAGAATGAGATGGAAACCTTTCTCTAAAGGCTGATATCTGACCGACCTCTTGATGCAGGTCTTCTGCAAAGGAATGGAGATTCATAGGTGTCATATAAGTTAGGTCAAAGAGTTTACTTAATGAGATCGAGATAATCAAGACCTATGTATATGTTGTCATGATATAGGCATGCATCCTTTGACCAGAGACATATGTATTGCCGTATGTCTGAATACGTACACATGGCAGACCGTTAGATTGATGACCTAATCAAGGTCTATACACTGGCGAGCTAGTGTGCATACGAGGGCATATGAGCAATATGATCTCTAAAAGGGATCATATATGTTCACTACTTAATCGGATGATATGAACTCAATCATAAGGTTCTGGTTCCAATCAAATCCCATGTATGGTCATCTTGTTTTGGAATCATGACAGGAATTTATAAGTATGATATATGCTTTTGGAAGGCATATGATCGATACCAACTCCCAATGATCGAATGAGAAACTTAATGATAAAACCATAAAGAAGAAAATATAAATGAGATCGAAAACTTCAAGTTTACTCTAGATCTTCTAGTATGCAGGATGTATGGTTGTTAGGGATACTCGAGGGTGATGTGATCGTAAATTATTGTATAACGATGTCATTTCCAATCTAAGGGAGTGATGAAACATGTTTGGATTTTAGTGACTCCTCTCAAAAGATTAGTAATCCAATCGTAGCCCAAATGTTGGACATTGATCTGAATGCAATTTTGATGCAATGAGAATATTATATTCACAGTTTGATTTAGTCAAACATCTTTGAGAGGTCCTTGATATCTGGATTTGAGATATGTGAAGGATATGGTTAGATCCTTAAGCGCATCACGGAAGCGTGAGCATCGTATCGAATACGACGAAGAACGACTAGTCAGACTAGTTGTTCTATGCAGCGGAAATTAAAAAAAATTCATGCGATGAAATCACATCATCCAAGAACACTTCTCGAATCGTTTCGTCCATGGAAGGACATTTCGATATCGATATCGTTTCGATATCATGTCGATATCGCTATATTGGCGATATATCGGCAATATATCGTCGATATATCGTCGATATATCGCTATATCTAGGAATCTTTCTGAAGAAAATGCCTGAAATCGGATATATCGATATATCGATTTCGATATCGGTCCCATGTCGATATTAATATATCGACGATATATCGCCGATATATCGGGATACAACCTTCCATGGTTTTTTCTAAACCACAAACAAGTAATAGGATTACCTCTCAAAGCGTGGTTGCGATCGAGTCTCTAAACGAAGAGATCTCTTGTCTCAAGTCCAATCCGATGGAGGAGACGCTTGCGAGCGTGGGGATGAATCGCATGCTTCTCTCAATCCATGTTGATGATCCAAGCGGCGGATCTCCTGATCTCGACACACGAGATCCAACGTCTTTTTCACGAGCGAGGCGCACCGAAGGAGACGGAGATCCATGAGCAAACGATCGGGCAGCATAACGACGACGCTGCGACAATAGAGAACTTCTCCAGGGCATCCATGGTAGACGGCTATTAGGGAAGAAGGGGGAGGGCTAACGTGTAGAGAGAAAAGAGAGAGAGAGAGAGAGAGAGAGAGAGAGACTTATGTTCTCATTGTGGAAAGAAGAGCAAAGGGGTGCCTCTCCTTTTATAATATTTTGGGATCCATGGATCTCAATCCATGGGCAACACATATCCAATGGCTCTCACTGATTTGTGTTTCTTTTAATGGCTAAGATTTTGTTGGTAACGACCAACAACAATTAATTTGATTTATATTAAATATATATTGATAAATCAATATGATCTAATCACAAATTAAATCAATCAAGTATGGAGATTATGGAATGAAGATATCCTCCTTCCATAATATGTGATTTGGTGGCATTCTCATGGAATCTCATGAGATTACAATATTCCATGGAAATCTCCAAGACTTACAACAACACTTGTTGTAAATTATTCAAAAAAAATAATTCATAATTATTTTGTGAATATTACAATCTTGCCAACGGAAAATTATGAATCACATTCACAACCCAAAATAAAATGTGAATTTCATTTTCAATTTAATGTCCAATATGAATCCAATTCACATCAACATTTAACTAACAAATGTAAATTACAAATAGCACTCTCTTATATATTATAAATCACATTTATAATATGTGTGATTAATATTTATAGTGTTATCCACATTATTCAATATCCATGATTATTAAATCACATTTAATCATCTTGGATCTCTATTCTCATGTGTCCAAATAATATGAATCACATTCACATTATTTATATCTTTGATAATCAAATCACATTTAATTATCTAAGATAGCTCTCTTTATAATATGAATCGATATTAATCATGATAATTAAATCACATTTAATTATCCATTTTCTCAATGCTCCGATACTTATATCAATAATGCAATTATCCTGAACTCTTTCAAGGATAATGCGCTTTCTTAGCGAATACTTGGAGATAAGGACATGGCGATTGTATTGTTACACGTATAGTGACTTGGATATTGAGATCACATCTCAAATCGAGATCTCGAGCCTCCCATAGATGCTTGATTAAATCAAGACTGCAAATCTAATCTTCTCATTGAATCTGAATCACATTCAGATCCATGTCCAACATTTGGACTAAGATCAGATTACTTCTCTACCTATTGGAGTCACTAAAATCTAGACCCCTTTCATCACCCCCTAGGAATGGAAGCGTCAAGGTTATACAACCGTTTATGATCACATCATTCTAAGGTATTCCCAATACCTATACATCCTGATACTGGATGACCCAGACTAATCCCGAAGTATACGATTAATTTTACACTGTCTACTTCAGGGATTTATCATTAAGTTTCTCATTCGATCATTGGGAGTCGGTATTGATCATATGCTTTCCAAAAGCATATATCATACCCAGGTGTTGATCATATACTTTCCAAAAGCATATATCAAACCTACAAATTCAGTCAAGATTCCAAAGTGAGACGACCGTGCACGGAATTTGGTTTTTCTCCAATATCTCATGAGTGAGCTCATGTCATCTGGTTCAGTAATGAAGCTGTATGATCCCTTTGAGAGATAGTATTACTTATATGCCCTTATATGCACACCAGCGTGCCAGTGTATAGACCTTGATTAGGTCATCAACCCATTGGTCTGCCAAATGTACATACTCAGACATATAGCAACACATCTGTGTTTGGTCAGAGCATGCGTGCCTATATCATGACAGCATACGACATAGGACTTTGGTTATCTCGATCTTGTTAAGTCAACTCTTTGACCTAACTTATCTAACACCTCTGAATCTCTATTCCTATGAAGAGGACCTGCATCAAGAGGTCGGTTAGATATCAGCCTAAATGAGAAAGGATTGCCATCTCCTACTCAGGGTGGAGATCATCTCTTAACAATCATTTGATGGTGCTTGATGAGTCCTCAATCTAACTCTTAAGATATTCATCCAAGCTCCAGCCTCTATGATTCAATAATTGAATCAACAGTTGTATGATCATCAAGATGGCCATGGTACATAACCCTAGTTGTACTAAGGGACCTATATGCAAATTATTTATTCTTCATTTCAGATCAGGGAATGATATTCGCAATAACATTTATTGCATAATGGCTCGCCGTGGGCTCGTTTGTCCGACAATCTCCCACTAGACCAAAGAGCCATTAATGGGCTAATCATTTAAACCCACACTCATGTGACATTCATAGGCTATTTAGAAAATTGCTAGGTAAGCTGATCAGTCACTCTATTCCCAAGAGACTATGCCAAGTCCTTTTACGGCACTTGCATATCCTCTAGTAATAGTGCTCACATCCAATGCAAATGTTGCATCTTATGCAACCAATACTCAATTTTGTTATAGTGTCCTTGACACTATAGCTCGATAATTATTATAACCAGTATGTCCATAATCCTTATCAGAATACCTTCATTCCTAGAGATCTCTTTCTCCTAAGGTATCAACAGTTAAGACCCTTACATATCACTATCTACAAGGTCTTAAACTTTTGAAGATAAGACTTTGAGATCACTATCTCTAAGTTTCATCATCTTTTGAAGATATTGTTATTACTGCAATCAAGTGTTTAATCACCATAGTAGGATCAACAACTGTTTACTACTCCGACTGCATGGCAGACATCTGGCTTCTGTACACATCTAGCATACAGTCGGATTCTCAAAACTAATGCACAAGGGCAAGTAGTTTTAGCATTCACATCCTCAACTCTTTGAGGTGCTATTCCTTTAGATAGGTCAGTACCATATCTTGAGGGAAAGAATTCTTTCTTAGAATTTTCCATGGAAATGTCTAAGGTATACCATTAATATGACGGTCCCAATACCCTCTTTTCTTTGCTTCTGAACAACTTCAGAACTAAAATCTAAGAGGTATCCTTGAGATCATATCTCGAGGTATGGAACAACTACATTATAAAACACTTATTATTATCATCCTTAGATCATTACAAATGATTAGGATATCTACATTTAGCAAGGTAAACACAATGACACTCCCACTAAGCTTCATATGGTTTATTAAGATTTTATCTGAAACCATAACATTTATGATTTCATCAAATCCAATATTCCAACTACAAGAAGCTTATTTGAGTGTAGCTATGGTTAGCAATATTCTGATGGGTTAAAGAAAGGTCACTGGAGAGCAAGTTTCATCGTGAGCGATGTCTTCTCTGTGGTGTGCAACTCATGGCCACGAACCGTGCTTTGAAGGTCTCTACCTTTTCATCAGGTTTCCTCTTTCTCTTGAAGATCCATTTAAACCTTAATGGGTCTTACCCATATAGGTGGATCCTCGAGGGTTTATATACAATACTTCTATATGAAGTCTACTTTAGAATTTATTGCTAACATCCATCTTTCCATGTCACGATCTTTAGAAGCTTCATCATATGAAGTTAGATCTTGTCAGATTCAACTGACACATGGAATCCATCTTCAAACTTATTTGAAGAGGTATTAGTGTTTCATCTTTAATTGTCTTTTTAGTTTCCGGTTCCAGGAGCCTCATTATCATCTCAAGATTAAATGAGTTCCTTTACTTCATTTTTATCTTGATTCTCAAGAGAGTCATCCTATAAGAATCATATGCTCAAAGATGATATCTTTTAAGAATCTCAAGGTCATAAAGTAGGTATCCAATACCATCCTTTATTTTCTTAATGAAGTAGCATTCTCCAGTGCCAAATTCAAGATTTCTTGCATGGAACCTTATTAAGGATATATATTGTAGTCTCTACTACATATATACCTTGGAAACTTATAGATAATTATGCTAATATTCATCATTCACCATATCATGACACACGCGACCCCATTGTATCTCCCTACAACTCTTATTGAGTTTAGGTTTATAAGGAGGAGTGAGATAAAAATAATATTCAGATCTATATAAGGTATTCCAAAAATTCATCTAATAGGTACAAGCTACCTAGGTTAGATAAAAGTCATTTCATATTCCTTCAGACTTTGTTTCAAAACCAAAATTGTGAAATCTTTGAACATTTCAAAGCTTTCTAAGGTGAAGGAAAGAAATCTCATATCTCAAATAATCATCAATAGATATCACATATCCATAATGTTTATTCTGATATAGATGATTCACATACATCAATATGTATGAGATTTTGGATACCTTGACATCTTACACCATTCCAAAGGAAGGTCGTATTGGACATTTCTACTTTTGAATACAATATTCACAAGTTTGTAAGATTTGAACCTTTAGACAATCTAAAGTTTCATCTCTTATCAGTCTATTAATCACATCAACAGACAAATGTCCAAAACATGATGCTAGATCATTAGCAAATGATCTTCATCCTCCTATTGATCTTTAATGGTTTAATTTTCAGTATTAGAAATCTTAATGAACTATTCATTTATTTTCTAATTTAGTAGCGTCCACAATATTTTAGAATACTATCTGAAATATCTCCATCATAACTCTTTATGATAGGTCTATTATAGATTTCATGTTTATTCCAACATTTAGAAATAAACAATGAGTGCATTCTAATATCTAGGTCATAGAGAGATTCTCTAAGACTAAGGGCTCTCCCACTGAAATTAACAAGTCTATCTATCCAATAGATATTATTGCAACAATTGCATCAATATCCATGTGGATGACTATTAAATATTAAAATCAAATTTTATAGTCTTCTAATACATATGCATCTAATTGCAAGTGTTATTAGAAGAATGAGACATAATTATTAGACTTTGGTCTTATCAAATAAGAAAGTCAATTTCTATGATTAAATGTAGATTATCCCGATGCACCATCTAAGTCCT
The DNA here is from genome assembly GCA_037367405.1 of Ottelia alismoides. Taxonomy (NCBI): domain Eukaryota; kingdom Viridiplantae; phylum Streptophyta; class Magnoliopsida; order Alismatales; family Hydrocharitaceae; genus Ottelia; species Ottelia alismoides. The sequence goes on from JAZKJV010008192.1 coordinate 648,941, forward strand.
TCTCTAAGGATTCTAGATATACTTGATAGTCATACTATCAATACATCGGTTTATTGTAGTATTGGCATTCATCCAATTATTTGGATGTCATATGGAAGTTACAGAAGTACAGTCAACTCTTTGACTTTCCTTCTCACTTGGGTCCAACCCATGCTTCCACTGCGCTCCCTTTATCTATAAGCAACCATTGCTTTAAAAAAAGGATCTCTTATGTCGAAATCAAAAATTTCAATATAAGTGTATTTCAACATGTATACATGCTTCATTCAATTCATACAATATGAAGCTTCGTGAATGACTAGAGTATAGGTAGTATAATGATGACATTCATCGTATCTACATCCATCTACACTCTTAAATCATTGGTTCAGGTAGGTATTCAAACAATTTGAATACAACATCTCTTATAGAGCCACATTCTGCATGATGCAGAGAACCATGTCATTCATGATTAAATGTCGAGAGCACATATGCATTCCAAAATATCTTCTTAGATTTTATAAGGATTATTTGACAATTATGATCATCATCGACATATCACTTCCAAACTACATTCGATGAGAAATCAAGACTGTAGAGACATACAAACCCTAGGGTTCTAGTTCTATTGTCTATTTAATTGCCATTCCTCATTATTATGAGGAAGACCCACACATTGCAATCACATACGTTATGTGTCCAACTGCAAGTATAATATCTTGATCATGGATCCAATCCATGATAATTTACTAGTTATTATTGAGTATAACATTGAGTGGGTTTAATTAAGGATTATCTGAAATAAGAAATTTTCATAAATATACATAAATATATATACACATTTTACTTTGATTTAGAAATTTTTATATCAAAGTTGTCTTGCCTTGTCAACATTGAAAGTTCAATCCCTAAATCACTTTTAATGTAAGAGATATACTTACCATTATATCTCAAGCAAGATCTGGGATCTCCTTCGTTATCTTTGTTACATATCAATAATATGAGAATCTGTAACTCGGATAAAAAGAAGCGGGAACACATTCCGCCTTGCAAGTCCAGCTTGCATCTCCCAATTCTGTCTTTAACACCCACGCCCACCACCCCTGAGGTGATGTTGACCCGTCATTAATTGAACCAACCGTCAATAGGAATACAACTCGCTATGCGCAATCCAATATCGCCCCAATAATATGAGGACCCGATATTGGTGTCACTACGCATACGTCCTTAATCTTTTGAATAGTGAAGAGCCCGATCCAAATGGATTGTATGCAGGAGCTGTCACTTAGGACAAGCGTCTCCTACATACAATATCCGGTGATGGAACCCTTCGCCTTGACGGGAGACCATGGATGTTACTTATGTGATCCTCCATCTCTTATTCAAATTTTAATTAATTATTATGAATCATATTCATTTCTTCCAAGGGAAATAATAACTTTATTCATAATAGATTGTCTTTAATTTGGATAAATTTACTTAATCATATTAAATTAATTATCAATAGAATTCAATCAACAAACTTGATTTTACTTGAATATATGGTATTATCTAAAAATACATATTAATTCGAATTTTAATAATTATAAAAAATACATCATGATCTCTCTGGCATCATTCGTTCCCTACCCGCTGTCATGGCTAGTACCGGCGGGAGTGGGACGGACCGCAACCGGTGCGACCCACTACCCCAGCGATACCCAACTAGGTACCATATCCGTCTCGGGAAAAAATAATGTCGAGTCAATCAATTTGTACTTGAGATGATAATAGATTCTTCAACAAAAATTATGCCATATAGTAGTAATAAAAACATTTTTGTTTATAAGGAAATTTGCTAGACAAATTCCCAAACCTATTCAAGCAAGGAGTTTGATGATTGTGTTTCCAATTATGATCTAGATCAAATCTAATCAATTTATTGGTTGAGGCCAAGTCAATTAAGGAAATAATCAACATTAAATATTTCTCAAATATTTTCCATTATTATTTCATGAAATTAACAATTAATTTCACACATTGACAATCACATGGTTCTTGATTAGGACTGTAATTTCAGCAGTGACCCCTACTTACTAAAATTTCCATATCTCAATCAATTCAAATCCAAATTAGACAAAATCAGTTTCCAAAGATTGCTAATTTGATTTATGACAGAACCTAAGTGATATTTCACGAATTTCTAGGCGGATCAAAACAGTAATCAACTCATTAATCACGTTAAGATTCGCAGTTCCCGCAACAGTGAATTCATGTTCATTAAAACAACCATATCTCGAGCAAACGGAATCTAAATTACCTAAACTCAGATCATATGGTTTCTTTATTTAATGGGGAACAAAATCCAAGTTTTATTTTAGTGTTTAAAATATTTAAACAGGGCTGAAAAAAACACTAAACAGAGATACAAAAATGAAATGCGATAAAACTTTCGCAACTCTAACGAACCCAAGTTGCCTTCGATTTTATGGATCGTATCCAAAAACTTCGACCTAAGGCTCTGATAACACTTGAAGCATATGGTTAGATCCTTAAGCACATCACGGAAGCGTGAGCATCGTATCGAATACGACGAAGAACGACTAGTCAGACTAGTTGTTCAATGCAGTGGAAATTAAAAAAAAATCATGCGATGAAACCACATGATCCAAGAACACTTCTCGAATCGTTTCGTCTAAACCACAAACAACTAATAGGATTACCTCTTGAAGCGTGGTTGTGATTGAGTCTTAAACGAAGAGACCTTCTGTCTCAAGTCCGATCCGACAGCGGAGACGCTTGCGAGCGCGGGGATGAATCGCGTGCTTCTCGCAGTCCATGATGATGATCCAAGCGGTGTATCTCCTGATCTCGATACACGGGATCCAACGTGTTATTCACGAGCGAGGCACATCGAAGAAGACGGAGATCCATGAGCAAATGATCAGGCAACATAACGACGACGCTGTGGCGATAGAGAACTTCTCCAGGGCATCCATGGTGGATGGCCATGAGAGAAGAAGAGAGAGGGCTGACGTGTAGAGAGAGAGAGAGAGACTTAAGTTCTCATTATGTAAAGAAGAGCAAAGGGGTCTCTCTCCTTTTACAATATTTAGGGATCCATGGATCTCAATCCATGGGCAACACAAATCCAATGGCTCTCATTGATTTGTGTTTCTTTTAATTCCTAAGATTTTGTTGGTAAAAACCAACAACAATTAATTTGATTTAGATTAAATATATATTGATAAATCAATATGATCTAATCACAAATTAAATCAATCAAGCATGGAGATTGTGGAATGAAGATTGCCTCCTTCCATAATATGGGATTTGGTGGCAATCTCAAGTAATCTCATGAGATTGCATTATTCCATGGAAATCTCCAAGATTTACAACAACACTTGTTGTAAATTATTCAACAAAAATAATTCATATTTATTCTGTGAATATTGAAATCTTGCCATTGGAAAATTATGAATCACATTCACAACCCAAAATAAAATGTGAATTACATTTTCAATTTAATATCCAATGTGAATCCAATTGACATCAACATTTATTAAAAAATGTAACTTAAAAATAGCCCTCTCTTATATATTATAAATCACATTTATAATATATGTGATTGATATAGATAGTGTTATCCACATTATTCAATATCCATGATAATTAAATCACATTTAATCATCTTGGATCTCTATTCTCATGTGCCCAAATAATATGAATCACATTCGCATTATTTACATCTTTGATAATCAAATCACATTTAATAATCTAAGATAGCTCTCTTTATAATATGAATCGAATTCATATTAATCATGATAATTAAATCACATTTAATTATCCATTTTCTCAATGCTCGGATACTTATATCAACAATGAAATTATCCTGAACTCTTTCAAGGATAATGCGCTTTCTCCATGAATACTTGGAGATAAAGACCGGGCGATTGTATTGTTCCACGTATAGTGACTTGGATATTGAGATTACATCTCAAATCCAGATCTCGGGCCTCCCATATATGCTTTATTAAATCAAGACCGCAAATCTAATCTTCTCATTGAATCTGAATCACATTCATATCAATGTCCAACATTTGAACTATGATCAGATTACTTCTCTACTGAGAGGAGTCACTAGAATCCAGACCCGTTTCATCACTCCATAGGAATGGAAGCGTCATGGTTATACAACCATTTATGATCACATTACCCTCAGCTATTCCCAATACCTGTACATCCTGCATACTGGAAGACCCAAAATAATCCCGAAGTATAAGATCAATTTTACACTGTATACTTCAAGGATTTATCATTAAGTTTCTCATTCGATCACTGGGAGTCGGTATCGATCATATGCTTTCCAAAAGCATATATCATAACCAGGTGTTGATCATATACTTTCGAAAAGCATATATCAAACCTACAAATTCAGTCAAGCTTCCAAAGAGAGATGACCGTTCACGGAATTTGTTTTTTCCCCAATATCTCATGAGTGAGCTCAAGTCATCCAGTTCAGTAATGAACCTGTATGATCCCTTTGAGAGATCGTATTACTCATATGCCCTTTATATTCACACCAGTGTGTCGGTGTGTAGACCTTGATTAGGTCTTCAACCTATTGGTCTGCCAAATGTACATACTAAGAATATAGCAACACATTTGTCTTCGGTAAGAGGATTTGTTCCTATCATGACAGCATACGACATAGGACTTTGGTTATCTCGATCTCGTTAAGTCAACTCTTTGACCTAACTTGTCTAACACCTCTGAATCTCTATTCCTATGAAGAGGACCTGCATCAAGAGGTTGGTTAGATATCAACTTAAATGAGAAAGGATTGCCATCTCCTACTCAAGTTGGAGATCATATCTTAACAATCATTTGACGGTGCTTGAGGAGTCCTCAATCTAACTCTTTAGATATTCATCCAAGCACTAGCCTCTATGATTCAATAATTAAATCAACAGTTGTATGGTCATCAAGATGGCCATGGTACATAGCCCTAAATGTACTAAGGGACCTATTATGAAAATTATTTATTCTTCATTTCAGATCAGGGAATGATATTCGCAATAGCATTTATTGCATAATGGCTCGCAGTGGGCTCGCTTGTCCAACAATATGATCTAAATCAAATAACTATACATGGAATGTACAATCGCCCTGTCCTTATCTCCAAGTACCCATGGAGAAACATGTTATTCTTGAAAGAGTTCAAGAATAATTCCGTTGTTGGTAATATATCTTAGCATTGGGAAATCGATGACTAAATGCGATTTAATTATAATAAATAATATGTATATGATTCGTATTTTTTGGATACATGAGAATAGTATTCGAGATAATTAAACATTATTTAATTATCAAGGATATGATTATTGAGGATATCACTATCCATAATAATCATAAATATTATAATTGTGATTTGTAAAATGATGGAGATATTTATTTGTAATTAGTATTTATGATATAAATATTGATGTGAATTGGATTCACATTGGACAATTGATTGTAAATGAAAATTACATTTTATTTTGGATGTGTGAATATGATTCAAAATTTATCAATTGATGATTGAAATTATCATAAAATAATTTGGAATTATTTTTTCGAATAATTATTAAATGAATGTTGTTGCACATGTGGAATTTTGTAGAGATATGAGATCTCACTAATTAGAAAAGGAGAGCTACCTTCCCCCTTTGTAGGGTGGACAACCATGGAGCCCTACTCTGTGTATGATCATCCACTCTATCAAGGGAAGGAGGCTTGCCATCTTTCTTTTATTTTCACATGAAATTGATTTGAACTAAATTGAATGTGTTATAAATTATTTGCAACAAAATAGATTATTTAAATTAATTATTTATTGTTCCAAATTTATGAAAAAAATCATGACCATTGATTGAAAGCACAAAATAATCTAACCATTGATTTCATAAGCATAGGGATTGGGATCTATGGACATTCAATATGTTATACAAGAAAGCGTATCCCTAGCACTTTCTTTTACAGCAAAAATTGAAAGACCAATCTCTCTCCATGTATTCTCTCTATATGCCCCATCTCTCTTTCTCTCTCTCTCTCTCTCTCAAATTGCGGTCGTCCACATTTTGACTGAGAGAGCCTCATCGTCGTCATCACGCCTTGTTCGGCCAGATTGACTACTCTTGGATCTCTATCCTCTTTAATGCTCCTTTCTCGTGAAGAAGACGTTAGATTTCGTGAGATGAAATCAGGAGATTCCCCGCTCGTATCTTTAAGTTGGGTTGTGATAAGCACACGTCTCATCCATGCACTCGCAAGTGTCTCCTTTTTCGGATCGTATTTGAGACATGATGTCTCTTACTTTAGAGACAAGGCATCATAGTCACGCTTCAAGAGGTATTCCTATGACTTGTTTGTGATCTGGATGAAACGATTTGTGATGTGCTCTCAAATCTTGTGGTTTCATCTCTCATAAATTTTTTAATTTCTGTGGCGCTGAGCTACTAGTAAGACTAGTCTCTCTTGATCGTATGTGATGCGATCTTCACACTTCCATGATGCACTAAGGCTTAAATCCTACCCTTCATTCTAAGCGTTCGATAATTGGTTAATTAAACGAGATTTAATTATCACAATTAAAATAAAGATAGAGATATCCCACTTAATGAAATTTGATTTAATTATCATGGATATGATTAATATGGATAACACTATCGACAAGAATTACAGATAATGTGGAAATGATCCACAATATCCTGGAGAGAGAAAATAGTGAATTAGATTCACAATTTATATGTTAATGTGAATTCGATTCACATTACAGAATTTAATGTAAACATGATTTACATTAAGTATAAGATGGAAGTTATTAGTTCTTATTTATCGAGGTTTTGTTTCCAGTATCACAAATATAATCATTTGGTGATAAATGTAATTAATTCAAATATCCAATCAAATTATTAAATAAAAATAAAGTTGAATCATTCCATCCATAGGGTGGGAGTCCAGGGTAATGTGTCACCATGGTGAACGGCCACCTTAAGATAGAAAGTAGAATGGTTCTTTTATTTTTTTTAATTATTTATTAACTGGATAATATTTGAACTAATTAAAAGAGATAATTTGGATATAGTTGTTCAAAATATTATTTTATATTTATTTGTATTTTTAAGAAACACAAATGAATCTAAACTACTAATCTTAAGAGCACATAGATTGGGATCCACATACTTCCAAAATCCTATAAAAGGAGGGCTATCCCTAGACCTCCAAAAAACGTACTATTCATATGCAATTATTGCATAGCCGAAATTCTCTCTCTCTATCCCCATACCCATCCAACCCCTCCCTTTCAAAAACCCAAGGTAGTCCCCCTACCCAAGGTTGGTGGAGATCGCAATCATCGTTGCGCTGCAGGATTGAATGCTTGAGGAACTCTGTCCTCTTCAGTGCCTCATGCTCATGGATGAGACAAGTGATTTTGTGAGAAAAAATCAGGTTGTTTCGGTAATTTATCAAGATTGCAGGAACCACGTGAACCGTCATCATGCCTGCAAGCGCGCTCTTGTCGGACCAGACTTGATTTAGGAGGCTTCTTACTTTAGAAGCATCGAGGATCACAAACAGACTGCAAGAGGTAATCTTAATATCTATGTGGTATTGATGAAATGGTATGAAAAAGTTTCCCATACCATGTGATTTCATCTTAACAAATTATTTATTTTTTTCACTGCCACCCCAACTAGTACAACTAGTTGAACTAGATCGCATATGATGTGATTTTCACACTTCCATGATGTATGATGCTAATCACACTGCCATCTAAGTGGTATCAAAGTTTCATTTAAGATCTTGGATATAATCCAAAACACAAGGAACAAAGGCTTTGGATATTGGATGTGTTGGAGATGTTTATTTCGCAAAAGATGTATTTTTCGAATCATTTTTTCGTGAAAATGAAAGCTATTGTTTGTTCCTTATTTAAATGAATTTTTGGGATAATAATCAAGTTTATATTGTATGGACATGATCTCAAAATCAAAAGTTGGCGCAAAATAGGATTTTTTTAGTTACGAAAAGTCCTCGCAATGTCATTGTTTTTGCATGTAAATCTGAGATATGTAACACATAAATTTTTAATTATTATTTTTCCATCATGAAATATGTTATAAACACTTTAATTAAGTATATAATTGAACTAGAAAATCGTTCAAATTTATTTCATGCGATTCCGACTCTGTTTTAATTAGATATTCCATATTTAGTGGAGATGGGTTGGAAGATGGTTAGATCATCATCTTAACTTTTTTAATGCGTTATCATTCAATGAAATCAAAAAAATTTAGAATTTTCCATGATTAATGGTTGTATCATTTATTTAGAGAAATACTTGATAAACAATAACATTGAATGATTGTTTCATAGCATGAAAACCCTAGTTTATCTGACAATAGTTGTGGGACAACTTTTACATGCAAAACCAATCTTGTTTGCTTGATATGACTAGAAATTTAGGATCGTTAAAATTTACTTTTAATATACCTAAATAATTGAGTATATATTATATAGTATAATTCCGATCATCAAAGTTAAACAATAAAATCACAAGTACATTGATCCAATCTATTGTTCTAAATCGACATGGTAAAGGATTCTATATCGGGTTGCCGGCTTGGTTACCTAATTAGCACCTTGCATGCCATGGAAATGCTCTCTCCGAGCATATACTCGAACATCTGGATGGATCCATTTGATGAGGGGTAATATGAGTAAGTCAAGTTGTACTCTACTTACTATAATTATAATAATACATACTTGTTAGATCTAATACTATATAGTAATATCAAGAAACCTAATTGTTTGTTGGTTATATTAGATTAATTAATTTAACATGATTAACTTATTTTAATCCAATTAAAATAAACTGTATATTATTAATAGGACTGTAATTCCTTTGGAAAAATTAATCACAATAATATGATTCTAGATGTTTAATTAAAATTTTAATGGGATATAAAGGATCATAAGATGACATCCATGGTCTCCTGTCAAGATGAAGGGTTCTATCACCATGGATTGAATATTGGAGTTGCCTATGCCAAGTTATAGGTCCTGTATACAAGTGAAAAGGGATGGGGGTTTTTGCTTCTCGTAAGAGACATGTCGTATGCGTAGTGATCCCATTATTGTTCCCATATAATTGAGGCGATATTGCATTGTGTGTGATATGGGCTAATTCTGTTGATTGTTTGTTCAATTAACAATGAGTCAACTTCACCTTAGAGGTTGTGGACTCGAGTGTTAAAAACAAAATTGGGAAATGTTAGTTAGACTTGCAAGGTAGAAAGAGTTCCCGCTTCCTTCAGCCAAGTTGCATATTCTCATATTATTGGGGTGTAACAAAGGTGGAAGGGAGATCCCAGATTGCTAAGAGATATAGCTGTAAGTATATCTCTTACTTTGAAAGATGGATTAGGGAATCGACTTTCAAAGTATTAAAAAGCAACACAATTTTGATTTAAAATTCCTTAATTAAAGAATCAAATATACATAATATTTTTATTGTACACATTCTAATAGTGCATTTTTAATCTCAGGTGAAATCCATGAACCCACTAAACAAGCTTTTGGAAGTCAACCAAGTGGCCGTGTTGAATTATTCGGAGTGGCTCAGAAACTTGGAGCTTGTTCTCTCTATGAAGCGCATCGATTATGTGCTGACCAAAAACAAACATGTGAACCCAGAGTTAGAGGAAGAAATTAATTTTAATGAAAAGTTTGATGATGGCCACTCGCTGGTTCGATGTTATATTACGGAGTTCGTATCTAATGTGCTTCAGAAACAACATATAGACATGAGAGATGCTTAGGATATAATTATGAATCTTAAGGAAATGTTTGCAGACGTAAACCACACTCAGTGTTATAACATAATGAAAGAACTGATTCACTGTAAGATGCAGGAAGGGACATCAGTTAGAAAATAAGTAATCAAAATGCTTAGTTACCTCTCTGAACTGGATAACCTCGTGGAACAGATGGATGCAGATATGCACTCTGACTCCATTTTGTTGTCTTTGACCAAGTCTTTCAACAATTATGTGGTATTGTACCACATGAATAAACTATGTTTAAATAATGCTGAACTCAAAGCTTTATTGAAGTATGCAGAGGACATCAAGAAGAAAGAGAACCTGGCTATACTATAATGATTGCATATGTAAAGGGTAAGCGTGTTCAGAAGCAAGGGTCTCAGAAGGGTTCAACCCTTAATAAGAAGAAGAGTTAAATTGTTGGCTCCTCTCAGACTTCCACTCTCTTAGCATCCAAGAAAGCAGAGGTCTATCATCACTGCAAGAAGCCAGTGCACTGGAAGAGGAACTATCCAGATTACCTAAATGTTGTTGAAAAGGGTAAAGCTCCAACAAGTATAAAATATTTATTCATCATTGAAACCAATCTTCTTGTAGGATGAGAAGGAAGTTGAGTTATTAATTGTGGTCCTTCTGTTCATGTAAGCATTTTGTTACATCTGTTCCGAGAAATCAGAATGCTAAGGAAGGAGATATAATTGTCCATATAAGATATGATTGATGAACATTGTATCATCCTATGTTAATTATGTCAAATTATTGTAGTCGGGCAATCGGGTATAACCAGACGAGGAAGAAATCAATCAAGCGAATTATGTGCGGTGTAATATTTATTTAACGTGGGCAAGCCCCAAGGTCAACACAAGGAGGCAAAGGAACAACTGTGGTTTCAATTTATCAAACTTAATGTATGATTTGCAAGATAGGATTTTTTGTATTTTTTATGCAATATGAATGAAAATGCAAAATGCCACTGAATCAGTTTCATAAGAAAACAAGCAACTTAGCCCAATTAATTTTTAATTCAAAATCAGATCAAATTAGGCAAGTGATGTTTCCCCTATGAGCCTAATTCAATGATGCACACAGAACATATTTTTTTTGTATTTTTAAGGGTTAAATTACAACAATGAAATTGAATGAAGTTTAGAGGTTTTTGAGCAAATTTTCGTGCAAACATTTTACAAAATTAATGAAACTTGGACATATTCTTAAATATAATGAAATGATCTTGCACTGTTTTTTTAGAATTTCCTGATAATATATGAATTTTTACAACTTTTTTACAGAAAAATGAACCTGAGTAATTAACTTTTAATAAATCCACAATGAAAAATCATGTTGAGCCAAAATTAACTCAAATAGATATTTCAATATGCAATCTAGGAGAATTGAGTTTGCAGAAAAATATTATGTGTAAACCTAAGAAGTCTACTCTATATTATTTAAAACAAGTTGAGCATCATTTGAAAAGAAACTTTGACACAATATCCAACAAGATTAATTCTACACTATATGATTTTATGGTAATTTTATAATGAATAGTTGAGTCGACAAAAAAAGTAGAAGCTAAATGAGCAAGATATCACTAATTTCTAGTCAATGATTTTTCATAGATCAACCACATATCAAAAAATTACATACTATATTTAGGGCTGTAGAGAATTAAATTGTGGACAAAAAGCAATTTCGGCAGTTGCAATTTGATAATAAAATGATGCTAAAAAACTCAAACACATGGTTCAATTTTCAATAAATAAAATATTCGTTTCTATAAATAAGTTGTGCCTAAGGGCACTTCTTTAATTACCTTTACTTCTAGGAGGTCTTTTGTAATTAAATTAAAAAATATAAAATAATATATGAGGCTTTGAGCACATCTTTCTCCACTTGACATGGGTTATAAGGAATGGAACCCATGATGATCGTGGATAGACACAGTGCATGTTAGGTGGCTGCCTGCATGAGGTTGGCAGCCATGTGAAGAGTCTGACCTGTTGTTGGAGGAAGAAGGTGTGGCGGAGGAGAGGTGAACGTCAGCTGAAGATCCACACGTAAGGGTGCCCGTTGAAGTTGGGAGGTTTAGGAGTACTGGTTGTGTTCTCCAGGTGGTGGCACTTGGGCGCAGTGGGCCGGCAGAGATGATAGAGAGGCATTAAGTTCGGTTATACACTGCCGCAGGTGGGCTGAGGAGGAGCGTGGTGGAAGTTGTGGAAACAAAGCGAGCGAAGGGGAAGAGAAGCGGTTTGTGGCGACACACGACGTGGGAGGATGAGAATGATGTCGCATGAGGTGCAGAAGATGATGAGAAGTGTGGCTGGACCCGATGGGGTTGTGCATTTGGTTTTCACTCAAACAGGGAATGTGTGATGCATGGAAGGGATTATTACACCCATATTGGCTGAAAGTGGATGCAACTATTCATATGAGCTTGGGATAGTCATTATTTTCCTAAAGGTTCAAAAAATAGTAAGTTAAGTTGTGTTTGGTCCCTGACACTTACACTTTCACACAAGACTTATGATGTTCAAGGACACTGAGTTTTTGAGGTCTTATGATTCAGAGTTAACAAGCCTTCGTCCTTTGGGTCTTTGACTTAATAATTCATACTTCCTTGAAATGAAAGATTTGTATGCAATATTGCATACTTAATCTCCTCCTTAAGAATATGATTCGCACTTCACATGCATGATTGCAATTTTAATGAGAGGAGTTGACGTTTCACCTAAGGGACTATGATGAGTGATTTGAGTCTGGATATGATTTTATGATACTCTAGGATGTGATAAAATCAATGAAGCTGTCATGAAACCTGAGTGTTAGCAACTATTAGTCGGTATGAGAACAAGGATTCATTTACCAACTCGTGATTTGCCTAAATGCTATGGTGTGATGAAATTATTAGATTGTTGATCAATGCGTGCGAACTTGGTAAAAGCAGTGGAGCTAGACAAAAATCAAAGAAAAAGGAAGAACTATTGAAAGAAAATCTCTCACCATAAAAAGTCAAACTTCAAAGAGCTTCCACCAAAGGTGATCGCTCCCAACCATTGCAAAGAGTCCACTTGGACCACCGCTATTAGGATCAGTAGTCAGGCTTGCACCCAAAAAGGGCTTTGCGTTGTCAAGGCAACAAGACTGGATGTAGAAAGTATATTAGATACTAAAAAAACATGCACACCCTAGTGTATTCCCAAGGAAATAAGTGCATACGACTCAAACTTCTCTTGACGGACAGACTCATCTACACCAAAAAAATACATAAGCGTTGAGTTAATAAGGCACTCGAGCGATTCCTGGCTCTAGTGAGAGGTAGAGAAGAATTGACAGAAACCTATGCCCTCCCATATATAGACCATTCATATTAACTTTTATGTGTGACAAAACTATAGACTCAGTGGATCGATTGAACGAACTGGTTTATTCCCTAGTGTTGAGGGTTAGGTCCTTAGGAGAGTGTCTTGGACGGGGAACTATGGTGATGCTTTGATTCTGTTCTTGTAAGTGCAATCCGCAATTTAACATCATATCCTTACTATCTATATATACCAGAGAGTCTGAAGATGGAGGAAGTTGGATACCTTTTGACAAAGGCTCGGTTCAACTTAGAATATTAGGTCAACAGAAGCCTAGAGTCCTTGAATGAATCGAGTCTTGTTTTTCACTTGCACAGTCGGGTGCATGTCCAACTTATTCTTTATTCTTTGCTCAAGGACAAGCATAGTTTAAGTATAGGGGGTGATGAATTTGTGATTCATCAAGTTATGTATCGTTCGTTATCCTCCGTATTTAAAATATTCAATAAAATATGTTCATAATTAACTCTAGTTATCTTTTAATTTTGTGCAATTAACTAACCTTAAATTATTGTATATTTATATTTATTTTATTTCCCTTTTTATTTTATTATTGTATATATTTATTTTAGTCTTAGAAAGGAATTAAAAATACAAAAATAATAACAATTAGGAATAAAGTGCTTTTATTCCATAAAAAGACTTCCAAAAAAATTATCCCTTTATTTAACTTATTTTAAGTTTTTGGTCAACATGAAACTTGTAGATCTCATCGAGATTGACAATTTTCATGCTTTGAGTTTTTATTAATTTCGTTGCACATATATATATATATATATTTGGTTTTTTTATTTCTCTTTTTTCTAATTGGGCCACGTGGTGCTCCCAGGAGCTGCCAGGCGCTGATGATAGGGATTTTCTCTATCGGTCTTGCATTCCACATAAAGCGGGAACACAGTCGCTGAGGCGACCGACAGAAGAATCCCAAATCTATCAACAATAAAATATATGCAATGAATATAAAAAATGTGGAGTTAAAATTTATTATAACTGTACATGTAAATGTGTATAGTTGTAAGTACAGGTAGAGGTCGAACACTGGGAGGCGAAGGGAATGTATGTGTGTTGTGTAATTATTCAATCAATTGTTCATGTCCAATTATTGTTTTTGTGGGTTTTAGATTTTATATATTATTTTTTCATTATTTTTTTATAATTTTTGTTTGGTTTTTATATTTTATAATTTTTTTATTTTCTTTTTATATTTTTAATTATATAATATATAGATATGTGTATATCTAAGATATATATATATATATGTGAAGAGCTATATATATATATATATATTTATATATATAAGAAGAGAGAGAGAGGGATAATATAGTATATATAGATATATAGACACAAATACTTAATTATATGTAGATATAATTTTTTTAGCTTTTTAATATTTTTTCTAATTTTTTTGTTATTTTTCTGGAATATTTCTAATTTTTATGTATTTTTCATTTCAAAAATGTCCCTAATATAGGACTAATTAAATAGCCGAATATAATTTGGGTTTAAAAATATAAAATAAACTCCAAAATTACCCAAATTAATTTTAATATATTAATAATAATATATAGATAATTATAAAAGAGAAAAAATGTATTTTTGGTGTTTTTTAAGGATTTTTCTATTTTTTTGTTGGATTTTGGAGCTTTCTAATTTTTATATTTTTCTTTTTCATATTTTTAGGGTTTTTCAATTTCTGGACTCAATATAGATATAATTATACCATATATTTTTTTTGGAATTTTTCAAAAACATTTTATATTTTTTTTGTATTTTATAATTTAGACAGTACAAAATGGGCTTCTTTTTCATTTTTAATAATTAGGAAAAATGCAAAAATTGTGAAAAAAATATGGGTGTGCAAGGGCATCACATGAAATATTTATCCTAAATTTTCTGGATTTTTAGAAGCACCATAGGTATTTTTAATAAATAGATAAAAGACAAAATAAAAAAGCCTGGCATGGGCATTTTTGCAAATAAAATACTTTCCAGTGGCATCAGTGCAAAAAAAATTCTATAGTAATAAACATTTATTTATATTTTTTGGGCTAATTTCCAATATACAAAAACCACCAGGGTATTTGTGCAAATTTCACGCGCCTCACGTGGGACTGCACATGAGGCGCGGAAGGACCTAAATGCAATTCTAATAAAATCAGGGTCTTTTCTGCAAATTATACAATTCATTTACAACGTGCAATTTATTTTACAATATTAAAAATTAAATACAAAAAGTGCGGGGGTTAAATGTGCAAATTACCCCCAACGGCGCGCGATCCAATGGGTGAGCTTTATTAACTTGACACGCATCGCTTCCTGGTGAGACGATGACGGTTCGTGATCCACTGCTTGGATTAGATCATCTAGATGATCCGACGGTCTGCGTGCGGGAGGATCGGACGGCTGAGCTATGACCTGGGGCCTTCGTCTTCATCCGACGGCGGAGAGCTGGCTTGGAAGAACAGGGAAGAACGCTCGCCGGGGTGAGTTTCGTCCTCCTCGATCTCGCTCCCCGGCCGATCTTTGCGGCTCCTGAAGGTCCAAAAAGCTTCCTGGCAGGGTCCTTTAGCTGATGGAGGTGTCTGATCGGACGGAGGGGCACTGGAGCGCCGCCACGAGCTCGAAGAAGAAGCGGAGCTCCAGGTACCTCCGCCCGCTTTTGATTCGTCTCCGGGCCTGTTTTAGCTCGCCTAACCTGCGCAGAAAGGTAGAGGGGCTCGAGGCGATGCTCCTTGACCCGGGGGTTGAAGCTGGAAGCGAGGGGGTGACGATGGGCGACGAAGCTCCGGCGGAAGGCAGTGGAGGAGCTTCGATTCGCGGATCCAGATGGGAATCCGGTTGGACAAGGTGGCTGGAAGGTGGAGAAGATGGTGGGGAACAGAATGAAGGTGAAAGCGAGTCGGGAGAACAACGAGGGTACTGTGGAGAAGTCGCCGGAGCTGACCTCCGACGAACTTCGAATTACCTAATCTACGCTAATCTACTATTCTAAATGCGAAATAAATGACAGGAATAAAATGCACGAATAAAAGTCTACCTAAAAATGTAAACGCGCAGCTCTTATACCTGAAGGAACTCCAGGGAGCAGGGCGGCTGCCGGAGCGCCGCCGTGGGTGCAACCACCTCCATCTCCAGTCGATTCAAGGTGTCGGCGGCATCCTCCTGTCACGAGGAGCACACCAGGGGCTGAATGCGAGGAAGAAAATGGGTTGGGGTTGACCAAATTTTGCGGAGGAGGAGATGGTTCTTTATTTATAAACGAAGGAAGCACCCTTATTAACCGGCTAAAATCAAGTAATCGATGGTGTGTACAAGCGATCTAAGTAGACGGCGAGAATCATGGAAGATCAGAGCGAAAAATCCGTGAAGAGATCGACGGTGACTGAGCACTGAGGCGAGCGGGAAAAATGCACGAAATTGGGGGAAAAGATACGTCGGACGGGAGTCAGAGGCGCAGGGGGAGTTGACCAGAGGTCAACTTTCCCTGGCCCCTGATTGGCCCACATCAGCCGAGTCTTGACCTATTTATTTAACCTAATAAATGAATTAATTAGAATTTACTTATAAAAAAAAAATGTTTATAAATTAATGTAGTATTTATTTATGATTTTTATTTATTTTTTTGAAGTATTTTATTACGGTTTTATTAAAATAATGTAATTATAAGTATATTTATATATATTTATTTTTATTTTATTTATCTTTATTTAATTACTTTATTTTTTTATTTTATAAATTTATAACTTATTTTCATGGGTATAAATATATTTTTATTTAATTTTAATGAGTTTATTTACATTTTTAAATAAATGTGTTTATGTATATGTAAGTATATTTATAGGTATTTTACCTATTTCTTATATACATTTTATTTATTTAATGTATTTTATTTTCTTTTATTTTGGATTTGTATTTTTAATAAGTTATATATAATATATACATTATTATAAAAATATAAATGAATAAAGAATAAAAGAATTAAAATCCCTTTTTATTTGTATAAATTCTTAACACAAGTATTTTGCCTATGTATTACATAGACTTGTTTTATTTTAGAAATTCTTTTTAGTTTTCTTTTATTTTTAATATGTGTATGCATTATATACATTGTTTACAAAATTCTAAAATTATATTTTTGTTATAATAATGAATAATGAATAAATGTAATACTTTATTCAGGTATTATGTACAAGGAGGGCCAAAAACCTAATTTTTGCATATGAGCTCCAAAAATTATGAGACCAATTTTATTAAATAGTTCTTGGAATGCTATATACAATTAAAGGTGAGTTTGGTTGATTTGGAGTTTTAATTTGCAAGATATGGGTCTGTGAAGTTGAGATTTTTGCTTTCTATTTTGTGTATAAAATGTACACTGTGTATTATTTTTACACAAACTCAATTTTATAATTTTATTTACATTATTATCTACAACTTTCATGAACAAAGTTTCTTTATTTGATGAATAAATATTTATGTATGAAATAGGTGTCAAAAATGCATAAATAAATGAATAAATAAATGAGGTATTTATTGTATTATTGGCCCTTATCTCCCCCTACTTTATTCCTTGTCAACCAATTCCATGTTGGCCACGGTCTCGGGGTTCGGGTCATAAAAATATTTGCAATATTTTATTCCTTTTTCTTTTCTTCTCTTTATTCTATAATTTTGGCATTAAAAACCTTATTTAATGTACAATAAATACAAGAAACAATGAATGCTATTATATACAAATAACTGTTATTTACATGCATTTGCTGGGGTTTTTAAGGCCAAAATGATAGAATAAAGGTGATGAAATGGAGATTCATCACCCCCCTATACTTGCCTTTGCTAGTCCCTAGCAAACACTTATGTCATAAGTACAAAAAAACAAAGAATAAGAAGAAAAGAAAAAGCAAAAATAAAGAATTTAAAGAATAATTTGATCATGATTATTAAACTTATTTGTACAAAATCAAAGTTTGGAGCTCAGGTCAGATCTTGGTGTGAGAATGTGTGTGGAATCTAGTCGGGAACCGAATTTAAAACACAACAGCCTCTGAGAGTCACAGAACTAGGTTCAAATCACTTCAGTAGCCAGGTCAGAACTAGCCGACATCATACGCAAACCCTTATGACTATGAAGCTGACTTGTACATCGTAAGTGATGGTGACTCTCCCCAACTAAAATGACAAAGGAACTGACTTCTCCAGAATGATAACCCAATGATTCCCCAATCCAACAGCTCTTTCCTCGAGGAGCAGGGTATTCCCATCTAAGTTCAAGTGGCAACCATCTCAAGAGGAGGGGGTGAAGAGAAGAATGGACGGTAGCCATTGTAGCTACCTATCCTGGGATGCAAGACCAGTGTAGTCAAGTCATCCAGCTGCAGGCTCACATATTTGTCTTTGGAACTCAAGCTTGCTTATTGACTTTGTACATACTTTGCAGGCATTTTATTTTTGTACAGGCTTGACAATTTTTTTTTCAACATACTATTCACAGCAGCATTTACATAAGGAGTTTTTCCTCTTGAGCCAGTAGACTATCCCTCTTTTGAAGCTTTATCGCAACCCACAATCTCCTGTCTTTAGACCTCATGGCTATTGGACCAGGTTGGGGTGCACTTCCCTCCCTAGACGAGGACGAATGTTTCCACCCGTGTGCGTCTCAGACTGGTAAATCCAACCCCCTCACCACTCCAACTGAGTTGAGCCAAGTAAAAGGTGCAAGTGTCCAAATTAGGTCACGGTCGGCAAGAGTCATACGTGTGTCTCGAAAAGTTCTAGTTAGTCCACTGAGGTGACTTGAACCCAGCCCTGATTTCTCAAAGAATTAAGTCTGCATAGACCTGAAGTGCCTTAAACCTAGTTCCCATAAGGTTCCAGTGCAGTTAGGTGCAGTAAGGTCCAACCAGGCTCCAATCTTCGACTTTGTTGGACTAGTTCAAACATCAAGCTCAATTAAAGACTATAAATGCTATGCAAATGCTTTTTACAAATATGCAAAGAATAATGCAATTTTTCAAGGAATTTTGAAATCAAAGAGATAAATTTTTACACAAAGAATTTTTGCAAATAATTTTGGCACTCAAAGTATAAAATATGTACTACTATTTACACAGGCATGCCGCTTTATTTTAATGATTTTTAAAGAATTTAGAATTTAGTTTTTATTTAAAGGTATATATGTACACTTGTTAAAGAATTTGGTTTATTTTTAATTTTATAATAATATAGTATTGTAGTTATTTATTATATGTGACTATTCCTCAAACTTATTTGACACTAAGTTTTCAAACAATTTTTGAAAACCATAGTCCAAAATAATTTTTACAAACATTTTTACAAACATGTACACGCATTTGAAAATCATTTTGCAAAGGTTTTTTCAAAACAGTATATATAGATTTTCAATATATTTTTGCAACCATTTTTCAAACCATTTGCAAATCATTTTTCAAACATTTTATTTCACTTAAAGAAAATAAATTTTACAAACCACACATTTTTACACAGGTTGAAAACATGTAACAAAACGTTTTTCAAAATAGTTTTCAATAAATGTTCACGAAGATTTTCACACTATTTTTCAAACATTTTGCAAAAAAAACATTTTCACCTGATTTATTAATCAGTATATACAAAAAGAATTTGAGGAATAATCACAATTTTTATTAAGGGTTTTTAATGAATTTTAAAGAATTATTAGCCATATTATTACTAAAGTACGAGTTATGGCTAAAGTATATACAGAGTATATACGACCCCCCTATACTTAGCTTGAGCTATGTCCTCATAGATCGAAAAGAAAAGAGAAGACATAACTCGTACTGAGTATAGACAAGTCTAAAGAATATACGAATAAGAGATGAATGAATGAGAAGTTGACCGTCCCCCCTATACTTAGGATCAAGTAATCCTAAGTATAGCATACTGCACAGAAAATCAGGGAGGGTAAAGGGTGGGAATAGACAGATGAACAATTCAGGGGTGCACCCCCCTATACTTAGGACAAAGTACGTCCTTTGTACAGAAGACTGACACAAAGGGGCGACACCTTTTATTTAGATACAAAATATAGAAAAGAAAAAGAAGAAAAGAAGAAAAGAGAGATATATACAGATAGATGAAACGATCGTGGGGAGTATACGCATCACTCCCCCTATACTTAGGGTGAGATATCCTTAGTATAGGCAACAACAAGAGTGACAAAACTGAACAACGAAAGAACAACGCGGTGTGTACCCCCCTATACTTAGGACAAGGTACGTCCTAAGTGTAGACACAAAGATGCGGCGATAGATCTGGGGCACACATAACATACGGGAGAAAGAAGGAATAGACAAAACACATATATAAAACTGGTGGAGAACCTGGTGAAGTATAGGACGGTATCTGGCAAGTGAATACCGTACTCTCGTCGTCGTCTCCCTGTGAGACCGAGGACGCAATCGGAAGGTGAAAAGACACCCTGATATGCAGTGAGGTGGGTGTCTGTTACCAGGGACACACAGATCAGAAAGTTGGATATCGGGTCCGGTAGCAGAAATCAGTCAATCGGCTCAGAAGGTCAGCATGAGGGAATATAGCCGATACCGTAAGACCGGGAGGAAGAAAGAGCAGTACCGACTCCTCCGGTCAATCATGGTCTCAGATAGATCGGAAATAAAGCATATGAGACTGTGTGATGCACGGTGGTGATATAATCTGAAAGTCACAAGAATATACCGAGCAACACCATATGTGGCATATTTGCGAGGGTCCTCAAGGTGAGTGGAATCAGAGAATAATCATAAGACTCGGCTCCGTGCTCCAACAGAAAGGAGACACAACCAGGGATGAAGCCGAGTACAAAGAAAATGATGTACCCTCCCGCGGATAACCCTCAGGGAGTAGTACATGCTAGTCAATGAATAATCAGAACAGAAGCTCACCCTTGCGAGGATTGTCAAGGAGAGCAGGCTCAAATGAGCCTGATCCATCAGACGGATCAAAGGAACGGTCTTGGTAGGCGACAGATCGGCTACCAGCAGAAGAGACCGTCAAATTAAGAAAGTGTGGCAGCGTCCCGCAGATGACCCTTGGGGAACGTGCTGCCAGCTAGGCATGAGAAAAGCAGATATCAGAAGCTCAACCTTGCGAGGACCGTAAAGGCGAGCAGACTCAAAGGAGTCTAATCAGACAGGTCCCATGATCCGCAGATCGGATACACAACTCAAGATGGGACCAAAAATCATATATATCAGACGACTCGGTTCCGTGCTCCGCAAATCGGAGACACAGTCAACAGTGGGAACCGAGCATAAATAGTGTGTCGCAGTCTCTCGCAGATAGTCCTCGGAGAGCACTGTGAACTAAGCAAAGAATAGTCAGAACGTGTCTCTACCTTACGAGGGCCGTCAAGGATAGAGAATGGCTCAAAGGAGCCGGATCCATCAGACGGACCCGCATAGTGGTCTCAGTAGTCGACAAGGCGGCTACCAACAGAAGATACCAATCAGATCGGAAAGTATGTCATAGTCTCCCGCAGATAACCCTCGGGGAGCTATGAGCTAGGCATGGAATAATCAGAAAAGTGGAGCTCTACCTTGCGAGGACCGTCAAGGAGAGCAGGCTCAGATGAGTCTAATACATTGGCCTTGTGTGCCGACAGGTCAAGCACACGATCGCAGGGGGAGGCCAATCAAGCATATCATTTGACTTGGTTTCGGGTCCCATCACAATGGCGACCTAAGCAGTGAATGAAACCACAGTCATAGAAATTATCGCATTCTCCCGCAGATAGTCCTCGGGGAGGAATGCGAGCTATATCAATGTAGGTTTTGGGAATGCTGGCAAGTCATCTCAGGTCCTCTAAAGCAATAAATCACTCATCCGGAGGGTATAAGATTAAGCAAGGGAACAAATAATCATGTCCTTCACCAAACCTCCCTCGGGTCAAGCCAGTCTGGCTGAGATGGCACAATA
This sequence comes from Ottelia alismoides, assembly GCA_037367405.1. Classification (NCBI taxonomy): domain Eukaryota; kingdom Viridiplantae; phylum Streptophyta; class Magnoliopsida; order Alismatales; family Hydrocharitaceae; genus Ottelia; species Ottelia alismoides. Next base: position 671,076 of record JAZKJV010008192.1, read on the forward strand.
AATAGTCAGGAATCCTCTAAGTGCCAGGGTGGATTTGAGAGTCAGGAGATCAAGGATGGGTCAAATAGGACGATGAGAGATCATGCAGGATCCACACACCTCATCAGGAAGTCCAAATTAGAATAATCAATCATTCCTCAAAATCAAGATGGTTGGAACCTCAAGAAAGATAGATCAATCAATACACATGAAGTCTTCATCGAATCATCACATCATATCACATCCTTAATCCGGTGTGCGAGAACTAAAATTCCTCAATAATTCATCACACCTCTGCTCTATGCATCAGCAAAAATCTTCAAGATGCCCATATGCATGTATCAATGACAAATCCATCACATCAATCTCAATAACCTCAACATCATTGGCCCGATTTACACAAATAATCTGTATAAATAATCCTCGATGTGGGCCTCATCATTATGCACAGCATTCCCGGGTAAAGGGAGAAATGATACGGGGTACACGAGGAAGATGGATAAGAAGAGTACACAATGGGGTGGAGAAGCTGATTGAGCGTGTGTGCCAATATGATGGGTGGTAGAATGGTGATACAGAGGGAACGAGGAGGGCGGGCTAGAAGATCGGTACATAGACAAAATTGGGTGTTCCACACAGGGTGGGGACACCGTCAAGATTGCGGTCCGAAGAGCGATCTCTCCCCGAACCAGAGAAGATGGTACGATGGATACATAGAAGATGGTGAAGAAGCGGGAAACAAAGGACTTGGCGAAGAATGATTGAGCTCAAGCGCCAATATCACGACTCAATGCAAAAATGAAGAGATATATGTATAAGAGAGGTAGAGAGACTCAAAGATAAAAATGCATGACTCACAAGGTGGGATCGGCTATTCTAGGAATGAAAGAAAAACACAATGGACTCCAAGTCACAATCAAGACACAAGGCAAAACCCCCAATTCACCTACTTAACACAGTGGGGACTATCAGGTGATGGTCATTTATCTTTTCGATTTTAGAGTTTAGGTGAGATCACAAAAATTGTACAATTACTTAGGAGGCTTGATAGGATTTGGGCTCTACTCCTTAGTGTGTACGTAAGCAATTTAAAACGCATACAATGAGGGGGTTGCTCTCCCCAAGACAAGGAATTCATTATATTTTATCTTTAAGTCCAATAGTGTTAGCAGTCCCGATTTTATTTAAGTTATCACTTTTTTAGGTATTTTCAATGCACGTGCCTATCGAGGTTCCAATTTCCATTAAGCATCGTAGGTTGGCAAAAACTGAGGGAGAAGATCGGAAAAGCCATGCAAGTCAGAAAACGATGATGCATGCCAAATAAGTAGACTTACAGTGCCTCCCAGCTCTCTCCATGCGGGATGCAGAACAGAATTTGAAAGCTATGCTACATGCAAATGCAAACCGAAGAAATCACCCTAGGTTCAGGAATTGCTATTATCGTGAAGAACCACAAGTCGCTCATTCATATTTAGCTCCGGTCTTGGCTCACCCCTCCTCTGTGCTCAACACTCTTGAGCTTAGGAGAAAGCGCTTTGCAGGGCTCGCTGTGGCACAAAGGCTAAGAGATAAATGAACGACTGTTTAGAGTTTGATCTAAATCCAAAGCGAACTATAGGTACATGCAAATATTAGGGTGTTTGGACCTAACTCTACGAGCAAGCAACTCCTAAGATAATCTCATTCACACAAAATAATAAAAATAAAAATAAAAGAAAAGCGTCAAAAATCATCGAGGCCCCCAAGGGAACAATCCCTCGGGCACTGGACCTCGGGAGTCTTCGTGTACCTGTGAGAGTCCTGTATTATTACATGTTTCTAAGTGTCACTCTCTCACATGAATATACATAATAAAATGAAATAAAATAAAATGCATCAAAAGTGTGGACTGTCTTCCAAAAATCCTCCTTCATCTGTCCTTGATGCTCTCTCTTGTTGGCTAGGCATCGAAGAGCCAACTCCACCTCGCTTAGGTGCATAGGTCCTCCTAAGAGGTCCTCCTTCGCTTGGCGGTCCCTCGCATCAAAGACAAAGGAAAGAAATGGTCAGAGCAGTCAATCAAATGATATCAAATAGAAATAAAAACCGAACAAATAATGAATCATGGACATGAGCAAATAATTGAATAAATGAACCAATAAGCCCACAAAATCATAAAAAAAATCTGTTGCCTCCCCGGCATCGGCGCCATTTGATGACAGGGATTTTCTCTATCGGTCTTGCATTCCACACAAAGCGGGAACACAGTCGCTGAGGCGACCGACAGAAGAATCCCAAATCGATCAACAATTAACCCACAATAAAATATATGCAATGAATATAAAAAATTTGGAGTTAAAATTTATTATAACTCTACATGTAAATGTGTATAGGTGTCAGTACAGGTAGAGGTCGAACACTGGGAGGCGAAGGGAATGTATGTGTGTTGTGTAATTATTCAATCAATTGTTCATGTCCAATTATTGTTTTTGTGGGTTTTGGATTTTATATATTATTTTTTTATTATTTTTTTATAATTTTTGTTTGGTTTTTATATTTTATATTTTTTTATTTTCTTTTTATATTTTTAATTATATAATATATAGATATGTGTATATCTAAGATATATATATGTGAAGAGCTATATATATATATATAAGAAGAGAGAGAGAGGGATGATATAGTATATATAGACATATAGACATAAATACTTAATTATATGTAGATATAATTTTTTTTAGCTTTTTAATATTTTTTCTAATTTTTTTGTTATTTTTCTGGAATATTTCTAATTTTTATGTATTTTTCATTTCAAAAATGTCCCTAATATAGGACTAATTAAATAGTCGAATATAATTTGGGTTTTAAAAATATAAAATAAACTAAAAAAATACCCAAATTAATTTTAATATATTAATAATAATATATAGATAATTACAAAAGAGAAAAATGTATTTTTGGTGTTTTTTAGGGTTTTTTCTATTTTTTTGTTGGATTTTGGAGCTTTCTGATTTTTATATTTTTCTTTTTCATATTTTTAGGGTTTTTCAATTTCGGGACTCAATATAGATATAATTATACCATATATAATTTTTTGGAATTTTTCAAAAACATTATATATTTTTTTTGTAGTTTATAATTTAAATAGTATAAAATGGGCTTCTTTTTTATTTTTAATAATTAGAAAAAATGCAAAAATTGTGAAATAAAATATGGGCGTGCAAGGGCATCACATGAAACAATTATCCTAAATTTTTTGGATTTTTAGAAGCACCATAGGTATTTTTAATAAATAGATAAAAGACACAAAATAGAACAGCCTAGCAGGGGCGTTTTTGCAAATAAAATACTTTCCAGGGGCATCAGTGCAAAAAAATTCTACAGGAATAAACATTTATTTATATTTTTGGGGCTAATTTTCAATATACAAAAACCGCCAGGGTATTTGTGCAAATTTCACGCGCCTCACGTGGGACTGCACGTGAGACGCGGAAGGACCTAAATGCAATTCTAATAAAATCAGGGTCCTTTCTGCAAATTATACAATTCATTTACAACGTGCACTTTATTTTACAATATTAAAAATTAAATACAAAAAGTGTGGGGGTTAAATGTGCAAATTACCCCCAACGGCGCGCGATCCAACAGGTGAGCTTTATTCACTTGACACGCATCGCTTCCTGGTGAGACGATGATGGTTCGCGATCCACGGCTTAGATTAGATGATCTAGATGATATGACGGTCTGCGTGCGGGAGGATCGGACGACTGATCTATGACCTGGGGCCTTCGTCTTCATCCGACGGCGGAGAGCTGGCTTGGAAGAACAGGGAAGAATGCTCGCCGGAGCGAGCTTCTTCCTCCTCGATCTCGCTCTCCGGCCGATCTTTGCGGCTCCTAAAGGTCCAAAAAGCTTCCTGGCAGGGTCCTTTAGCTGCTGGAGGTGTCTGATCGGACGGAGGGGCACTGGAGCGCCGCCACGAGCTCGAAGAAGAAGCGGAGCTCCAGGTACCTCCGCCCGCTTTTGATTCGTCTCCGGGCCTTTTTTAGCTCGCCTAACCTGTGAAGAAAGGTAGAGGGGCTCAAGGCGATGCTCCTCGACCTGGGGTTTGAAGCTGGAAGCGAGGGGGGTGACGATGGGCGACGAAGCTCCGACGGAAGGCGGTGGAGGAGCTTCGATTCGCGGATCCAGATGGGAATCCGGTTGGACAAGGTGGCTGGAAGGTGGAGAAGATGGTGGGGAACAGAATGAAGGTGAAAGCGAGTCGGGAGAACAACGAGGGTACTGTGGAGAAATCGCCGGAGCTGAGCTCCGACGAACTTCGAATTACCTAATCAATGCTAATCTACTATTCTAAATGCAAAATAAATGATAGGAATAAAATGCGGGAATAAAAGTCTACCTAAAAATGTAAATGCGCAGCTCTTCTACTTGAAGGAACTCCAGGGAGCAGGGCGGCTGCCGGAGCGCCGCCGTGGGTGCAACCACCTCCATCTCCAGTTTATTCAAGGTGCCGGCGGCATCCTCCTGTCACGGGGAGCACACCAGGGACTGAATGCGAGGAAGAAAATGGGTTGGGGCTGACCAAATTTTGCAGAGGAGGAGATGGTTCTTTATTTATAAACGAAGGAAGCATCCTTATTAACCGGCTAAAATCAAGTAATCGGTGGTGTGTACAAGCGATCTAAGTAGACGGCAAGAATCATGGAAGATCAGAGCGAAAAATCCGTGAAGAGATCGACGGTGGCTGAGCACTGAGGCGAGCAGGAAAAACGCACGAAATTGGGGGAAAAGACACGTCGGACGGGAGTCAGAGGCGCAGGGGGAGTTGACCGGAGGTCAACTTTCCCTGGCCCCTGATTGGCCCACATCAGCTGAGTCTTGACCTATTTATTTAACCTAATAAATGAATTAATTAGAATTTACTTATAAAATAAAAAATGTTTATAAATTAATGTAGTATTTATTTATGATTTTTATTTATTTTTTGGAAGTATTTTATTAAGGTTTTATAAAAATAATGTATTTATAAGTATATTTATATATATATTTATTTTTATTTTATTTATCTTTATTTAGTTACTTTATTTTTTTATTTTATAAATTTATAACTTATTTTTATGAGTATAAATATATTTTTATTTAATTTTTATGAGTTTATTTACATTTTTAAATAAATGTGTTTATGTATATGTAAGTATATTTAGAGGTATTTTACCTATATCTTATATACATTTTATTTATTTAATGTATTTTATTTGTTTTTATTTTGGATTTGTATTTTTAATAAGTTATATATAATATATACATTATTATAAAAATATAAATGAATAAATAATAAAAGAATTAAAATCCCTTTTTATTTGTATACATTCTTAACATAGGTATTTTGCCTATGTATTACATAGGCTTATTTTATTTTACAAATTCTTTTTAGTTTTCTTTTATTTTTAATATGTGTATGCATTATATACATTGTTTACAAAATTCTAAAATTATAATTTTGTTATAATAATGAATAATGAATAAATGTAGTACTTTATTCAGGTATTATGTACAAGGAGGGCCAATAACCTAATTTTTGCATATGAGCTCCAAAAATTATGAGACCAATTTTATTAAATAGTTCTTGGAATACTATATACAATTAAAGGCGAGTTCAGTTGATTTGAAGTTTTTATTTGCAAGATATGGGTCTGTGAAGTTGAGATTTTTGCTTTCTATTTTGTGTATAAAATGTACACTGAGTATTATTTTTACACAAACTCAATTTTGTAATTTTATTTACATTATTATCTACAACTTTCATGAACAAAGTTTCTTTATTTGATGAATAAATAATTAAGTACAAAATAGGTGTCAAAAATGCATAAATAAACGAATAAATAAATGAGGTATTTATCGTATTATTGGCCCTTATCTCCCCCTACTTTATTCCTTGTCGACCAATTCCATGCTGGCCTTGGTCTCGGGGTTCGGGTCATAAAATATTTGCAATATTTTTTTCCTTTTTCTTTTCTTCTCTTTATTCTATAATTTTGGCATTAAAAACCTTATTTAATGTACAATAAATACAAGAAACAATGAATGCTATTATATACAAATAATTGTTATTTACATGCATTTTCCGGGGTTTTTAAGGCCAAAATGATAGAATAAAGGTGGTGAAATGGAGATTCATCAGGCGCCCTGCCCCTTCGCGCGCCACCCACGTCTATCTCCACCGTTCATTGCCACCTCCCATCCGACACTTCTACTTCAGCCCTGTCGATGCATCTTCACCGCTGGATCAGATCCCTAGATTTGATCTACGCCACTCCTAAGTGCCCATCAGGATTGTTGGATAAGTTGATCTAGCGGCCCGTGTGCATCGTCTTCCTCTATCCACCTTCTCGCTCACTTGATTCCAGTGCTAGCCTCTCACCCCTTCCCATTTTCCCCACATCTCTGATGACTCCTCACCCTACTGATCTCACAAATTCCAAGCCCTAAGTTACCTCTTCTTTGACTGACACGTACCATCCTCTGGCCACTCTTCCTGGGTCAGCCCTGATCCCTCATACTCTCATTGTCCACCACTTGAACCTCGCATCCCTCTCTTTCAAATACTCCACCGTCACCCCCAATGCGCCCATCTATCTTTTTGCAAGGATCCTTTTAGTTACTAACTCCCAATTTGTGACAGAATTTGAGAGGGTCGGTGAGCCGAGATCTAGCGTTCCCTCCAGCAAGATCCTAGTCTTCCCCAAGCAAGCCGCAGCTCCACCAACTTCTCGAGCTTCACACCTCTGTCCTAAGGGATGTTACGCGAGGACTAGAGCCCTTCGAGCTCCAACCCAGAGGTATGTTCCATCCTTGAGTTCGTTTCCATTCTTCTTCTTCCTAAAGTGAGCCTCTGTTCTTTTCTTTATATTCTTGTTCCTGCCCTAATTCATCGATTTATCCTCACACACACAATCATCTTCACTCATCTCCAACCACCGCACTAGCTCTGCCATCATTCCGACATCCTCACACATACCATCTCTCTCTCTCTTACCACTTTTCTGCTGTTGACTTCACATTGTTAAAACTTCGTCCTTTCACAGGTTGGAGCTGACTCTGGGCTCTCTTCCACCACCCTTAATTGAGCCTCGATTCGCTTTCATAAACCCCCATCCAATTCTGTTTACCTTTGGATATGCACTAACCACTGCAAGTACTCGAGTCCTCATTGATGGGACAGAATTCGGGGCCCCCTCTGACCTTGAGCATCATAATGGCAAATCTTCTATCGACAACCCGATCCGGATTGCTTCCGAGCTTCTATATCATCTCATCATCTTCGCGGAGGCATCAACGACCTTCCCCGATCTTCACCGCTTCTGGAGACATCGGAAGGAGAAAAAGCTCCTTTGCTAGAGCTTTGCCTACACACTGCTCCTCATAGAAGACGGAGAAGAACACTACGTACAACCTTTCTTATATATGATCTTCTCGGTCAGATCTGACAACCCGAATTCCTTCCAAGACTTCTGCCCGAAGCAATGCTTCACTCCTCAGCTTCGGGAACCAAGCCTGATACGAGCCACGCCCATACGCTAAGTGGAGACCGAACTTCTAACTGAAGTTGCGGCACCTCACGTGTTTTGGGAATGTGACCTGGGAATTTTGCATCCGGACCCCTTGAAGTTTTAGATATTACAATTTGGTCCATGCCGCACGTGTGCACAGCCCATGTCGTTGGAGAAATCGCAAGATAAGCTCTACGCCCTTTTTATATTGCATTTTTATCCGTTTGTACATTGTAAAAATTGCATGTGATCCCCTGCAGCTTTTGTTTATTAAATTTTAGCCATTTTTTGGACCTTTATGAATTAAAACGTTCACATTTTATTGCTAATAGGCCCATGGATTGATATGTGAATAATTTGATAACCCTTTATTTAAATTGCATGAAATCGGTCTCGTTTTGATGCTTGTTTAATAATATTTAATGTGGACTACTTAGATCTATTTGTAATCTTTTAGCATGAATGAAAATTCAGAGAATATAGGTGATTAGTTGTGCTTAATTGATCCACTTAATTAGCTTGACAAATTGAACTAATGTATTCTTGGATCCCTGATTTGATTGCTTATTAATAAATATACAGGAACTGAAGATGGAATTTATTTAACATTTATTTCATGAATTAGTGTGACTTATGAAGCCTCATTGGTCATTCATGAAAGATGCTTTGAAATGTGATGCATAGTTGAACTAGGATAATCTTTTATTTTGATTCGTGGTAAATTTGGATTTAGGGACTATTTGGATCATTTTTTATTGAGAATTTCAGGAGCTTAATTGAATTAAAACCCATATTCATCTAGGTCCATTTGGTGTGCTTACTTTCATTTGCATTTTGTAGTATATTTTAAATTGCATAAAAAAACATAAAAAAATATCATCCATACATTTTGTTGTGCATTGTGACCTATCCTAACCTAGATTGCCTATCATAGTAGCTTGATCACCAAAATTGAACCTTAATAAAAACTCTTAATCTATCATGTCCCTGTGTTCGACCCTAGACTTGACCGCGATATAAATTGAAGCTTAGACACTCCTTGCGGAGATCCTTCCCTTGGTTTTGCATGATTCGTTGAGTGTCATGCTACAACGAGTACAATTTAACGTATGTGCTCGGCGGTTCATCAACATGAAGCAACTTCATCTAGACTACTATGCTAATTTAAGAGGATGGAAGGACTCTAAAACAATAATTCACAAAATAACAAGATGGCTTGTGTCCAATTTGGATTTATTTACAAATAAAAGAAAATGCATGGCGAGGGTTGTAAAATCACCATTGGAAGCATGCTTGACAGGTGGGAATTGACCTATCCTAATCTAAATTGATGCTCTGAGCCGACGGTTGGCTTGTATGGATGAAGGGATGATTAGGATACGATCTCGATCCAACGCAGGAGAAATCCTCTCTAGGAACTTTGAAGAATATCACAATAGATGAACTTGGATTGTCACAAACTTCTCCAATCTTCGTTCAGTCTGCCACCTGAAGGTTGTTGAATTTGCCTGACATCCTCCCCTATTGGTCTTAGATGGTAATGAGGTCTAGGTCCCGTTTATCAAGGATCTGGATCTTCATGTCAGCTACTCGTGCAAGGAAACCTCGAGGTATTGATTCTGGCTCCTAAAGGGACCTCATCCTCTTATAAACAGATCTTTGCTCAGAGATGAAGCTTTGATCACCTTTATTAAGATAAAACAAGGAGAAATGGTAGTGTATGATCAACCTTTGGCGAATATGGTTGGAATGAGGTCAAGTAATGGATCTGGTGGTCATATTATGATAGGATGATCGAAAAACATTTGATGATCATGGATGAATGATCAGAATTAAGGTTTGATTAGTGGAAGGTCGCCAATATAGATGATCAGAGGTAGATCTAACATGCTCTGATCTGACTGAATTTTGAACAAAAATTGATGAAATAAAATGCAAATTATGAAGATATCTATTCTATAGTTACCTGCGGTGAGTCTTCATCATAGTAGCTAGATATTACTCCTTAGAAGCTCTCTTGCTCTCTCGACCGATGAGAAGATTTAACGAAACCTCTTCCTCCTTCGAATATCAATCTCAGGCGTGAAAACGACTCAAAAATGGATAATCTGAACAAAGTGATATAGACGGGTTTATTATAGGCAGTGAGCGCATGTGAAATTCAAATTTGGACGGGTGTGCGAATTGAGGCCATATCACTGAAATATTATTAGGGTGATGGAATCGAGTCTTTTGGTAATCAAATAAATATGAAATTAGGAGGAAATAGAAGTTGGATCGATTAGTAAAATTCAATGAAGCCAGGATCCACCAGTTATTCAGGTTGAATGGATCGCATGGGGGAGTTCATCCGGGTGAACAAACCTGGGTCGGCCAATAACAGTCCAGAATCTGAATGATGACAAATAGTAAAATACAAATAGTGAGAAAATAAATTAAAAATTAAGAAATAGATAATAAGTGTCTTTAAATTAAAAGATTTCGAAAATAAATAATGGTAATAGATAAATAAACATAAATTTAGTGAAATTTAACAAATTAAATAAGCTACTTAAATAGGGTAAAATAGATAAAAATATTGATTAATAGGTAAAAATACATACATACACACACACACACATATATATATATGCAATAAACCAAACTTTAGTTAAATATTTTTACAAATAAGTACATAATATATCAATTTATTAATTTATAGAATAATTTAAGGATTTTAAAAGTATTTTTATTTTATTTTTGTGAGTTATTTTAATAAGTTAAATAAATAAGGGTATGCATAATATATGTACATGATACATATACAATAGATACAAAATTTTATTTTTATTCATTTTTTATTTTGCAATTTTTATTTTCATTTTATAAAAATAATGTAAAACATATACAAAATATTCAAAATACAATATGTGTAAAATACAAAGACGAAAAAAGAGTAAATACTAGAGTGTATACATAGATATACTATACAATAGCACTCTGAAAGCCAACTTCTTAACTCTCATTTCTATGAAACCACTTTCATTTTAAAGCTTATTTAATCTTGAACACTATGAAAGTGAGTTTTGTTTATTTGGAGTTTTTGTGGTGAATATATTAATCTCACATGTTAGCTTATGGCTTTTTAGACTGTTGTTATTCTTATTATGTACATGGATTCTTCTTGCAAATTTTTTGTTATTTACAACATATTTTTGTGTCCAAGTTCCACGAAGAAAATGTTTTTATTTGAGGTTATTTTGGTGATAAATAAAATTGTAGAAGATATGTAACGTATGTGCAAGGATGAATATACATCTAAACAATGGTTATCTGGATTTTTATAGATAAAGACCCTATCTCCCCCTACTTTATTCCTCATCGATTAGATCAAGTCTTGACTAACTCTTGAGATTAGAATCAGCTTGTATTTATTGCATACATGCAATATTTTTTTTCTTTGTTTTTCCTTTATTTCTGTCTTTATTTATTTTAGGTTAAAATAGTGATAAATCTACGATATTTATATATGATCAGATTTTTTTTTAAGAAGTGATATTTATTGGTATTTACATGTGTTTTATAAGCGATTTTAAGCTAAATAAATGAATAAAGATGATGAAATTGTGATTCATCATCCCCCTGTACTTTACCTTTGTTAGTCCCTTCGCAAAGACTCATTTGAACAATTAGTGACTAAAAAAGGAATAAATGAAAAATAAAGAACTTTGAACAATCTTGATTTTTAAAATAAGCTTCATAAAATTAATTATGGAGCTCGGTTAGGCATTTGGATTATTAGTGTGGTGGAACCTTATCGGGAATAGGATTTGATACTCAAACACCTTTAAGTTCCACAGTTCTCTATTCAGTTCGCCTCGACAGTTAGGTCAGTACAATTCCTCATATGCAAATTCTGATGATTATGAATCTACTTGTACAATGTAAGTGAGATATAGCTCTCCACATCAGAAGTGACAAAGAACAACCTTCTTTTAGCAAAGTGACCCTAATTTACAAGTCTAGATACTCTTTCCATGAGGGTTGGTGTATTTCCTTCTACGTTCAGGTACGTGTTGTGTCCATAATCGAAGGGGGAGGAAGATAGAAGAATAAGAAGAGAACTGGAGTGTGGCCAATCTAGCCACATCTCCTTGTGAAGCCGGTCAGTGCAACCAAGTCTCCACTAAGTTCTGTAGATTCTTTGAAGCTTGGACCATTGTGGTCATTTTTGCTATTTGTATTTGGTGTATTTTTGGTTTCTATTAGGTAGAAAGTATTGTTGCACTGCATTACTCTTTTTGTGTCCCGACGGATATAGAATTTTTTTCACCTATGTTTAGGTGTCTTAGAAAAAAATTATGCCAGAAGACCATATCTCATTCGATGATTTATTTCAACCCACATCTCCCATCATTAGATGTCCATGCCTCTAGACTAGGTTCGGGAACATTGGCCACTCGAAGTGCCTGCGTATGTTTCCATTTACGTGCATCTCTTGCTAGAGGATTCTACCCCTCACCACCTCATCTGTGTTGAGCACGTGCAAAGTGCTTGTCCAAGGTAGGTCACTATCTAAAAGAATCATGCGTGTGTATGAAATATTATACTTAGATCAATCAAGATGACATGTGAACATAGTCTTATGGAGCCAAAGTATTAAGAAACTATGACCTTAAAAGTCGCAACTCTTATTCCTAAAAGGTTCCTCTGATAATAGGTTGATTAAGGTCTTAACCAGGATCCATTCTTCAGACTTTATTCCAAACTACTTTAGGTATCAATATTATTCCGAAAAATGCAAATGCAAGAAACATACATTTTTTTGAAAAGAAAAGAATTTTCTATTTTAATTTTTTTATGATATTTTAAGAGAACTTTTGCAATTTTTTGGATATTATCTTTTTCAAATTTTTATAAGTTTTTTAATAGGGTTTGAAAATTAGACATATTTATAAGAATTTACAAGGATTTTATACAAATTTTCACAGAATTTTATTTAAAGGTATACATAGAACAATTATACATGTTTTAAACTATATTTTAATTATAAAAAGAGCTTCATTTACATGTTTTATGTACACATTTTACAAAGTATTTTATCTATAAAGAATTTGATAAAAATGTCAACAAGTTTTAATTAAAACTTTTATATAGAGAATTTTATTAAAGAAGATATTTTTATTCACATATTTTTCAAGTAATTACAAGGTATACTTACAAGAATTTTTACAACAAGTTATATACATTTTTACAACAAACTATTTACATACAAGATGAGAAAATAATTTTACAAACTAGTTTACAAAAAATTTTACAAACAATTTACAAAACATTTGCAAAGTATTTTATAAAAATAATTAACAAAAACAATTTTTTAAAAAATTATAAAAATTTTACAAAACCATTTTACAACCCTTTTTTTAAACATTCTGCAAGTAATTTGCACACTAATAATTTTCTGCATCAAATAATTTTACAAACATTTTATAAATAAAATGATTTTACAAATATTTCATAAAAATATATATAAAGTTAACTTTACAAATATTTTGCAAAAATATATATAAAGTTAACTTTTAAAATATTTTTCAAAGAGCTTACAAGACCATTTTACTGAAATATTTACAATAGATTTTCTACAAAAGGTATTTTACAAACTTTTTATAAAACAAAATTATTCTAATTTTATTAGCCATATTATTAGACAAAAATATATAAGTTATGTCTTAAGTATATATACAATATATATGACACCCTCTATACTTAGCTCGAACTATGTCCTCGTAGTGACTAAGAAGCGACAAAGGAAGACGTAACTCACGCTAAGTATAGAAAACTAAAAATAATCCTATACTATGATGACTCATAGAATAGTGAATAAAATGAATAGAAGTCGGTGATCTCCCCCCATAATTAGGATCAAATAATCCAATGTATAGAAGACTATGCAAACATATAAATCGAGGAAAAGAATGTACAAACTCAATGACTCGACTTGTACCCCCTATACTCAGGGTAAAAGATCCTAAGTATAGAAAAGAATATCAACAATTGAGTAATAAGAGAGATAACAGGAGAAATAAAACGAAAAATAAAGAAGAATGAAATGAACGACATCACTCCCCCTATACATAGGGTAAAGGATCCCTAAGTATAATAAAGAACAATACTGATGAATTAGAATGAAAATGGAACAACTCAAGTCATTCACCTCCCCCATACTTAGGATAGAGTACATCCTAATTATAGAATACACACACGGAAAAGAGTTGAATGATAAAAGTGTAAGAAAGAAAGAACAAGATACAAGGAATATGTAAAAGACAAATCAACTCATGTATCAGATGCAGAAAAAGTCAAAGAATCATCGTTTGATAACCCATGAATGGAATCAACTACGGATAATAATATATCATGATGTAGATATGCCTTCAGCAATTCTCCAATCACCACAATAGTTGTGCGTCAGATGACAACTGAGAAATGACAATACTACCATTATCACACACATCTCTCACTATGAATGGTCCAGACAATTTGCTTTTTAATTTTCCCGGAAATAACTTCAATTTTACATCAAACAACCACACCTTTTGAGTAGGGTCGATATCTTTCTCCTAATGTGTCTATCATGCCATCTCTTGACTTTCTCCTTATACATCAGGTGGTTGTCATAAGATAAATATCGAAATTCCAGGAATCTGTTCAGATCCACTTTCCTACTCTATCTTGCTCTCTGATAGTCCAAGTTACAAACACAGATTCTCCATAAATATTTATGAATTAACTCAATTAGTAAATGGAAAGTCTTTCCATAAATCAATCTCTATGGAGACATACCCAATGGAGACTTATACGTCGTACGATAAGCCCATAGAACTGAGTCAGGCATCTGTGAACAATTCTTCCTATTCGGAAGTACATGTTTATCAAGAATAGTCTTCATCTCCATATTTGAAATATTGGCCAAGACATTAATTTATTGATGGTAAGGAGAAGCAACACAATGCTCAATGCCATTCTCCTTACCTAATTTACCGACCTCTCTATAGATAAAGTGGCTTCCCACATCTAAAATTAGAATCTTTGGAATCCCAAACTATAGAATAATGTTTTCCTTGAGAAAGTGACAAACTGTACGACTATCAATGACTCAGCTTGGAATGGCCTCCACCGAATAACTAACATAATCCATGACAAGCATGATGCACTGAAATCCCTGACTGATAGGGAATGGGCCAATGAAGTCAATGCCACGAATATTAAAAACATCTAAAATCTGAATGAACTTTAGGGGTATTGTATTTTTGGAACCAATGCTTCCTCCCATTCTCTCGCGTTCAGTATAATACTTCACATAATCCATAGCATCCTGAAACAGAGTTGTCCACTATAGGTCACATTATAGATTCTTTGTTATCGTGCGCTTCCCTGAATGATACCCACCAACCTATAAGCTATGACAATGCTCAAGCACACTGATGTATTCCTCTTGAGGAATGCACCTCCACCAGATACAATCCGCAACCTCACGAAATAGGTACGGATCCTCTCACTAGTAGAAATGAATCTCTGACAACAATCTATCTACCTTCAGAATGGCCTAATCTTGTAGAACATTCTTGGAGACAAGATAGTTCACAATATCATTATACCATGGGAGTAAGGCAATAGACAAGATCACCGCATTTGGAAAATTCTATGTAATAGGAAGCGGTAGCATCTCAGGGAATGCGATATTTGTGATCCGAGAAGGTTGATATGCCACAACATTTTTTACTCCAGTTTTATCTCGAATCTATAAATCGAACTCATGAAGAAGAAGGATCAATTTGATAAAGCATGTTTTATCATCTTTCTTATCTTGTAAATACTATATGGCAGTAAGATCCATCTAAACAACCACTTTGGAACCCTGTAGATGTGATCTGAATTTCTCTAAAGCAAACAACATTGCTAGCATTGCCTTGTATGTAACAATGTAGTTCCTTTGTGCCTGATCAAGAGTCTTACTAGAGAAGTTTATAGCAAATGGTACTCTATCCCTTCTCTGCGCTAAAACAACTCCAACTACAAAATCTGAGGTGCCCATCATGATATCAAAAGGAAGAGACCAATCAAGTGGCTATAGGACATGAGCACTAGTAACCAATTCATTCATCTGATGGAATGTAAGGAGGACTTTCTTATAAAAAATAATCCCACTCTTGATGCATAAAAGCTAAGTCATTGATCTTGCAATCTTGCTGAAGTCATTTATTAATCACCTATAGAATAATGTGTCCAAGAAATGACCTCAACTACTTCAAATTCGTTGGTGGGTCTTGCTTGGAGGTCTCATTAATCTTAGCTGGGTCAACCTCCGTACCATGTTTTGAGAATATGTAACCCAATACCATCCCATTAGTCACCATAAAGTGACTCCTCCCACAAGAGCACTAAGTTTACCTCACAGCAATGCTGAAATAGTTGGTCTGAATAAGTAAGACATGAGTCAAAACTATACTCGTAGACCGAGAAAATTTCCATGAAAACCTCTAGAAAACTACCGATCAAGTCAGCAAAAGTGGCCAACATACACCTCTAGAATATAGAGGGAGCATTACACAATCTAAGGGGCATTCATTTAAAGGCGTAGGTGCCAAACAGACAAGTAAAAGTAGTCTTCTCCTGATCTACTAGAGCGATTGTAATTTGGTTATACCTTGAGTATCCATCAAAGAAATCAAAGAACACTTTCCTTGCCAGTCTCAACAATCTGATCAATAAAGTTCAGTGGAAAGTGATCTTGCCTGGTTGCTGAGTTCATGCATCGATAATCTACAAAGACATGTCAGAAGTGGGTACTCGGATCTGAATCTCCCCACCATGTTAAAAGTCACAATTGTGATCCTGGATTTCTTTGGGACTACATGTAACAAACTGACCCACATGGAACCCGAAATGGGATAAATAAATCCATCGCACCACTTCCTGATCTCTTTCATGACAACATCCTAAAATTAGGATTCAGACTACGTTGAAACTCATGGGTCGTCGTGTTGTCTTCCTCTAAGTAGATATAATACGAGCACAATGCTGGATTGATCCAACATAGATCTGAAATATTCCAGCCTATGGCCTTGTGATTTCTATCAAGAACCTATAGCAAGCGAGATTCTTGATCGTCTGCCAACTACGAACTGATGATGATGGCAAACTTTTGGTGTGCTCCTGCAATGAAGGCATACTTTAGTATGGATAGTAAAACTTTGAGCTCATGCAGCGTCTGAATCTTCTCTACAACAACCTCAAAAAGTGCATTGATAAAAGCTAAATGGTCTGCCATCTATGAAGTGTCCATTGTGGCTACATTAGGCTCAGCATGTAATGTCTGAAATAAATTTGTAATGAACTCTTTCCGCTTGGAATGGGATCACTCATCAGAAATATCAGTAATCTCATTAAACTCCTCAGAAAATAACTCAAAAGTTCCATCAACATATAACTTAGGGTCATCAAAAATGGAGCAAATGTTTATTGTGCAGTTCAGGCCTTCCTTTATGGAAAGGAATTCTTGGGTATCAATGTAATCCATGAATAAATATGTATCTCTTATCTCAACTAGAAAATCATGGTTCTCTAAATATGGTGTAACATGATCTCTCTCTTCTGATGTTGGCAGTGATGGCTTTGTATCTGGTGTCATCTCTATCTTAGCATATTACTTGTGGGAGTGAAAGGTTATCTCTCCAATACGATAATCATCTACCGCTTCAATTGTTCGAAGGAATGACCAACCAAGTATTATTGGGATATGGTCTAATGGTGTTGAGGTGTCCATGTCCAGGACAATGAACTCCACGGGGACTTGCATCATTACGATAACATCCTCGAGAATGCCCCTTGGAGTCTTAATCAATCTATCAACAAACTGAAGGATCGTCCTGGTGGATCTAAGAGGCCCCAACCCAAACTCCTTGAGTAGTGAGGTCAGCATAAGATAGATGCATGATCTGTTATTGACTAGGGTATGATCAATATTATTATGAAAAATGCAAATGCAAATGCAAGAAATACACACTTTTTTAAAGAAAAGAAATAAATTTTCTACTTTATATTTTTATGATATTTTTAAAGAACTTTTGCAAATTTATATGGATTTTATCTTTTTCATTTTTTATAAGTTTCTACTAGAGTTAGAAAATTAGACATATTAACCATAATTTACAAGTATTTCAATCAAATTTACACAAAATTTTATATAAAGGTATATACAAGAATTATACAAGTTTAATGCAATGTTTTACTTACAAAAAGAATTTTATTTACAAGTTTTATGTACAAATTTTCCAAAGGATTTTATCTACAAAAAGATTTTAAAAAAATATAAAAATCTTTTAACTAAAACTTTCATAAAAATAATTTTATTAAAGAAGAGATTTTATTTACATATTTTACAAGTAATTACAAGGTATACATACAAGAATTTTTACAACAAGTTATACACATTTCTATAACAAATAATTTTACACAAGATGAGAAAATAATTTTTAGGAACTAGTTTACAAAAGATTTTACAAATAATTTACAAAACCTTTACAAAATATTTTATAAAAATATTAACAGAACAATTTAAAAAAATTACTAAAATTTTACGAACCCTTTTTTACAACCCTTTTATTTAAAACATTCTGCAAAAATATTACTCAATAATAATTTTCTACATCAAATAATTTTATAAACATTTTATAAACAAAATAATTTTACAAATATTTTGCAAAAAAGTATGCAAAAATAAATTTATAAATATTTTACAAAGAGTTTACAAGACTATTTTATAGAAATATTTACAAATTATTTTTACAAAAGATGTTTTATAAACTTTTTACAAAACTTTTTTATACCAGTTTTATTAGCCAAATTATTAGACAAACAAAAGTATGAGTTATTGCTAAAGTGTACAAACGATATATATGCCACCCCCTATACTTAGCTCGAACTATGTCCGCATAGTGACTAAAAGCGACGAAGGAAGACATAACTCATGCTTAGTATAGAAAACCAAATACTACAAAGACTCAGACAATCACGAATAAAATGAACAGAAGTCGGTGATCCTCCCATACTTAGGATCAAATAATCCTAAGTATTGAAGACATACAAACATGTAAAACTGAGGAAAAGAATGTACAAATTCAATGACTCGACTTAACCCCCCATATACTTAGGTTAAAAGATCCAAAGTATAGAAAACAATATCAACAATTGAGGAATAAGCGAGATAACAAAAGAAATAAGATGAAAAATAAAGAAGAATGAAATGAACGACATCACTCCCTCGATACTTAGTGAAAATGATCCCTATGTATAATCTAGAAAAATAGTGATGAAATAGAAAGAAAATGGGACAACTCAAGTCATTCACCTCCCCAATACTTAGGATAGAGTACATCCTAAGTATAGCATACACACAACGAAAATAGGTGAATGATAGAAATGGAGGAAAGAAAGAACAAAACGAAAGGAATATGTACAAGACAAATCAGCTCATGTATCAGATGCAGAACAAGTCAAAGAATCATCATCACATACCACATGAATTGAATCAACTACGAATAGTAATGTATCATGATCTAGATATGGCTTCAGGAAATTTCCGTTCACCACAAATAGTTGCGCATCATATGACAACCCAGAAATGACAATACTACCATTGTCACACATTGATCTCTTTATAAATGGTCCATACCATTTTCTTTTGTATTTTCCTAGAATAAACTTCAATTTCGCATCAAACAACCACACCTTTTGTTTAGGCATGAAATCTTTCTCCTAACATGTCTATCATGCCATATCTTCACTTTATCCTTATACATCAAGCTGTTGTCATAAGAAAAATCTTCGAATTTCTGCAGTCTGTTCTGACCCACTTTCCTACTCTTTGTTTCTGTCTGATAGTCGATGTTGCAAACACGGATTGCCCATAAAGATTTATGAATTAACTCGATTAGCAAGTGGAAAGTCTTTACATAAAACAATCTATATGGATACATACCGAATGGACACTTATACGTCATACGATAAGCCCATACAATCAAGTCAAGCATCTGCAAACAGTTATTCCTATCCGAAAGTACAAGTTTCTCGAGAATAGTCTTCATCTCCTAATTTGAAATCTCAGCCAAGCCATTAGTTTATGGCTTGTAAGGAGACGCGACACGAGGCTCGATGCCATTCTCCTTAATTAATTTTCCGACTTCTATTTTGATAAAGTGGCTTCCCACATCTGAAACATTAATTTTGGGAATCCCAAACTTTACAATATTATTTTTTTGAGAAAGTGACAAACTGTATAACTATCAACGACCCGGGTTGGGATAGCCTCCACCCATAAACTAACATAATCCTCGACAAGCAGGATGCGCTGAAATCCATGACTAATACAGAATGAGCCCATGATGTCAATGCCTCGAGCATCTAAAACATATGAAATCCGAATAAACTTTAGGGGCATTGTATCTATGGAATCAATGGTTCCTCCCATTATCTGCAAATCAGTATAAGACTTCACATAATCAATACATCCTTAAATAGAGTTGTCCACTGCAGGACACATCATAGAACCTTTGTTCATGTGTGGTTCCCCGAATGATGCCCACCAACCTCTAAACTATGACAATGCTCAAGCGCACCGGTGTATTCCTCTTGAGGAATGCACCTCCACCAAATACAAATCCACACCCTCGCGAAATAGGTATATATCCTCCCACCAGTGGAAATGAATCTCTGACAAAAATCTGCCTACCTTTAGTTGGGCCAATCTTGTGGAATTTTCTTAGAGACAAGATAGTTCACGATATCAATACACCATGGGAGTAAGGCAACAGACAAGATCACCTCATATGGAAAAGTCTCTGTAATAAGAAGTAGTAGCAACTAAGGGAATGTTGCATTTGTGATCCAAGAAAGGTGATCTACCTCAACATTCCTTACTCAAGGTTTATATCTAATCTACAAATCAAACTCCTGAAGTAGAAGGATCCATCTGATATAGCATGGTTTGACATCATTCTTAGCCTGTAAATATTGTATGGCAGTAAGATCCAGGTAAACATTCACTCTGGAACCAAGTAGGTACGATCTGAATTTCTCTAATGCAAACAAAACTGCTAGCATCTCCTTCTCTGTAACAATGTAGTTCCTTTGTGACTCATATAGAGTACTACTATCATAGTGTAAAGCAAACGGTACTCTATCCCTTCCCTGCGCTAAAACAACTCCAACTACGAAATATGAGGTGCCTGTCATGATATTAAAAGGAAGAAAGCAATCATGTGGCAATAGGATAGGAGCACTAGTAACCAATTCTTTCATATGATGGAATGCAAGGAGAATTTGTCATAACTAATAAACTCACACTCCTTGCATAGAATATTAGTCATTGGTCTTGCAATCTTGCTAAAGTCCTTTTTTAATCAAATATAGAAGCCAATGTGACCAAGAAATGAC
The DNA here is from genome assembly GCA_037367405.1 of Ottelia alismoides. NCBI lineage: Eukaryota > Viridiplantae > Streptophyta > Magnoliopsida > Alismatales > Hydrocharitaceae > Ottelia > Ottelia alismoides. The sequence continues at coordinate 692,063 of JAZKJV010008192.1, forward strand.
CTCAACTACTTTTTATTCGTTGGTGGCTCTAGCTTGGAGATCACATAAATCTCAGTTGGGTAAACCTCCATACCATGTTGTGAGATGATGTATCCCAATACCATCCCATCAGTCACCATAAAATGACTCTTCTCCCAAAAGAGCACTTAGTTTACAGCACAACAATGCTGAAATAATCAGTCTAAATAAGTAAGACATGAGTCAAAATTGTCCCCATAGAACGAGAAACTGTCCATGAAGACCTTTAAAATACAAACCAAGTCAGCAAAGAGTGTTACACAATCAAAAGGGCATTAATCTAAAGGTGTAGGTGCCAAACGAACAAGTAGAAGTAGTCTTCTCCTAATCTTCTACAGCAATTCCATCCTGGTTATACCTTGAGTATTGGTGTACGTGGGATCGACTCGGGTTAAGTAAGAAATTTATGCGTCGTTTTGGCCCAAATCAATCCAACGAACAATAGAGAAAATCAAACCACTAAGATATCAAACAATCAATGTAAGCGGCTTTGCTATTTTATTTACCTAGTATAGCAACCATGGTCGAACACAAGGAGACGATTAAAATCCAAGTAGTCAAATTTCATGAACAAAAATATTTTTTAGTGGTTTTTTAATTTTCAAAATAAGGAAAATAAGCACAAGGAATAAAAGTCTCACACACAATTTTCTTGTATTTTTCTACCATGTCAAAAACACTCAGAAAAATATGATAAAGATATTTTTGGTTTTTTATATGTTTTATGTTATTTTTGATAATTTTTATTGACTTTTAAAATGTTTTTGTGATATTCTAAAAGTCAAACATTGACAAAAATAACAAACAATGCACAACCAAGAGTAATTTGCAAATTAAAATTATTTAAAGTGCCCAAAACTCTTAGATGGTATTTTTATTATAAAGTAGAAGTAAATATATACAAACAGAGACTAAATACGCTATTTTTGGAATTTTTTCTATATTTTTAAATAATTTCTATAATTTTTTATGTTTTTTGTAATTTTAATAGTTTTTATAAAGAGTTATCAAAAAAATTGATATTTGAGATAAAAGACAACAAAAGACAACTGCCCTAATTTTATGGACTTTTTAGATGATTTTTTAAAATTTTTAAAATTTTTCAAAGTAAAGAATGAATCATTTTACAGGTTTTTGAATTTTTAATAATATAAGGTGCATGCAAATCAACAAACGAAAAATACTAAAAATAATACATGCAATCAGAGACTACAAGTAATTTTCAGATAAATTTTGGAGTCGATTTAATAAATATTACATTAAATAAAAGACATGTAAGTAAAAATAATTTACAGGGACCTTTTTGCAAATAAAATAAGTTCTAGGGCTTAGCAAATAACAAATTAATAAAGATCAGGGGAGATTATGCAATTAATCCACCCAATTCGTGTGCAACACATGATCTAGGTAGGCTGGTGTATAAAAGCAAATATCAGAACATAAACTTTAATCAATAACCAGCAAAAAGTTCAAGGTACTAAATGCAAATAACCCAATATAAGCGTGTAGACGCACATGACTCAGACTCGACTATACTAAAGTGTAAACATAGAAATTAGTGGGCTAAACTGGTAATATTCTTAACTACATATTTTATTTACTGAACTAAAGCGAAATAAAATAACATGCAGGGTCACAAGGAAATATACCCAGATGGCACGTGAGGTGCGCATGGGGGCTCTAACGGCTCTGATGTATTTTGGCAAAGGGATATGATGGCTCATAGTTTGTCGGTGGCGTGCAGTCAGGTCTGTTCCGTGAGACATGATCTTACACCATGCAAAGATTCTTGTCGGGCAACTTAGATAGGGAGCCCTGATCTGATCCAAGCATTAGGATGGGACACGAAAGAAGGGCTCGATACAAATATGGAGTGGTGACTCTAGATCGAGCAACTGTAGAAGTGGCTGGAAGAACAGGTGCCTGGCAAACTTCACCCAACCGTGGAGGGTGAGCCATAGATCCGATGAAGCCACTCAGGGGTCCAGGCCACAGCATAGTTGTGGAAGCACTCCACATCGAGTGCCCGGCTCAGATGGAAAGATGATCGGCCGGATGAGCGAGACGATGGTACTCCACCTGCAACTGCTTCGCCTGAGCAGTTGGGGCTCGAAATGGTCCTCCCCACGCATTTTGAACCTACAGGTTTACTCACAGCTCGAAGACCAAGCTTCGGCCACGGTTTATTTTGGATGAAAATGAAAGGAAGTGGAAGGGGGATGCTAAAGGGCCTTCGGTGAATGTTGGGGAAGAAGTCGTTCCTAATCTTGCTCCGGTGAGCAAGATCTAGGGTGTTCAAGATGCGTAGGGAGATGGATGGTGAGAGAAGGTGTCGATCGGAACAGGTAGGTGAGTAGAATGGGGCTCCAAACCTGGCAGTAAGAGCTGGTGAAGTGCGTCGGCGAAGATGATAGAATCGAAGTGAAATGGGAAATGCAAGGGATGTAAGTAATACCTAAATTTGATGAAAGACTCAAAAACCTCGGGAGATGTGAACGAAGGGGTTCAGTCCTCAACTGCACTGCGACGGACCAGGGAGGCTAGACGCGACAGATCTCAGGCCACGTTAGGGAGCTTCGGCCAAGAAGCCACCAAACTTTGCTTCAAAAGCTTCTCTGAGCTACTGTCACTCTACTGGAGGTGGCTAGGGAAGAAGAGAGAGGCGATGCACAAGCTACTATGCTCGAGAGGCGGAAGAGACGTTTTATAGAGGTGCCTAGGTTCTAGAAAGATCGAAGTGGTGCTCAAAACCCTAGGGCGATCCAGTTGCGCCGAGCGATCCGCGAGGATCATGGATCTTAGGAGCATAATCAGGTGTAAGAATCAAGGTGAATGGAGTTCTAACCCTATCGGGAAAAAAAGGAGAAGATGCTCCAGTGAAGCAAGAATCGGGTCGGGTCAGCTGGGGGAGAAGGTTGACCGCAGTCAACAATCCCACTGAACGAATCAGAATTCGAGATTTAGAAAAAAAAGGGTTTCATAGATTAATTAAGGGTTTTTTATGAATTGGTATTGTATACATTATACATACATATGGCCTTTGTACAATGAATTGTGGATTTCATTTTGTGTTTTCTGATTTTTAATTTTAGTTTTATATTATTATTATTAGGACTATATAAGTGTTCAAAAATAATATGGTATTATGCAATGTAAAATAAATAGGCATGTTTATTTGTACAGGTATAAGTGGTATGTAAAATAAATAATGTACCATATCTCTCTCTACTTATTTTTTTGTCGATCAGGTCAACGTCTGACCTTCTCTTTGGGATTTAGGTCGACTTGTATTTATTTTAAATACATCTTTCTATTTCTTTTCTCTTTATTATTTATTTTTGGAAAATAAGTGTTAGTTATGCATTATTAATATAGACATGTACAATGATAAATTATTGTATTTACATATAATTACATGTAGTTCTGCTAAAAGATAAAGCTAAAATAAAAGAATAAAGAATGAGAATCGTAGATTCAACATCCCCATATACTTTACCTTTAGTAGTCCCGTAGCTAAAGCTTATTTGAAAAACAAGTGAAAATAAGAAGAAAAGAAAAAGAACCAAAGTCGACTATTAAATTTATCTTCATTAAATCGGAGTATGAAGCTCAGTCAAACCTTTGGATTATTAGTTTGGCAGAACCTTATTGGGAAATAGGTTTAAAACTCAAGAGCCACCAAGTTCCACTATTCTATGGTCAGGACTCCTTCATAACGAGGTTTGAACAAGTCTACATATGCAAACTCTAATGACTATGAATCTTTCCTTGTACTGTGTAAGTGATATGTAGCTCCCCACCTCAGAAATGGCAAAGAAACAACCTCCCTCAATAAGGTAACTCTAATCCCCCAGTCTAGCAACTCTTTCCTCGAGGAGTTGGGTATTCCCTTCTAAGTTCAAGTACAACCAACTAAAGAAGAGGGGGAAAGAAGAGAATGAACCGTGACCAGTGTAGCCACATATCCTTTGGAGCTTAACCGGTGTAGCTAAGTCTCCGACTACAAGCTTCCATGACAAGAGATGGTGGAATACATAAGCTTTGCTTATTCACTATATGCACTCCGACAAACATTTTATTTTCAATCAGGCCTGCCCCCTTTTTTGAAGATTTTTAAAACTTTCATATTTTTGATGAGCATATGTACAACATATCTACATGGTGCAGCATATATATAAGGAGTTTTTCTTCTTGAACCATTAGACTATCCCTCTTTTGAACCATTATTGCAACCCACAGTCTTCTGTCTTTAGACCTCAATGCTACTAGACCAGGTTGAGGTGCACATCCCTCCATAGAGGAAGACAAGAGATTCTGGCCAGCTGTACTACCCTCGTATTCTACCCCAAGTCAAAGGATTATGCCTCCTCACCACCTCATCTGTGTTGAGATACATATAAGGTGCATGTCCAAGTCAAGCTATTGTCTTTGAGAGTCATGCGTGCGTTGTTAAGTGTTCTAGTTAGGCTCATCAAGATGACATGTGAACATAGCTTAGCGGACTTGAAGAATTAAGTCACTATGAACCTGAAATGTTTCAACACCAAATCCTACAAGGTTCCTCTGAAGTAAAGTGGATTAAGGTCTTAACCAAGCTCCATTTTTCAATTTAATTTCAGACTAGTTTAAATGTCAACCATGATTTTGAAGAATGCATGTATGTACAAAACACTTTTTGTAAAACATTTTCAAAAATATGCCAATTTTTATGGAAATTTTTCATTTATCAAGATTTAAGGTAAGTTGAAAAATAAAGAAATATATTTACAAGTACACATATATACCAATAGTTTTTATACCCCTTACATATTCCTTTATGTGCCAACATAGTTTTGCAAAATAGTTTACAAATATAGTTTTACAAATTGTTTTTGCAAACTTTTTATTTTCATATAGTTTTAAAAAAATATGTACTATATACATAGTTTTGATACAGAAAATAATTTACAAATATTTTTACAAAATTTGTACAAAAATAATTTTTGTAGAGATTTTTATTCATGTTTTATAAATAATAGCCATGTTATTAACACACAAAGGACGAATTATGGCTAAAGTATATATACAATATATACGACACCCCCTATACTTAGCTTGAACGATATCCTCAGAGTGATCAAAGAGTGATGGAAGAAGACATAACTCGTGTTGAGTATGAGGAAGTGAAAAAAATTCTATACTACAACGACAAATGAAGGAATAAAAGAATCAAACGAATAGAAGACGGTGATCCCCCCATACTTAGGATCAAGTAATGCTAAGTATAGAAGACTATACATAAAAGGGAAAACCAAGGAGTAGAATGTACAAATATTACCTCCCCTATACTTAGGGTAAAATATCCCTAAGTATAGGCAGCAAAACGGAGGTAATAGAATCGAATGGAAAATCATATATTCAACACCCCTATACATGGGGAAAAGTGCACCCTAAGTATAGCATAATCATAAGATGAGACTTGGGAGTTGAACAGAAAGAATGAATGATATAGATATAATGGATCTATACAGCTGCGGAGTAGAAGTGAAACTCAGGTATGAGATGCCAATGATGTGAGTCAAAGATCATATCTCATATAAAACGAATAGGGGCAATGTTAACGATTAGTGGATCATGATCTAGATATGGCTTCAGGCGCTGACCGTTCACTCGGAAGGTGGAACCAGATGACAACTCAGATATATCAATGCTTCTGTTATCATGCACCTTTCTAACCAAGTATGGTCCCTTCCATTTAATCTGTAATTTCCTTGGAAATAATATCAACCTAGTATCAAATAACCATACTCTCTGGTTTGGCTCAAACTGTTTACGGCTGATGTGAGCATCATGCTATACCTTCACTCTTTACTTATATTGTAGGCTACTTGAGAAGGATGTGTCTCTCAACTCCTCCAGGGCTGTCAATTTTGCTTTCCTTTGATCTCCTACACTCTTGGGATCCAATAATAGCTCAGTATCTTCCTAAAGTGACTTATGCTTCATCTCCACTGATAAGTGGCATGTCTTGCCATAAACGAGCCGAAAGAGAGGTGTGCCCAAAGGTGTCTTGAAGGAAGTACTATAGGACCACACGACTAATGAATCTGTTATTCATCACCCTTAAGTTGAAAATAGAGCCTTGTTCTCGAGTAATTAGGAACATATTTCCACCAATATTGCATAATTAGCATGCATGCATACATTGATAACATGTGCATTTTAACATTCGCATCTGCATGAAATAAGAAGCCAAATTCATCTGTAAAAATCACATATACGTATATATTTTACACTAACCCTAAAACCCCAAACCAAGTTGGAAACCATGGACCTTAGAATGCACATATCTCTCTCATACAACCTCCGATCTTGGTTTACTCACTTTTAAATTAATATACGTTCGAAGCTCGTATGCAAAACTTCATTTAAATGTATGAGAGATCGGAGGTTGTATGAGAGAGATATGTGCATTCTCTCTCATTTAAATGAGACCAATTTCATTTAAATGAGACCAATTTCATTTAAATCGAAGCTCGTATGCAAAACTTGGGTTTTGGGCCCCCATTGTATACTATATGTATGTATATTTGTACCCTTGTATTTTATTACTTTATTCGACCTCATTTCTGTTTTTGGTCAACATGAAACTTGTAGATCTCATCGATATCTACAACTTTCATGTTTTGAGTTTTTCCAAATTCGGCAATTTTCTCCCTCTATGCCACATTTCATCCTCAGTCAATCAGATTGGGCCACGTGACGCCCACTGGTTGCGCCACACGGCCCACTCAGCTGCTCGCCACGTGCCTCGTCTCCTGTCCGTTAGATTACCTTCTTCTTCTTCAGATCTCGACCCTCCATCTGTGACCCCTCTCTTCCGCTAGATCTCCCCCCTGATCTCATCCAGACCACACATTCTCAGTCGTCCACATTGTCACATATCCATCGCCGGATCTTTCTCAAGACACCTACATCTCAGCCGTCAGCTCCCGATCAACTGAAGACCCTTGGATATTCACTCATGATCTCATCCCCGTCGTTTGTCTCCACCTCACTCTCCTTAGGACACATGTCACGCTCATGGCTGTTGGATCTTGTCCCCGATGATTAGATCTCATCCGCTCATCCTCGCTCAATCGACGACCCTTCAATCCCCACACCTGATTCCATCTTCACCGTTCTTTAGCGTCACATCCCCATGCTGCCACGTGGCTTGATCACAACCCTTCTATAGCATTACCCTGATATGATCTCAGCCCTTCTCGCGCGCCTATCTTCTTGCTATTGGATCACGAGATCCAACGGTCCAGAAGTCGTCTTCTTCCTCTGCAAGCACCTCACCCACGTCTCCCCACCTCGCGATGCCTCCGCCCCCTTCCTATTTTTGGCACCACTACAACCACCCTCTCCGTCCACTGATACCTCCACGACACAACCCTGACCTCCACCATCCTGGCCAGCATACATGATCTCCATGACACCTTTCCTCGTCGCTCCACACACTCCACGAACATCACCTCCCCATCACCTACACCTCTATCCTCTTCCTAGAAATACCCAATCTCTGTCCACCGTCGACTGCATCCTCCCTTGCAGAGAGAATCCCAGAGCTCCCTTCTACATGTTGGTGAAAACAATTAGGTAAGAGAGTAAGCGACGACGGTGTTTTCATCTCCAGCGAGATCCAAGGAGTAACACGCCATGTCGCTACCTCTTCGACGAGCTGCACGAGCTCAGGCCTGCTACCAACCCTCGAGCGACGACCAGGAGCTCTTCCCCAAGCCTCCTTCCCATGTAGCTTTACCCATTTCTCATCCGATCTTCTTTCTCCTTACATCTCGATCTTCTCGCCTTTTTCCCGACTTCTCTGGTCGATTCCGCGTCACTCCGACCCTCCATCGAGCTCTGTGTTGGAGCTCTCATCTTCATGCCACCATCTGTTAGTCCCTACGACACTTCAACCCATCTCGGATCATAACTCCGCCGGTCACGGTGGAATATCACCTCAGTCTGATAATTACTTGATTTCTGGAACCCACTAACCCTGCAGGACCATTCTCTTCATTGGTCGAACATCACGCTAGAGCTACTTCAAGCTCCATCTTCCCCAGCCTACAGACGACCCCAATAGCTTCTAGATCCTCTAGCAACCTCCTGACACTGACACGATCGATCTGAGCTATCCAGGAGCCACCGGCAAGCTTCCGTTAGCACAAGGAAGGGCAGAGGAGCGAGACCCTCTTCGCCGGAGTCTCGCCAAGTCCGCCGCAGGAGGCGACGGACCGGAGAATGACATACACCTGTCGTTGGATCACCTTGATCCAACGGTCCTCTTCACGACAGGTTGCCCCGAGCCTGCCACCGCTGGATCAGGAGGATCTAACGGACCTTGTCGAGCCACGTCGCATCTGCTTCGACTCCAAATACTGTTGGATTGAACACCATCAACGGACAGTATTGAGCCATGTCGCCTCGCTCCAGCAGCCATCGCCATCGTTGGATCTTTTTGATCTGACAGGTCCTCATCGAGCCACGTATCTAGCTTCCGCCGACGTTGGATCTCTCCAGATCTAACGACCCAGCATTCGCCACGTTGAGCCTCCGAGCCTCTTCCCCAACCCTAGGCTCGGAGCGACCAAAGTAGCCACCGAAGCTAGTCTAAACCTCTAGAGCCACCCGAGCCTCCTACGTCTCCTGATCCTAGCTCCTCACGTGTATCTCATGTAAGGGTTGGGTAATTTCCACCGAGGACCCTACAGCTTTCCAGATTTGCAAATCAGTCCCTGCTTGGCGCATCATGTGAGGAGCACGTGTACTCGTGGAATTTTGCATCCATAACCCCAGCATTATAGGTATTTACATTTTAGTCCTTGCATGCATGTTTTATTTTAAGCAATTTTAATTTTCTATTTTGCATTTGGTCCATGTGTTTGCACGCATATTTAGGTGTCCATTCTCATTATTTTTAAATTTCAAAAAATGCATGTTGTAGTTTAACTTGTCCTTTATCTTTTGTGACAAATGTCATATTTTTGTGAGCTGCATAGAATTTAATAATATTATTCTTGTAGAATTTGACATATTTTGCCCACTTTGTGCCTTGTATTAATTATTAAATTCTTTGTTGCTCCAAAAATCACCATAAAATCACATTAGACTTAGGTTAAGTTGCTCTACACTATGCCCAAAATCATAGCATTTGCACGCATCACGAGGCCTGAATAACTTAAATTGTATTTTGACCAATTGATTTTTAATAGGTCCAATTTACCTTAATTTTTAGGTCTATTAATTTTCCTGGATTCCTCCTACTTAGACCTATCTAGGATAATTTTTATATCTAAAAATATTGTACCTTTGTGTTTATTAAAATTGATTTTGCAAAAACTACCCTGCATCTATATTTTATTCATTTTTAATTCATTTAGAGTCCAAAAATTCTTAAAATATTGAAATAGCTTAATTTCATCGCATATCATCTTCTGGCCAAGTTTTATTAATTTTGGACTTCATTAGACTATCTTTGTGTTTTAACTTACAAATTTTGTTTGAAATTGCACTGCATTTTCCTTAATTTCATATAAAATGATCAAAAATATTCTTCTGTAAATCTGATCTCTAAATTAACTTAAAATTTACCTAAGGAGACAGTTGCCTCCTTGAGTTCGACCTTGGTCTTGCCCAAGTAAAATAAATTTGCCGCTTAAGTTAATCGAACATTAAATTTGAGTGGTTTTTGACGAAGTCTTGATTACCCCACTGCAACGAATGGCAAACCTAATTCGATCGATAACTCGGTTGAATTAGTAAGGGTAGCTGAGGGGACTTCAAAATGGCATCGTTGCCGAGGAGGCACGGCTTAGGTTAATTTTTAGAGAATTTTGAGTTTAGATTTTCCATCCCCGGGTAGTCTGATTCCCAACTTTTCTTGTGAATATTTTTTTGTCATTTATTTTTGTTCATTTGGTGTTGTCCTTTTGTCTGACCTCCATTTATTTTTGTGTGAGGAGAATGAGGAGTCGAAGGTGCTTCGCTAGGTGAACCGAGGAACTTGCATTTAAATAATTTGAGTTCTCTTAGAGGACTTGTAATTTTATTTTATTTTCATTATTTTTTGCATTTTTCCAGCAGTTCCCGTTTGGGTTCTCGCGCATGTAAGTATAGTGAAAACATGTCCCCGTGTGCTGTGTGGATTGCTTTACGTAGAATAGGCTTGCACTTACGGCTCTTAGAGCTACTTTAGGACATGTTTGTGCTCGTAGAATTTTAGGACCACACTTCACACATAAAAGACGCACTTAGACTACAGATCTTAGCCAAATTTAATATATTCTTCACTCACTAATAGAACTGCCTGTCTAGGAGCGGCTTATATAACTTGCATTGCATGTAATCTAAAAAAATTCAATTCTGTTTTACATCCTGCATAAAAAGCGAAAGGATCACTATAAGTCTTCTCTACTTGGCATTCACCATAGTTTTATCTTCCATCGGCTTTTCTCGACTCCTTCCCCTTTGTTTTTCAAACTTAAGTTAAAAAGGAAATTGGGACTAGACGGTAGATGTGATTGCTTGTGTGGATTAATTACACTGACAACCAATCTCTAAAATCAGGGCTGCTAATTGAATTGGACCAAAAAATGAATAAAATTAACCCTTATTTGCGGGAGAACAACCCCGACCTTGATTTCAAGATGAGTGAGAGTACATAGTGTATGAGCACACCCTAAGGCAGAGCCAAAATCCCTGCCTTCCATATCACGTACCCCGATCCGAGCAAATATCAGTTGCTGAATTATGGGTTCAACTGACCAGTGCCAAGTAGCCTCCGCCTACTCCAGTAGGTAGATACGGGCGAACTTGCGGTGCACCATGACAAGTTGCTAGTAGCCTTCGCCTACTCCGACAGGTAGATAGGGGTGAAGTTACAGCCTTGTCAGCCACTGCCTTCTTCGGTAGGTAGATAGGGGTAGGTCCTTGAACTCTCTACTAGGGATAGGAGTGAAGAAAGGAAGGGCGTTGGTATCTTAGGCGACATGTTAAACATGAGAGAGGCATCCGTCTTTGAGCCGACTCCCCTATAGGAGCGTAACCTTTACTACGTGCTTGAATAATCACACTTAAAATCAACCAGACTAATAGGACTCGGTTTCGGGTCCTTCACTGTGTTGAGTGTGAACTTGGGGTTTGCTCTTACATTTGTCTTTATGTTTGTCCGTGTGTGTTATCATGTGTAATTTCATATTTTCTACCTTGATATGCTTACATTCATCCTTTCCTCTTAAAGATGTCGGGATATTGGTCCCCATACCATGTGACCTCTGGTCATTCCTCCTTAACCATATATCATTCATCATCACCTTCTCCTTCTTCCATGTATCCTCCGCCATCTACGGGAGACCCTTACCCGTGGTCGGTTCCACCTCAACCAAATTATGAAGTCAGACCTTCTACTGACTTCTCCACTTCTTCGCATTTCTCACCTACTCCCTATTCTAACACTCTGGATCCACTTCCATCTTGGGATGACTGTCCTTATTCTCAAGAGCTTGCTGGAATCAATGAACCATACGAAGAGCAAGCCACTGCTGAGACAGATGACTGACAAAATTACTTGGTTTATATAACATACCGAATGGAGAGGCATGCACCTATTGATCTTCCTGAATTGTTTGACCCTAATTATAAAGCATATATTTACCGTCCTGCATATCACACATTCAGAGAGCCTACTCATTCAAGGGCTTGGACACATGAGTTAGACTTACCATTCCCCCGTTCATCGACTCCATCATATGAGGCTCTGACTAATGATTGACATTCAAATGGTCCATACTCGACCCAGCATTACATGCTAGAGTCTAGGTATGTTGAGTATGAGACCTGAACATCTCAGCAGTATCCTCCAATTTAGTAGAACTCTCCCATGATTTGTCATGAGAATTTTTTAGAGGTTGACATTTCTAGACTTATTGAGAAGAATGAATCATTTGGTGCTAAGTTAAGAGATGTCATTGACATATTGCACTCAATTTCTGCCAGCTTGGGAATGAAAGTGGAAAAGGACATGAGTAGTTTTGAGGTCTAAAATAGAGCGAACATTAGGGAACCTACACACTATGTACAGCTACTCAATTCTACCTCCCTCTTCTACTAACCACTTACCTTCCAATCCTGAGCCTGGTCATGCATCCACCAAAAACATCAAAAAAATTGAAAATCTCAAAAAGATCAAAAAAATCGAAAAATCTGAAAAAACTCATAAAAATAAAAAATGAAAAAAGACCTAAAAAAATTGGATCCTACTATAAAGGAAGCACTCGATGAAGAATTGATTTTTAATCTTCCCTTAATAAAGACCATAGATCACTTCCCCGACCTTTAACGATTTGTGAGAAGTAAATTAATGCCCAAAAGGTCGGGAAATAAGAGGATAAGGACTGATACACATATTGTGTCTATGGCCACCTCCTTGGTGATGTAGAGAAAGACGAAGAGCTGTAGAGTGAAGCAGTTGCCCCGAGTTGAGTGTGAAATCAAAGACATCATCTTTACCCATGCGAGAATCGATGATGACTCACCCATAAATATCCTCCCGACCTTTGTGTCCGACAAGCTCAAACTCAGGCCAATCAGAAAGTTAAGAGAGATCTGGTTGATCAATCTATCAAACAGTCGAGAGGAACCATTTCAGTCATCATAACATTTTAAGGTGCTCTACTCCAGGTAGACTTCACGATCATTGACATTGAGCACCAAGGAGAGTTCACCAAGTCTACTATTATTCTCGGGAAGCCGTTCTTATCCTTGGTTAAAGCGACTATAGATTGCGAGACTCGGGAAATCGATTTTACAACATTGGGAATTCTTTGATACACTTTACTCTAAGGTGACCTGCACAACCGTTGACAGTCATGACCATCGAGAGGTAGGTGAGTCCCACCTCTCTACTACACTTGAGAGACCGACTATCCGGACGACCGTTGGTTCTGAGACTCCCCTCACCTCCACTTCATCAACTGCTTGCACCACCACCATGACAACTTCTAAAGAGTACTCATGACCAGAAGCTATCATTGAGACAGACACGACCTTTATTGATTGCCTTGACCATTTTGACGATCCGACATAAGAGCCTAATCATGCCAAGCCAACTGAGTTCACTAGTACCTTACCGAGATATGTGCTAGCCCTTTAGGAATATTAAAATCTTTATGGTCACTCGTCTGATGAGGAACCCATGGTTAGGACCGCACCACATCTTGAACCTTCAAAAACAACCAAGATTAAATTGTCCTCACATAAAAACATGGTTGCTCCCTCCTCTAATCAATTATATAGCGAGAGGTAGTCGAGAATTGATTCCTCGAGGTGTTCCCCTGAACCATTCAAGGCATGTCGCTCTCCTCTCCCTCTCAATGATTCAGGTTCTAGAAAAGTAACTAAGAAAGTCTCCTTTAGCATTCCAGCGAAGGAATTTTCGGAGGAATCCTTATCGGGTCCGGATAAGGTGGTTTATATGAGTGAACTCAGTTCGGCTATTCTCAAGCCTTATCTAAGCAAGCAGCCGTGTGTCGACCTGCGTTGGATGATCCCTTCACCTCACTACTATTCATCTGAGGACGATTCCGACAATGACACACTTGTATATTACCCACCTCCTCGCTCCCGCAAGAAGGTTCGTCACAAACCTTCTCGATCCCTGTATATTCTCACTCCTCCTTATATATATATATTTATTTCCCTCCCTCCCTTGTGATCCGAATAACTCACCCCGGCTTCATATCGTTTCATTTTCTGGCTATACTTAGGATGACCAGATCCTAAGTATAGGGGGGAGCGTGACCCGAATCACTACATCATTCCTTCTACATTCTCTAGATCTCATTGGTCTTCATACCCAATCATGTGCCATACTTAGGCTAATCAGAGCCTAAGTATAGGGGGGATCGATGACCGTCGTGTATAAATTCCCCTTTTCCCATCTTAACCTCACCTGCCCCATTTTTTTGATCTTCTAAACATAGCCTGCCAGAGCCTAAGTATAGGGGGGCAGAGAGACTTCTATACATTTTGTTATTCTAGCTCTTCTACGCTTAGCACGAGCTATGTCTTTTTCCTTGCTTTTCGTGCTATGAGGACATAGCACACGCTTAGTATAGGGGGGTTGTATATATTACCTATACACTTTACCCATAGCTCATACTTACGTGTATTTTCGCATATTTTTGTATATATTATGCAATAATTACGGGTGGGTAAAAATTGAAAAAAAATTGGTATACTTGTATAGTATATTGTATAATACTTATAAAACTTTTGTAAATTAAAAAATTGTAAAATACATGTATACTTGTATATTGTAATACACTTGTATATTTTGACATAAAATAATCATTAATCAAATCAAAGGCTTCTTATTGACTCTTGCACAACATCTCTACATCTAAAAAGAAAGAAAAAGAGTCTTGCATTTCATTCATTTACATAGCATGTCATCTACATCTCATCTGCATATCTTACATATGCAATGTGAAAAGCAAGTGGGTTCTGAACCAAGTTATGAATAAATGTCGAGGATGGATTTGATTTGACCTTAATCTACCTAATTTCAGAGGAACCTTATAGGAACTGGAGTTAAGATTTTTCAGGTCAAGTAACTTAATTCTTTGAGTCTGCAAGTCTATGTTCACATGTCATCTTGATTGGTCTAAGTAGAATATCTCGTGCACACGCATGATTCTTTCAGACAGTGACCTAACTTGGACAAGCACTATGCACATAGATCTTCATCGATGAGGTGGTGAGGAGGTAGAATCCTTTGGCTTGGAGTAGCACATGGGTAGAAACATCCGTCCTCCTCTAGGGAGGGTAGTGCATCTCAACCTACTCTGGTGGTTTTGACATCTAAGGACGGGATGTTGTGGGTTGCAATAATGCTTCAAAAGAGGGATAGTCTACTAGCTTAAGAGCAAAAACACCTGATGTACATGCTGCACCTTGTATATAGTTCAAAAAAAAATGTAAAAACTCAAAAAAAAGACATGTCAGAGTGAAAATAAAATACCTATCGGAGTATGTATATTAGTAAGAAGTCTGCAACTGGATGACTTGGCTACACTGGTCAGAAAACCCGGGATAGGTAGATACACTGGCTACATTCCATTCTTTCTCGACCCCCTCCTCTTGAGTTGGTCGCACTTGAACTTAGAAGGGAATACCCCGCTCTCGAGGAAAGAGTTACTGGACCGAGGAATTAGAGTTACCTTATTAGAGGAGGCTGGTTCTTAGCCATTTCTGATGTGGAGAGCTATTCTACACTTACACAGTACAAGTGAGAATCATAGTCATCAGAAATTTGCGTTTAAGGATTTGTTCTGACTTGACTATTACGGCATCTTGAATAGGAGACTTGTGGAACGTGAAGTTTTTTAGGTCTTAAGTTCATATCCCAATAAGGTTCTGCCACATAAGTAATACAAAGGCCGAGTCAAGCTCCATTGTCAACTTTTGTTCATGACCTTGGTATGGAACCCAAAATCATTTCACTCTTGCATTTCATTTTAGTTGCTTGGGGACAAGCAAGGTTTAAGTATAGGGGGGTTGATGAATCCGTGATTCATCACTCTTAAAGTTGAAAATAGAGACTTGTTCACGAGTAATTAGGAACATATTTCGACCAATATTGCATAATTAGCATTCATGCATACAATGATAACATATGCATTTTAGCATTCGCATATGCATGAAAAAAGAATCCAAATTCATCTGTAAAAATCACATATCTGTATAAATTTTTCACTAACCCTAAACCCCAAACCAAGTTGGAGACCATGGACCTTAGAATGCACATATCTCTCTCTTAAATCCTCCAATCTAGGTCTACTCATTTTTAAATGAATACACATTCCAAGACCTTCAAAATGAGACCAATTACATTTAAATCGGAGCTCTTATGCAAAACTTGGGTTTTGGGCCCCCATTGTATACTATATGCATGTATATTTGTACCCTTGTATTGTTCTACCTTATTCGATCACATTTTCGTTTTTGATCAACATGAAACTTTTAGATCTCATCGAGATCTACAACTTTCATGTTTTGAGTTTTTCTAAATTCGGTCATTTGCTCCCTCTATACCACATTTCTTCCTCAGCCATTCAGATTGGGCCACGTGGCACCCTCTAGTTAAACCACGCCGCCCATTTTATCGCTCGCCACGTGCCTCATCTCCTGATCGTTAGATCACCTTCTTCTTCTTCAGATCTCGGCCCTCCATTCCATGGCCCCTCTCAGTTGCTCGATCTCCCCCCTGATCTCATCTAGACCACACATTCTCAGCTCTCCACATGGTCACATATCCACTGCCGGATCTTTCGTAAGACACCTCCATCCCAACCGTCAGCTCCCGTTCAACTGACGACCCTTGGATCTTCACTCCTGATCTCACCCCCGCTGTTTGTCTCCGCCTCACTCTCCTTAGGCCACGTGTCACGCTCATGGCTGCTGGATCTTGGCCCCGATGATTAGATCTCATCCACTCATCCCTGCTCAATCGACGACTCATCTATCCCCATGCCTGATACCATCTTCACCGTTCTTCAGCGCTGCATTCCCATGTTTCCACATGGCTTGATCACAGCCCTTCGATTGCATTACCCGGATATGATCTCGTCCCTTCTCTCACACCTATCTTCAGGCCTTTGGATCATGAGATCCAACGATGCAGAAGTCATCTTCTTCCTCTGCAAGCACCTTACCCACGTCGCCCCATCTCGCGATGCCTCCACCGCCGTTCCTATTTTTGGCACCACTATAACCACCCTCTCCATCCACTGACACCTCCACGACATAGCCCGACCTCCACCATCCTCGCCAGCATCCATGATCTCCATGACACATCTCCTTGCCGCTTTACACACTCCACGAACATCACCTCCACATCACCTGCACCTCTATCCACTTCCTATAAATACCCAGCCTCCGTCCACCGTCGACCGCATCCGCCCTTGCAGAGAGATTCCCAGAGCTCCCTTCTACCGGTTGGTGACAGCAATTAGGCAAGTGAGTGAGCGGCGATGACATTTTCATCTCCAGCGAGATATACGGTGTAGCATGCCATGCCACAGCCTCTTCGACGAGCTGCATGAGCTCAGGTCCGCTACCAACACTCGAGCGATGACCAGGAGCTCTTCCCCGAGCCTCCTTCCCAGCTAGCTTCACACATTTCTCCTCCGATCTTCTTTCTCTTTTCATATCGATCTTCTCGCCTTTTTCCTGATTTCTCTGATCGATTCCACGTCTCTCCGACCCTCCACCAAGCTCCACCTTGGAGCTCACATCTTCGTGCCACCATCTGTTAGTCCCTACGACACTTCAACCCATCTCCGATCACAGCTCCGGTCACGACGGAATATCACCTTCGCCCAGTCATTATTTCACCCTCGGGCCTCTCGCACACCCCTTGCATTTCCACGAGCACGATGCACTTGATTTCTGGCACCCACTAATATCCAAGATCATTCTCTTCATTAGTCGGACATCACGCCGGAGCTGCTTCAAGCTCCATCTTCCACGGCCTACAGACGACCCCCTTAGCTTCCAGAGCCTCTGGCGGCCTCCTGACACTTCCACGATCAATCTGAGATATCCACAAGCCACTAGCGAGCTTCCACGGGCAAGGGGAAGAGCGACGGAGCCATGCCCTCTTCGCCGGAGTCCTGCCAAGTCCGCCGCAGGAGGCGGCACTCCAGAGAAGATGACATACAACTGCCGTTGGATCATCTTGATCCAACGATCCTCTTCACAATACGTTGCCCCGAGCCCACCACGGTTGGATCAGTAGGATGTAACGGATCTCGTCGAGCCACATCACATCTAATTCGAGATCCAGATACCGTTGGATTGATCGCCATCAACGACCAGTAATGAGCAACGTCGCCTTGCTCCAGCAGCCATAACCACCATTGGATATTTCTGATCTGACGGGTCCTTATCGAGCCACGTATCCAACTTCCGTCGTCGTTGGATCTCTCCAGATCGAATGGCCCAACATTCGCCACGTGGAGCCTCCGAGCCTCTTCCCTGACCCTAGGCTTGGAGCGACCAAAGCAGTAATCGAAGGTAGTCCGAACCTACAGAGCCGACCGAGCCTCCTACATCTCCCGAGCGTAGCTCCTCAAGTTTATCTCATGTGAGGGTTTTGTAATTTGCACTGAGGCCCCTACAACTTTCCAGATTTGCAAATCAGTCCCTGCCGGGTGCGACACATGAGGAGTACGTGTACTCGTATGTTGAAGAGGATTTTTCATGAGTCTAAAGTATGTCTCACACAAGGCGGAGACGCACTCGTTGTGGCGACCCGCAAGAAATCCAAATTCAGACAACAATTAACCCACAACAAATAAATCAAGCAATGAAAGTAAGTGCGGAATTAAAATTTATTATAATTCTACAATGAATGTATATAGTGTGCAAGCATGTAGAGATCGAATATAGGGAGCAAGTAGGTCGATCAAGGCAATTCAATGTACAAAATTAAATGTGATCAATTTGTATGTGCTATTTTTTGTGGGTTTTTTTTTATATATATTTTTTATTTTAGTTTCAATTTTATCTTTTTATATATTGATTTTTAATTTTCTGATTTTGCATTTTCTTTTTAAATTTTATATATTAATATTTTCTTTTTCTTTTAATTTATAAAATAAAATATATACAATATAAGAAATGAGAGAGATAATGTATTTATAAAAATATGTAAAAATTAGAAAAATTCAAGAAAATAATATATTTTTGCGCTTTTTATAATATACTATATTTTTGTGATTTTTCTATATTTTTCCTATTTTTTGGTATTTTGAAAGTCACAATTACTCAAAATGGTGGATAAAATTAAGATTCGAAATTAAAATGGAGGCAAAAATAGTAAATAGTAATAAAAATTCTCCAAATTAATTTTAAATAAAAATAATAAAATGCATAAATTATAGAAACAGGAAATAGATTATTAGGATTTTTATGGATTTTATATATTTTTATAAAGGTTTTATGGGTTTTACAATTTTTATGGGTTTTTTTATATTTTTAGTGATTTTCGGTTTGAAGGTTAAAGATATAAAAACACACAAAAAATTTTTTGGGAAAATTTTCAAGAAATTTTTATAATTTTTATGGATTATATAATGCAAACAGGGCTGAAAATGCTTGTTTTTTATTTTTTTTTATAAATATTAAAATGCAGCAAAAATGATGTAAAATAAAACTATGGCATGGAAATGCATTGCAAGAGGAACTTATGCTATTTTTTGGGGATTTTTTAGATGCATAAATATATACAAACCAAGTGTATATTTGTCAATATCCAAAACTATCAGGGCCAATGTGTAATTTTTTCAAAATTTACATGACTCAATAAAAATATTTCTGGTCCAATGAGAAATAAACAAAAATCCAAGTTATATCTGCAAAATTGCTAAAGTCACGTGCACGGGGCACGTGACCTGGCAGGGATGTAATGGAAATTAACGAAACTAGTGGGTGATAATGTGCAAAAATACAAAAGTTTTATAACTGCACTTGAAAATTTCTGGACCTAATTGAAATAACAAAAATAAAGAGGGTGCCCACGCAAAATACCCCCACCCCACATGTGCAAGTCATGTGAGGTGACGTGAGGTGACGTGGCCGAGGACCCATTTGCAAATCAAGAAAGTATAGGGGCGGTTTCGCAAATATTACAGAAATTTAAAACGACAAATGATAGTTTGAGTTCGAATTTTTAAATACAAAAATTGCGGGGCAAAAATTGCAAAATACCCACGCCCGGGAAGATCGGACGGCTGAAGACCACCACTTGGATACGTGGCGCACCCGTAACACGCGATACCCCTTCGTCGACCTCGATCTCGGGCTCCAACGCTTCTTCGAGCTCCAAAACGACCGTCACGAATCCTGCGAAGGTCCTCTAAGTGCTGGAGTACCTAAAAGACCCTGACGATGACCGGAGAGCTCACACGAAGGCGGCGGAGCTTCGCAGCTCTAGGACCCTCCGTCGGGCCACCAAAACTACTCCAGCTTCGTCTTTGTCCCTAAAACTTGAATTGGAAGCAGCTGGGGATGAGTGCAAAATACCTCGTCCCGTTAGAAGTGTGGAATGGATGCGGACGAAGCGAGGTGGGGGCTCGCCGGAGCAAGCTCCGCCGAGGAGTGGATGAAAGTGGCGTATCGGGAAAAAGGCGAAAGGAACTATAGGAGGTGAATCCTAAGACTAAGGTTACGCTACAAATGCAAGAAAAAGAAAGAAAATAGACCTCGAAGGCTAAGAACGCCTGAGATGGGACCTCACGGTCGTTGGTCGGAGATGGAGATTTGGAAGCACTGCTGCCTTCGCCTGGACGTGCTCGGAGCGGCTGGAGTGGCCCCTGTCACCGGCCTCAATCCTGAGCAGCCATAGGGGTCAAGGCTAGGGAAAGGAAGGTTTGAAAATGGAAGGGAAGGGTTGGAGGGTTTTTGAACGAGGTGCGTGACAGGGCTCCAAGATCGAAGAATCTGGAGCGGATCAGCCATGCAAGCCTCGAGGAGAGACCTGGGCGTGTAAGGTGGATCCACGAGGAGCAAAAGTCCAGAAGGGAGCAGCATCAAAGGATGAAAGATTTGACCTTGAAAAGATCGCAAAATCAGGCAAAAATGATGTTCTGACATAAAGCTAGACCTCGGTCAGAGAGTTGACCGAGGTCAACCAAGGAAAGAATCTGGTTGGTCTACGTGGACCAAGTAGAAAAACCTTGGAAAAAATATTTGTAAATTCATTTAAAATAGAAAATGATTTAGTATATTTAGGTTATTAAATAAAAATTTCTTATTATGTTCCAAGTTATTTTATGATGATTTTTATTTAGTTTTTAGAGGCTTAAAACTACAAGTTCCTTTTTATGAGCAATATAAGTATATTTATCTATATATTTTAATGTTTTATTTTATATATTTAATTTTATTATTTTTGTTTATTATTTAATAAATTTATAAATTATTTTTATAAACTTAAATATATATTTTTTTATTTTTCTGAAGTATTTTATAGGTATACTTATAGGTATTATACCTATGTATTTCATACAAGTGTTTTATTTTTATGTTTTATTGAGTATTTTGTTCATGCTATATTTTATACTTATATTCTAAATAATATTTACAAAATTATAAAAATATAAAATTATAAAATAATGAATAACAAGTAAAATAAATATTTTAATCAGGTGAAGTATACAATAGGGGTCCAAAACCTAACTTTCACTCCGTAACTCAAGAAAATATGAAATCACACTCATTAAATAGCTTATTAAAAGTTATATACAATTGGGTGTACGTCTTTACGACGTGGCACCCTTTTTTCCTTTCAAAAAAAAAGTTATATACAATTAAATGTGATTTTGATACATTTCAAGTTTTTATTTGAAAGATACAGGCCTGGGAATTTGGGATTTTGAAATCTTATTCAGATCATAACTTTTTATTTGTACATTATTTTTGTTTGAAATCAATTTTGTATTTTTTATATTTAATTATCTACAACTTTCATGTATAAAGTTTCTTTATTTGAAGTATAAAATGTGGAACTAAAAATAGGTCCCAATAATAAATAAAGAATTAATTAAATAAATGGAATTTTTATTGGTTTTTGGCCCTTATCCCCCCTACTTTATTCCTTGTCGACCTAGTCATCGAGAAGCCTAGGTCTCGGGGTTTCGGATCATAAAATATTTACAATATTTTATTCTTTTTCTTTTCTTTTCTTTATTCTATAATTTTGGCTTTAAAAACCGTATTTTATAAAATATTTACATAAAGATGCATGAATAATAAAATACCTAAATTAACAGTATTTATACGCACTTACTATGGTTTTTAAGGTCAAAATGATAGAATAAAGATGATGAAATGGAGATTCGTCAGTGTGGAATTTTGCATTTATAATTCCAGCATTATAGGCATTTGCACTTTAGTCCGTATATGCGTTTTATTTTAAGCAATTTTATTTTCTGTTTTGCATTTTGGTTCTTGTGTTTGCACGCATATTTAGTGTCCATTTCTCATCATTTTTAAATTTCAAAAATTGCATGTTGTAGTTTAACTTGTCCTTTTATCTTTTGTGACATGTGTCATATTTTTGTGAGCTGCGTAGAATTTAATAATATTATTCTTGTGGAATTTGACTTATTTTGCCCACTGAATACCTTGTATTAATTATTAAATTATTGTTGCTCCAAAAATCACCATAAAATCACATTAAATTAAGTTGCTCTACACTGTGCCCAAAAATCATTGCATTTTCACGCATCACGAGGCCTGAATAAATCATGCCCAATTGATTTTTAATAGGTCCAATATACATCAATTTTTAGGTCTATTAGTTTTCTTGGATTCCTCCTATTTAGATCTATCTAGGATAATTTTTATATCTAAAAATAATGTGCCTTGGTATTTATTAAAATTGATTTTGCAAAAACTACCATGCATCCAGATTTTATTCCTTTTTAATTCAGTTAGAGTTTATAAATTCCAAAACAAAATTGCACTAGCTTAGTTTCATTGCATTTCATCTTTTGGCCAAGTTTTATTAATTTTGGACTTCATTTGGCTGTCTTTTGTGATTTGACTTATAAATTTGGCTTGAAATTGCACTGCATTTTCCTTAATTGGATATAAAAAGACCAAAATTATTCTTCTATAAATCTGATCTCTAAATTAAATTAAAATTTATCTAAGGAGACAGATGCCTCCCTGAGTTCGACCTTGGGCTTGCCCACGTAAAATAAATTTGAGTGGTTTTTGGCGAAGTCTCGATTACCCGACGAAAACAAACGACAAACCAAATTTGATTGATAACGGTTGAATTAGCAAGGGTAGCCGAGGCGACTTCAACGACCTAGTCCAAAAGCTGTGACCAATCCTTTCGGCCTGGGCGGAAAACCTTCTGTAAAATAGTCTTGATCTCCATGTTTGAAACCTCGGCAAAACCATTGGTCTATGGATGATATGGAGTGGCAACTCTATGGTCAATGCTGAACTCGTTAGCAAGGGCCCTTAACTTGTCACTGATAAAATGAGTCCCCCATCATAAATCAAGACTCTAAGTACCCCGAACCGTGAAATGATATTTTTCATCAAAAAATTACTAACAATCTTTGCATTTGCAGCTTGGGCGGGGATGGCTTCAACCCAACGACTAACATAATCCACAACAAGCAGAATGAACTCAAACCCCTCATTCTTAGGGAATGAACCCATGAAATCAATGCCCCATGCATCAAAGACCTCAGAGAAGTGAATGGGCTGCATCGACATCATATCTCTCTGTCCACAAGTACCCATCCTCTGACAGTCAGTGCACCTCTTCAAGATATCATCTGAATCCTTGAAGAGGGTAGGCCACCAAAGTCCAGATTGGAGAACTTCTTGTGTTTTTTGCCTCCCAGAATGATGTCCTCCTACCTCAAGCTTGTGGTAATAGGTTGAGGACGCTATGGTGCCCCTCCTGAGGAATACACCGATGCCAGACACTATCCCCCCGCCTTCATTGTAAGGGTGGGATCCTCCCAATGGTACGACTTGGCCTTTGTGAGGAAGGTCTCAAATCGTTTCCTGGGCCAACCTTGTGGAACTTTCTTGGAGACAAGATAGTTGACAATGTTATTGTACCATGGAAGCGAGGTGATAGCAAGAATCACCTCGTCAGGGCAAGTCTCTGTGATAGGTGTGGTCTGATCTGAATCCTCAAGATGCTCTAATCACGAGAGGTGATCTTCCACCACATTCTCAACTTCAGGTTTATCCCAAATCTCTTTGTCAAACTCTTGGAGTATAAGGATCCATCATGTCAATCTGGCTTTGGCATCCTTCTTTCCCATGAAGCATCAAATGGTAGTGTGATATGTGTAAATCATCACTCTAGATCCAAGAATGTAAGGTCAAAATTTATCCAAAGCAAAAACTATGACTAGCATCTCCTTCTTAGCCATGGTATAGTTCCACTGAACGGCATCGAAAGTTTGTCTATCATAGTGGATGGCAAAAGGTAATCCCATCCATCCTCTATCCAAGCACAACCCCTATGGGAAAATCAGAAGAGACCATCATGATCTTTAATGGAATAGACCAATCGGGTAGCTGAAGGACAAGAGCTTGC
This sequence comes from Ottelia alismoides, assembly GCA_037367405.1. Classification (NCBI taxonomy): domain Eukaryota; kingdom Viridiplantae; phylum Streptophyta; class Magnoliopsida; order Alismatales; family Hydrocharitaceae; genus Ottelia; species Ottelia alismoides. The sequence continues at coordinate 716,250 of JAZKJV010008192.1, forward strand.
ACAACTAATCCATTCAGAGACTCAAACGACGGAAGACACTTATCATCTACAAGGAACTCAGTATCTTTCATCAGCAGATCAGGTAAGTGGTCGGGCAATCCGACTGAAGTCCTGTATGAACCATCGGTTGAAACCAACATGCCCCAGAAAAAGACCGCAACTATCGCAAATTGGATGATGGATTGAGCTTCTTGATGATATCTACCATGGCCGGATCAACTTCCATGCCCTTGTTGGAGATGATGTGGCCAAGGACCGTCTCTTGAGTCATCATCAAATTATTATTCTCCCATGATAGAACATGGTTGACATCGATGCAGTGCTAAAGTAATCAGTGTAGGAAATAAAGACAAGCATTAAACCCATCGCCTTAGACCGAAAAAGTCATCCATGAAGATCTCTAAACATTCACCCACCATGTCCGAGAAGATGGAAAGAATGCACCTTTGGAATGTAGCCGGGGCATTACATAGACCAAATGGCATCCATCTAAAAGCATACGTTCTAAATGGATAGGTGAATGTCATTTTCTCCTGGTCTTCGAGAGCTATGACCACCTGATTGTATCCTGAGTACCAGTCAAGAAAACAGTAGTGACTCTTCCCAGCTAACCTCTCGACAACCTGATCAATAAATGGTAGCGGGAAATGATCCTTCTTGATAGCCTGATTCAATCGTCTGTAGTCCACACAGACCCTCCAAGAAGTGGCTACTTGGGTAGCTATCTCCTCTACAGACTCACTCACAACTGTGGTGATACATATATTCTTAGGTACCACATGCAACAGACTAACCCATTTGGAGTTATAGATGGGGTAGATAAAATTGGTGCTTCGCCACTTAGATGTTTCCTTCATGACCAATTCTCGAAGATTTGGGTTCAGCCTTCATTGGAACTCACGCGATGGCTTGGCGTCATCTTCGAGATAGATGTGGTGGGAGCACGGTACGGACTTATCCCCTAGAGATCAGTTACACTCCTTCCAGTTTCTCGGCAGTTTCTTTAAAGAATCTCCATCAAACGAGATACTTGATCTTTAGTCAAATCTGTTGAGATAATGACTGGGAACATCTGGATCAACTGCAAGGAATCTAAACTTCATGCGCTACAGCAAAGTCTTCAACTTAGGACAAGTGGGAACTAGCAAATCTGGCTTCTGAAAGGTCTGTGTGAATGCTACAAATATGCATGTGAGAACTCTTGCTGAATCTGCAAATCTGACGAAGACGACCCTGCTGATGTATCTATCAACTACACTGGCTTGCTCTTCGTCCTAGCTGTAGGCTCTGTGGACATCAGACATGGTAAATATTCATCGAAATCCTGCCAATCAAAATCAATATCTGAGCCTGAGGGATCTGAGTCTAAATCACATGAAATATAATCTACTTCTCTACCATGATTGCAATCATCAGCCTCTAAAGTGTCATGTGTTATGAGTGTGCTCTCTAAACTCTCATCAATTGTCATATGTAACTCTGTATGGTCTGAAGGTGCGATAAGAGCTCGTGATTCTAGATCTACCCTAACTGCCTCACTGTCTGTAATCACAAAATCACACTCCTGGTGGACGTCTAGCTCTGCATCTGTCATCTTCTCATAATTGGTAGTCTACTCTGAGCAGGCTAAGTCTCTAGCTCTAGTCTCCTCAATCATCTTTATTTGTACACTTTCGCCTTCAATGCGAAAGTATGCCTTCCCGTTATCATGATCAGACACTGCCTTGGTTGTGGCTAAGAATGTTCGTCCTAAGATGATGGGGGTATCGGTCACAGATTAAGTGATCTCCATGTCCAGTACAACAAAGTCCATGTGGAATTTTAGGCCCTGAATTGTGACGACAACATGATTCAATAACCCTTCAAACTCTTAACAGATCTATCAATAAACTGAAGGACTGACCTGCATAGTTTAAGAGGACCAAACTCAAAGCGGTCGAGTATGGCAACTGGGAGAAGATTAACCGAGGAACCACTGTCTAACAGAATACGATCGAACCGCTACTCATGGATATGGCATCCGACATAGGGAGCTCTGCATCAGGTCTCTTGGCTGGTAATTGGGTCTGGATAGCAAAGCAGGTGGCGCAGGTGAGCACATGAATTTCTGCATTATCGTTCCTCTTCTTCCTACTGATTGAGGAATCTACATTTTACCATCTTTATTATATCATTTTGGCCTTAAAAACCCTAGTACATGCGTGTAAATACGGTTAATTTAGGCATTTTAGCATGCATGCATTATTATAAAAAATGTATATAAAATACAGCTTTTAATGTCAAAATTATAGAATAAAGAAAAGAAAAGAATAAGAATAAAATATTGTAAATATTTTATGACCCGAAACCCCGAGACCTAGGCATCTCGATGACTAGGTCGACAAGGAATAAAGTAGGGGGAGATAAGGGCCAAAATACAATAAAAATTCCGTTGTAATTCATTTATTCTTTATTCATTTTGGGACCTAATTTTGGTTCCACTTTTTATACTTCAAATAAAGAAACTTTGTACATGAAAGTTGTAGATAATTAAATAAAGAGAAATACAAAATTGATTTCACACAAAAATATTGTATAGATAAATATTCGAGGATCCTAACTTCCTAGACATGTATCCCACAAATAAATATTTGAAATGCATCACACTCACCTTTAATTGTATATAACTTGAAATAAGCTATTTAATGAAGGTGGTTTCGCATTTTGTAGAGCAACGGTTTGAAAGTTGATTTTAGGAACCCTATTGTATTCTTGTACAGATTAAAATATTCATTTTATTATTTATTCATTATTTTTATATTTTTATATTTTTATAATTTTGTAAATATCATTTATAATAAATATGTACATTAAAATCAGAATAAAACACGAAATAAAAGACAAAAATAAAATACATGTACATCGTACATAGGTATAATACATATAAGTACACTTGTATATTTAATACTTATATTTTATTAAGTGTACAAAACACTTAAAAAATAAAATAAAAATATATCTAAGAGTATAAAAATAATTTATATCTATATAAAATAATAAACAAAAAAATAAAATTAAATATACAAAATGAAAATAAAATATTAAAATATATAGATTTGTATACCTATGTAGCCTATAAACGGTAACTTGTATTTTTATACCTCATAGAAATTGATAAAAATCACCATAAAATAACTTATAAAATAATAAACATTTTTATTTAATAATTAAAAATTATTTAATTTAATTGCTATTTTTAAATTAATTTATAATTATTTTTTCCAAGGTTTTTTCTTGTTGGTCCACGTGGACCAACCAGACTTCATCCTTGGTTGACCTCGGTCAATTCTCAGATCGAGGTATGGCCTTTGTCAGAACTGTTTTCTCCGTTTTCTCTGAATTTTGGAGATCACTCCTTTCACCATCTCATGTCGAGCTCTTCATGACTTTTCTGGCCCGCTAATCCTTGATACACGCCTAATGCTTGCTTTGGAGATTGGACCGCTGAAACTTCTAATACACTTCGATCTTTGAGCCGCGCCCGTCACTCCTTCATAATACCACCCTTCACCCACTTCCACTTTTAAACCCATTTGACCCGAGTTTGGATCCTCGCCTTGGAGCTCTAGACCGAAAGCTGTGACAGGGCGTCCTCCAGCTTCTTCGCACGAGGCCAAGCGAAGGCCGAGGAGGTCTCCATCCCCCATCTCGGGCCACCTAGCTGTGAGGTACCTATCTCTCGGTGTACAGCCGCTCGAGGTTGTATTTTGTGTATTTTTTCTGTCGTTTAGTTAGCTGATAGTTTTAGGATTTGCTTCGTGTATTTATCTTGTTGTTTCATCGATTAGTTTGCCCCGATCTCGCAACCAATCACCTTGTCGGAGCTCTTGAGCTCCGGCGACCTTCATCGAGCCTACAATCACCTTCCATTTGCCAATAAGGACCTGGGACCATCCTCTGTCGTTCTTGTGCTTTTCTTGCAGGTCCCATGGGTTGAGAGACTCCATCTGGAGTCGGGTTTTGCCAAAGAATAACTACCTGGAGCAGCCTCATCCCCCCCACGTCGTGGCATCCCACCGGCATTTCCTCTGCCATTTTGACATCGCCGATAGCTAGAAGGTCACTCTAGGAAGCCTCCATGCCGTTTTGAAGCGTCACGGATCGTCAGAGAGGCTCGATCTGGCCGGGGAAAGCTTGCTTCACCGCGAGTTCTTCCCCGTTCCTCATTATCATCTTCCAGCCATTAGATCGAAGGCCCAGTCCAGGCAAAGAAGCCGGCGTTGGATCAAAAGTGTCATGGCCATCCATCGTCCGCAAATCATCTAATCCGGACCGTTAGCGTGAAGGGGTATCGTGCGATCAGGCTTCGACACGTGTCATAAGTAAAACATCATAAACCGTCGTATCTGCCTGCGGGGTATTTTGCGCTCAAACCCCGCGACTTTTTGTATTTTATAAATAGTTCATAAACATTCGTCTGTCGTTTTGTAATTTTGGATAATTTGCTTATCGTTCCTAGTTTTATCATAGTACGATTTAGTCCTTGCTAGGTCACGTGCTCTTCGCATGTGACTTGGCCATTTTGCAGGATAGCCCTTTGGTAGTTTCATATTTATCTTTAGTCTAAGAACTTTTATATACAGTTCTATATTTTTTGGACATCTTGAAACTAAGCCCCTGAAGTTTGGATATATAACATTTTGGTCCTCGACAGGCGCACGTGTTTAGGCACATGGATTGGCGAATTTTGCCTTTATACCCGTGCGTCTTTAGTTATTACGTTAGGTCCAGAAACATTTTATTTAGTTATTTACTTTTTAAGAAAATTGCATGTTGGCCCTCCAACTTTCTGCTATTAAAAAAAACTCCCCTGCTTAAATGCATTTTCTTTTTGCTTCCATTATTTATTCCATGCATCTCTAAAATCCCAAAAAATACCAATAAAATAACATAAGTTCTTGTTGCATTGTAGTTTTATGCCATATTTTTATTTTTCATTTTATTATTTATAAAAATTCAAAAACATGCATTTTTGCTACTATTTGCATTAGAAAATACCAAAAGAATATTAAAACTCCTTGAAAAATTCTAAAACAAATCACATTTGTGTGTGTTTATGTGTGTTTTAACTTCTATCAAAAAATCACTAAAAAATATAAAAGAAAACTCGTAAAAATTATAAAACTCTAAAAACATTCATAAAAAAATACAAAATTCATAAAAACTCTAAAAATCGTGTTCTCTTTTCATGAATTTCCTTTATTTTATTATCTTTCATTTAAAATTAATTTGGGGAATTTTGTCACTGTTTACTATTTTTCATTCCCATTTTAATTTCAGCTTTTATTTTCTTCACTGTTTTCAGTATTTTTGTCTTTAAAAATACCAAAAAAATTAGAAAAAATCTAGAAAAATCATAATAAAATTTAAAAAATATAAAAAGTCTAAAATTTTTTATTTCCTTAATTTTGCTTATTTTTACCTATTTTTACAATTACATTATCTATCTCTTTCTTGCTTTGTATATATATTTTTCTTAAAAAAATAAAAAATATAAAATGTAAAAAGAAAATAGAAAATTAGAAAATAAAAAATCAAAATACAAAAATATAATTAAAAATAAAATCAAAAAAATGAAAATTAAAAACCCACAAAAAATAGCATAAATAGACAAATCATCACATTCACATTTTTGAGCATTTTGCCTCGTTCTCCCTGTCTTCTCCCTGTGTTCGACATCTGCACTGCTTGCACACTATACACATCCTTTGTAGAGTTATAATAAATTTTAACTCCGCTCCACTTTTCATTGTTTGATTCTTGTTGTGGGTTAATTGTTGTTTGAAGTCCGGATTTCGTGTGGTCGATTCAGCGACTGAGTTCTCGCCTTGTGTAGAACTTAAGATTATCGATTTTTGCCTTCAATAAATGGAGCCCTCGCTTGGGACCAACAATGCTTAGTTTGAGTTTTTGTTTGTGCTTGTGATTGTTTGTTTATTTTCGTGGCTTTTATTTTTGCTTTCTTTATTTTCCTTATTTTTGATATATCTGTTGAGTTATCTAACCTCTCTCTTTGTTGATTTTGTGCGAGGAACTGTGGATCGAGGGAGGTGCTCTACCATATGCGCCTACGCACCCACGTGAAGCCGATGTCTGCCTACCAACCTAGCACCGAGGAGACTTAGAGAAGTTTTGCAGATCTAGCTCTACTTATTTTATTGTCTTTATTTTGTGTAATTTGAAGTGAGAGAGAGACTCTAAATTGTAATAATACAGGTACTTGGACATTGTACACTCAGGCCCAAGTTCCAAGTGTTTGTACACTTGGGGGCTCACCGTTGTTTTCTTGTGTTTTCTTCGCATTTTTTATTTTTTTCCGATTTTATTTTATTTCTTTTGTATGACTGAGCCTTAGCGGTAGGAGTTGCTTTTCGATAGCATTACGTCCAAACATTTAATATATTTGCATGTACCTATAGTCTCGCTTTGGACATAGTTAAAGTTTGAAAAACGTGCTTCACACTAATAGCAGCTTCTCGTCGTAGGACGATTTCATCGATTGCATTTGCATATAGATAGGTTTCAATTCTGCTGAGCATCCTTGCATGTAGAGTGCTGGAGGCAAGGTGAGCATTTACGCTTTAGCATTCATCATCGTTTTGCCGCTTGCATTGCGTTTCCGCCTCTCCCTCTGATTTTGCCAACCTAGGTACTTAAAGGAATTGACTCATCATTAGGCGCATGCATTGCTTATTAAAAATCCAAAAAAAGTGATAATCGAATAAAATTAGGACTGCTAACATTACTTGACCCTAAAAAAGATCAAAAAGAAAAAATTATCTTGGGGCGAGTAATCCCCTCATTGTCTTCATTTTTACTTGCTCACGCACACCCTAAGGACTAGTGCCCAAATCCCATTTCAGCCCCCTATGTGTGTGTGCAAATCTTTGACTTCTAACCTAACTCTAAAGAAGACAAGATAAAAAGACCGCTCTTTGCGGTCTCTACCGAGTTGAGTAGGTGAATTGAGGGTTTGTTTTGTGAGAGTTTGCCTGTGATTGTTTGTATGTATCCTAGATCGTCCATGCGCATTTACACTTTTTTCTCACTTCTCTTGACTTGACCTTCTTGCTCTCCCAAATCATTTTCCTTTTGTTTTCGAGATGGACCCTTGGAGCGCATTTTATCCGGACTTTGCGGATCCCTCGTTCACTCTAGTCGGTCCACCTCCCTTTTATCAGGAGGACCCTCCTCCTACTTTTTCTGATTTTTGTACATACCTGCCTCATCCACTATATCAGGACTTGGATTTCTACCCATGCCCACCTCCACCTCCGCATTTTCCACCTTCACATCCACCCGAGACTGAGCTGTTTAAGTCACCTTTCATGGAGTCCACCCTTGAGCACTTGACCCAGATGATGGATCATATGAGACAAAGGATTGACAACCTCACTATGAGCGACCATGATATTCCACCATTTGATGATGTGGGTTCATTCAAGGATTTCCATGAGATCTCGAAATCGGCCAAATTACAAAAAATGAGAAAAATTTAAAAATCCAAAATGAATTCGGGAGACCATTGGTTGAGTCATATTGTGCGGAGAGTGTCCACTTGCCAGATTCTTTAACCACACAACCTTTCACACCCTGTCCCACCTTTGACCTCGAGGATGCCACTGTACAGACTGCTCTTGGCATTCCTTGTGTAGATGATGTTTCCGACTTCCTCCCTTGTATGGAGGAGGTCCAAAAATTCAAAAAAATGTTGACTGAACCCGAAGTGGTGGCCACTATTCATGATATCATCCGTGCCCCACTTCAGTAGGCCATGACTGATTTATTTGATCCTCATCCCAAGAAGAGAAAGCGGAGGAGCAGATCTGAGCATCATATCTTGACCATGGCCACTACCCACGCCATTACACACCATACCATTACTCAGAAAAAGGAACACTACCACACCTTTCATTAGCTGCACCATCTCTAACCACACATGTGATCACACTCTCCTAGACGGTAGTGCTTCTATTAGCACCATACCCTTCTCGCCGGTACAGTCTCTTCACTTAGGGCCTCTCAAGAAAAACAAGACAATCGTTCAGTTTATTGATGGATCAATAAAGAGGCCGAAGGGTATCCTTGAAAACGCCGTCATCTTGATTCGGGGCATCAGCTACCATGTTGATTTTGTAGTATTGCCCATGGAGACTTCCACATGGGAGCATTCTCCAATCATCCTGGGACGACCATTCCTCGCCTCTACGAGGGTCGTTATTGATTATGGATCAGGAAAGATTTGCTTCCGTCCTGCTGACGAGTGTGAAGTGTTGATCACCACACCCACCGTTGACCAGAGACTTGCACCTGATGCGACTTCACCTATCTTGGCTGACCTCGATGACCATGACCTTGATGAGACTATCAGAGATTTTTTTTTACATGTTGGACTCCACTAAGAACAGAGAATTCCTCCCCATGGAGGAAGACTCAGAAAGCATAGACCTCGAAGTTCCTTCTTCTTGGACTTGGCGTTGTTTTTATGACATCCGCGGGATTTACACGATTGATACCATTGAGCGGAGGACAGATTTAGAGACAAAACAAGACAGACATGACTTGACTTCTTTCACTGATGAGTCTGCTCCTGTTCATTTAGATTTGAATGAGACAAAGGCCGAATTTGATTTGATTGCTTTTATTCGGGAATTCGAGCCTTTTGATGAATAAGATGATCCGGTTGAGATTATAGAGGATGAACAGAGTTTGACTACTTCCACCGATGAGTTCATTCCTTTTGGTTTTGACCTGGACGAGACCTTGCAGGACGACACTGATTTCACTACTTCCGATGATGATGAGTTCGTCCCATTCCACTTTGATATCAGCGAGACTCCCAAGGACGACCTCACCACTCTTCTTCCACTCACTCGTATGTGCCTCTTCACCCTAGGGCCCCTGAGGATCTTCACTCTATCGACCCTGATCGGCATCCGTCTGCTATGGACCTCGATGTTGACCTGCACCACACCAGATCCATTCCTCAACGGTCCCGCAAGAAGGTTCGCTTTCTACCTTCTTGATCCTGTGTACATCCATCTATGTTGTACATCCTCTTCTATTCATCTTCGTCCCTCTCCTGTATCGCTCATCCACCCATTCTCGTGTGTGCCTTGCTTAGGACGTACTTTGTCCTAAGTATAGGGGGTCGATGAGCCAAGTGTTCATTCATCATTCTGTTTCATCACTCCTATTGTTGCCTATACTTAGGGCCTCTTATAAACTAAGTATAGGGGGAGTGATGTCTACATCCTCTAATCTCGTTTCTATCTTCTGATTTTCTTCTTTTCTTCTCTTCCTTGTATATCCTCTTTATCTATCAAAAAGTGTCGCCCCTTGTAGACAGTTTTCTATACTTAGGACGTACTTTGTCCTAAGTATGGGGGGGTGTGCACCCCGAGTTCTTTCATTCTTCGATCCTCTCCATTATCTCCATTTCTTGTCTATACTTAAGGATATTTTACCCTAAGTATAGGGGGAGACAATATGAGTATGATCTGTTCATTCCCACCCTTGACCCTCACTGTTTTGTGTACAGTCTGCTATACTTAGGATTATTTGATCCTAAGTATAGGGGGGATGGTCAACTTCTCATACGTGCATTCATCTCTTATTCATTTATTCTTTAGACTTGCTTATACTCTGTACGAGTCATGTCTTCTCTTTTCTCTCCGATCTATGAGGACATAGCTCAAGCTAAGCAGAGGGGGGTCGTATATACTACGTATATACTTTAGCCATAACTCGTACTTTCATTTTTTGTTAATAAAAATTCTTTAAAAGTCATTAAAATACATTAATAAAAAGATGTTATTATTCCATAAAGTCTTTGTGTATGTATTGATTAATAAATCAGGTGAAAATATTTTTTGCAAAATGTTTGAAAAATAGTTTGAAAATCTTTGCGAAAAATATTTTGAAAACTATTTGAAAAACATTTTTTACATGTTTTCAACCTTTGTAAAAATGTTTTGTTTGCAAAATTTATTTTCTTTGTGTGAAATAAAAATGTTTGAAAAATGATTTGCAAATGGTTTGAAAAATGGTTGCAAAAGTATTTTAAAAAATCTATAGATATTGTTTGGAAAACCTTTGCAAAATGATTTTCAAATGTGTGTACATGTTTGTAAAAATGTTAATAAAAAATATTTTGGACTATAGTTTTCAAAATTGTTTGAAAATTGATTTTCAAATAAATTTGGGGAATACATAGATCGCACCTAAAATTCTTTATTGTATATATACCTATAAAATTGATCACTTACCCTGTAAATTCTTAAAATCCACTTCTTGTAAATATAAGAAGCACTCCCGTGTAAATATTTGTACCTAGCTTTTAGCAAAAATCTTTTTATTTTCAAAAATCCTAAAAACATTTGTAAAATTAAAATACAAAAAACATTTGAATAATCTTTTTGAAAAAAAACTACATAATCATCATCATCTTTTCAAAAATCCATAAAAAGTTCAAAATCATGAAAATTGCACCACAAAAATATTTTCTGCATAGCATTTGCATAGCACGAGCATTTTTCGGATTGAGTTTAATAGTTGAACAAGTCTAAATAAAATCCGGAGATTGGAGCTTGATTGGACCTTAAAATCTACCTAATAACAAGAACCGTATAGGAACTGGAGTTGAGGTACTTCAGGTCTACTTGACTTAATTCTTTGAGGATCACGGGACTTGGTTCAATGGATTCATGACTACCTAAGTAAAGTATTTCAGAGCACACACACGGCTCTTGTTGATAATTTCCTAACTTGGACACCTGCACCTTTCACATGGCTCAACTCAGTTGGAGTGGTGAGGGGATGGGATTTTCCAGTATGAGACGCACACAAGTGGAAACATTTGTCCTCCTCTAGGGAGGGAAGTGCACCCCAACCCATCCAGTGATGAGGAATTCAAAAGTCTGGAGACTGTGGGTTGCGATAAAGCTTCAAAAGAGGGATAGTCTACTGGCTCGTGAGGAAAAACTCCCTATGTAAATGCTGTTGTATATAGTAATTCAAAAAAAAGAAAAAAATGGACAGGCCCGTACAAAAAATAAAATGCCTACAAAAGTATGTGAATATGTTGTATAGCCAATAAGCAAGCTTGAGCATCAAAATCAATTATGTGAGCCTGTAGCTGGATGACTTGACTACACTAGTCTGGCATCCTATGATAGGTAGCTACATTGGCTACCGTCCATTCTTCTCTTTACCCCCTCCTCTTGAGCTGGTTGCCACTTGAACTTAGAAGGGAATACCCCGCTCCTCGAGGAAGGAGTTATTGGATTGGGGAATCATTGGGTTGTCATACTGGAGAAGTCGGTCTCTTTGCCATTCTAGTTGGGGAGTGCCGCTATCACTTACACTGTACGAGTCAGATTCATATTCTAAGGGTTTGCGTATGAATTGAAATATTTCTGACCTGGCTACTAAGGAGACTTGAACATAGTTTTGGGATTTTCAAAGGTTGTTGGATTTCAAATTCGATTCTCATTAAGGTTCCGCCCGCATTAAAATTCCAAAGGTCTGACTTAAGCTCCAAACTATGATTTTGTGAAGACAAGTTTCATAATTAGATTTAATCCACATTTCTTCTTTTTCTTTTCTTTGTTTTTCTTTTTTGCACTTATTGCATAAGTGTTTGCTAGGGAATAACAAAGGAAAGTATAGGGGGATAATGAATCTATGTTTCATCATCTTTATTCTATCATTTTGGCCTTAAAAACCCTAGTAAATACGTATAAATCCTATTAATTTAGGTATTTTAGCATGCATGCATTATTATACAAAATGTGTATAAAATACAGTTTTAATGCCAAAATTATAGAAGAAAGTAAAGAAAAGAAAAAGAATAAAATATTGTAAATAATTTATGATCCGAAACCCCGAGACCTAGAGATCTCGATGACTAGGCCGACAAGGAATACAGTAGGGGGAGATAAGGGGCAAAATACAATAAAAATTCCCATTAATTCATTCATTCATTATTCATTTTGGGACCTATTTTTGGTTCCACTTTTTATACTTCAAATAAAGAACCTTTGTAAATGAAAGTTGTAGATAATTAAATAAAGAAAATTACAAAATTGATCTCACACAAAAATTTTGTACAGATAAAAAGTTATGATTTGAATAAGATTCCAGGATCCCAACTTCCCAGACCTGTATCTCACAAATAAAAACTCGAAATGCATCATATTCACTTTAATTGTATATAACATGAAATAAGCTATTTAATGAAGGTGGATTCGTATTTTTGGAGCTACGGTTTGAAAGTTGAGTTTTAGAACCCTATTGTATTCTTGTACAGATTAAAATATTCATTTTATTATTTTTTATATTATTTTTATATTTTTATATTTTTATAATTTTATAATTTTTTAAATATTGTTTATAATAAATATGTACATTGAAATCAGAATAAAACACGAAATAAAAGACAAAAATAAAATACATGTACATAGTACATAGGTATAATACCTATAAGTACACATGTATATTTAATACTTATATTTTATTAAGCGTACAAAACACAATAGAAAAATAAAACAAAAAATATATTTAAGTGTATAAAAATATTTTATAACTATATTAAATAATAAACAAAATAAATATAATTAAATATACAAAATAAAAATAAAATTTTAAAATATATAGATATGTATACATATATAGCCTATAAATGGTAACTTGTATTTTTATACCGCAAACAAATAAATAAAAACCACCATAAAATAATTTATAAAATAATAAGCATTTTTTTGTTTAATAAAATAAAAATTAATTAATTCAATTGCTATTTTTAAATGAATTTATAATTATTTTTCCAAGGTTTTTTCTGGTTGGTCCTCATGGACCAACGAGATTTCTTCTTTGGTTGACCTCGGTCAACTCTCTCACCGAGGTCTGGCCTTTGTCAGAACTGTTTTTTGGCATTTTCTCTGAATGTTGGAGATTACTCCTTTCACCGTCTCATGTCGAGCTCTTCATGACTTTTCAAGCCCGCTAATCCATGATACACGCCCAATGCTTGCTTTGGAGATTGGACCGCTGAAACATATGATACACTTCGATCTTTGAGCCGCATCCGTCACTCCTTCAAAATACCACTCATCACCCACTTCCACTTTTGAACCCTTTTGACCTGAGTTTGGATCCTCGCCTTGGAGCTCTGGACTGGAGGCTGTGACAGGGCGTCCTCCATCTTCTTCGCGCGAGGCCAAGCGAAGGCCGAGGAGGTCTCCATCCCCCATCTCAGGCCACCTGATCGTGAGGTAACTATCTCACGGTGTACATCCGCTTGAGGTTGTATTTTGTGTATTTTTTCTGTCGTTTAGTTAGCTCATAGTTTAGGATTTGCTTCGTGTATTTATCTTGTTGTTTCATTGATTAGTTTGCCCTGATCTCGCAACCCATCACCTTGTCGGAGCTCTTGAGATCCGGCGACCTTCATCGAGCCTATAACCGCCTTCTATTCGTCAATAAGGCTCTGGACCATCCACTGTCGTTCTTGTGCTTCTCTTGCAGGTCCCAGGGGTCGAGAGACTCCATATGGAGTCGGGTTTTGCCAAAGAACAGCTACCTGGAGCGGCCCCGTCTCCCCCCCACATCGTGGTGGCCCACCGGCGTTTCCTCTGCCATTTTGACACCGCTGATAGTTCGAAGGTCGCTCCAGGAAGCCTCCAGGCCATTTTGAAGCGTCACGGTCCGCTGGAGAGGCTTGATCTGGCTGCGGAAAGCTCGCTTCACCGCGAGTTCTTCCCCATTTTACGTCGTCATCTTCCAACCGTTAGATCGAAGGCCTAGCCCAAAAAAAGCAGTCGGTGTTGGATCAAACACGTCCAAGCCGTCCATCATCCACAGATCATCTATTCTGGTCTGTTGGAGCGAAGGGGTATCGTACGATCAGGTTTCGACACGTGGCATAAGTAAAACATCATCAACCGTCGGATCCACTTATGGGGTATTTTCTGCTCGAACCCCGTGACTTTTTGTATTTTATAATTAGTTCATAAACATTCATCTGCTGTTTTGTAATTTTGGATAATTTGTATATCGCCCCCCCCCCCGGTTTTATCATATTATGGTTGTGTCCTTGCCAGGTCACGTGCTCTGCACACGTGACTTGGCCATTTTGCAGGACATCCCCTTGGCAGTTTCATATTTATCTTTAGTCTAAGAACCTTTATATGCAGTTTTTAATTTTCTAGACATTTTGCAACTAAGCCCCTGATGTTTGGATATATAACATTTTGGTCCTTGACAGACGCACGTGTTTAGGCACGTGGATTGGCAAATTTTGCATCTATACCCATGCAGCTTTATTTATTTATGTTAGGTCCAGAAATATTTTATTTAGTTATTTACTTTTTGAGAAAATTGCATGTTAGCCCTCCAACTTTCTGCTACTAACAAAAACGCCCCTGCCATTAACAAAAACGCCCCTGCCAGAATGCATTTTCTTTTTGCTTCCTTAATTTATTCCATGCATCTATAAAATCCCAAGAATTACCAAAAAAATAGCATAAGTTCCTGTTGCATTGTAGTTTCACGCCATATTTTTATTTTACATTTTTATTGCATTTTATTATTTATAAAAATTCATACACATGCATTTTTTCTACTGTTTGCATTAGAAAATACCAAAAAAAATATTAAAACTCCTTGAAAATTTCCAAAAAAAATCACATTTTGTATGTCTATGTGTGAAAATCACTAAATAAATATAAAAGAAAACTCCTCAAAATTATAAAACTCTAAAAACCTTCATAAAAATTTATAAATTTTTTAAAAAATCTAAAAATTATGTTTTCTTTTCCTGAATTTTCTTTTTTTTGTTATCTTTCATTTAAAATTAATTTGGGGAATTTTTGTCACTGGTTACTATTTTTCATCCCCATTTTAATTCCTACTTTTTATTTTCTTCACTGTTTTCAATATTTTTGTCTTTAAAAATACCAAAAAAATAGGAAAAATCTAGAAAAATCATAAAAACATTTTAAAATATAAAAAAATCTAAAAATATTTTATTTCCTGAATTTTTGTTATTTTTACCTATTTTATAAATACATTATCTATCTATTTCTTACTTTGTATATATATTCTACTTAAAAAAAATAAAAAATATAAAAAAGAAAACAGAAAATTAAAAATTAAAAATCAAAATACAAAAATATAAAATTAAAAATAAAATTAAAAAAATAAAAATTAAAACCCACAAAAAATAGCATTTATAGACAAATCATCACATTCACATTTTGTGCATTATTGCACCGTTCTACCTGTCTGCTCCCTGTGTTCGACCTCTACACATACTTGCACCTATACACGTCTTTGTTGTAGAGTTATAATAAATTTGAACTCCGCATCGCTTTTCATTGTTTGATTCTTGTTGTGGGTTAATTGTTGTTTGAATTGTGAATTTCGCGTGAGGTCAACTCAGTGACTATGGGTTCGCCTTGTGAATTGACACGACCTCTCGATTTTCACATTCAACACTGATGGTAGTCTTCTCTCTCAAATTCTTCTGGAAAGAGGGATGCGCTTAATTGCCTCTTGAAGAGTTAGTTGGATTTGAAATCTGTCTATCATGTGCTCGCTGAACTCTAACTGGCTCTTTTTGGGATTTTTGTTTTTAGCAACTTTTCTAAGCGAAGTGCTTGAGGGAAGGGGATAGAAGGACCCGCTCCAAAGAGATGAGGCTCAGGAGTAGGTTCCTGTAAATTCATAAGGCCAGAATCCATGCATAAATCATAAATTACAACATATTGATTCTCAGGAGATACAGAAACCTTTCCTTTATTCATATTTTTGATTTTTTTTATGTTTTCCATTTTTTTTATATTTTCCCTAATATGACTCCTTTGGTACAGGATGAGTCAACACAGCGAAGGAATCTTAGTGGCGTCAGTACCACCTACAACATCTGAACATGCGGCATTAGTACCATGCTCTGACATGGCAACTAGTAACTTGGTGGCATTAGTACCACCATCTGCAAATAGGAATACCATGGCCTCAACATCGTCATCAAGATCAACAACATTGGTGGCTTTAGCACCACCATCACCATCCTCATGTTGGGCGGCGTCGATACCGCTCCCATCCTCGTTTGGTGTCCTAGAATATGCATCAAGATGTCACCTAGATGAGTCATCCTCGACTAGCTTCCTAATTCTCCTAAGTGTCACAAAACATTCATCAAATATAGAAGAAGAAATGTCATCCAAAATGTCATTTGGAGTGGTGGTCTATGTATATTGTACATGCTCAGACTTCTTCTTCGGATTGTTAGGGTTAGGTTCAATCTGAGCTTGTATGGTAGCCTTGCCCTTCATTATCTCCCTCATCTCCTGTCGGAACATGTCCATTTCTCACTGAAAGGAGGCCTGTTGATCAGAGAGCAAGCGAGTGAGGTCATCAAGGGTTGGGTTCTCATAAACTGGTGCATGAGAATCAGACGGGTTGCCTCGATTGAGGTGAGGCTGCGTTTGCTGCTGGTAGTGATTTGGGGGCCGAGAATACTGCTGATGAGGCTGCTGTAGTTTCCTCCACTCTTGTCCATGGTATTGAGGACGAGGACAATGCTGCTGTTGCTGGTGGGAGTATTGGGTCTTCTGGGTTCACTGCCCTGTCCTGCCTGTATGGGAGGCTGCTGTTGCTGGGATGAAATGCCTACAATTGATAATCGAAAGCCAGGGTGGTCTCGATGAATACCAGGATGTGGTTGGTACTGGGAGTACCGGATCTTTTTGACTTCCATCAACGACTGCTGTTGCCCGTGGAGTGGCAGGGGAAGGGCTGCCAAGGGCAGATCCGACTGGTATACCATCATTTGAGTGTCTGAAGAGGGAGGTGGTGACTGGTACTGTTGGAGCGACTAGATCGACTCTACCAGAATGTGGTGAACCTGATGATACGAGGAAGAGGGCTGAGAAGAGCTACTCTCTTGATCAGTCTGTGACCTGAGATGGGGCTGCGAAGACGTTTGTGCCTCTTGGAGACACATGATCTGGGTCTTCACGTCACTCAAAGTTTGGGCCAGCTCATCAATTTTGTCGAGCATATCCAGTCCCTAGCACTTCTTCTTCTCAATGATCTCTATCCGGTCCAACTTCTGGCTGATAATACCCATATTGTCAATCAAAGACTCTGCTTGTGCTACTACCGATGAAGATATGGAAGGACCAACATCGACATATGCAATCCTCTTGTAAGAAACTACCTACGGGAGAGGCTTCCCCCGAGTGTAGACACGGGTCTGGGACACTACTATGTAATTTTCTACTATCTCGTCATAGATGGCCTAGACTTGGCCTTTATCCTTGGCAAAGTAGGAACCTCCGCACGAGGCATTCACAAGCCCCTGCAACTGTCATCCCACAAAAGAAACTCTGGACGAGATTAGGCTTGATGATCTTAAGGTGGGGACACCTGTCGATGAGCTCTCTAAAACAACCCAAGCTTCATGGAACTATTTATTTGGGATCATAGTGAAATTGTTGATCATAGCTCTCGCTGCATTGGTCTGGCTGAGTGGATAGTACTTGTTCAAGTACTTGTTCCGGAGCTGCTCCCAAGTGGTGATGATCATCACCAAATGCTTCATCTAGTATGCGGCTTTGTCAACCATGGAAAAGTGGAAGGCAATCGGCTTGATGATATCTTCATCCATAAATCTGTTGTTTGTCGGGGAAAATGAAGATCTTCTCAGACTCCTGCAGATGGAGATGGGGCTCCTTGGTGGCTAGCCCATGGAACTTTGGCAATAACTGAATGGTTTGGGGGCGGAGCTCAAAGTCACCCAAGATCTGATGAAGTTGGATCCATCTGTGGGTAAGAGTTACACCAAGATTGTGCATCTATCTCATGGTGCGTGGTGGTCTGGCTGGATCCTGTGGTTTGTCCTGGCGTCTGTCTCCGCCCTCGTCTCTAGGTTTCTCTCCATCTGTTGTTAGTCTCTGCGACTCCTCTCGTCCAGCTGTAATCTACGTGAGCTCTCTCCTCTCCTCTGTCATGAAGACTCCTTGGTCCTAAATCTATCGCTGCATGGTTTCTAGGGAAGCTAGAAATGTGTTGTTTATGTCAACCTGATCTAGTAGATACGATGAGGTATATGGTTGTTCATCAGTTCTGTTTTCACTACTGGACATTTCTCTGGTCTCTACAAAGTTAAAAGACCCTAGCTCAGGTGCTGTCAAGTGAACAAAGAGCTGTGCTAGCTTGTTTGGTTGTATCTCAGGATTGGAAGAAGGATAGTCGAGGGGGAACAAGCTGGAGGCAAATTTGGGTTCAGAGAGCATGTTTGAGCTCCTTGAAGTTGCCCTAGATGAATGGGGAGGAGTGTTGGAAAGCGGTCCTACCAAAAGGCAACCTAAGAGACCTCCTTCCCATCATCGTGATGTGGGGATTTACAAAGAGTAGATCTGGGATACAAGGAAGATGAGAAATTAAACCCATGGCTCACCTACGCAATGCAATGTGATGACCGTAAATGTTCAGTCGTTTATCTTGTCAAATTGTATAAGGTGAACGTCCAATCTATCAAAGCAGTTAAGCGAGCTGTCAGTATCCCGATTCTCTCCGGATATTGACTCGGATTCCAACGACTAGTTATTTCCAGCCAGTTTGGGATATGCACCGTTTACCGGCTACCGATTTACCCAATATGCTAAGGAAGTCCAGACTGTTTACCGTCTTCCCGGGGAAATCCTTACTAGAGAATAGCCAATCGTCATAACCAATAGTTTGAAAAGAGTTCAGGCGTGTCTCTATCCTAGTGTACGGGTCCTTCAACTCTCTGTTGAAAAATCAGACAAGGAGGGGGTTACTCTCTCAAAAATAAGAATTTTTAGTGAAGTATGGTTCTAGGTCAAGTTTTATTTAGCAGCCCCAGATTTTATCTGGTTATCTCTTTTTTTAGGTAATTTTTTGAATAATGCAACGCCTTATGAATTTTCCTATTTCCTTTTTATTTAAGTCCAAGAAAACTGAGGTAGGAAGACGAAAAATCCGATGTGTGTTAAATGTGATGATTCATGCAAAGATATAAATGCGTACCTTGCCCCATCACTCTACATGCAGGATGATCCGCACCTAAATTTAAAGACAGTAATAAAACTAATCTATATGATGCATGAGGTAATCATCCTAAGATGATCAACTTCTATTAGCGGGAAGAGCTGGTAGTTAATAAATCAGAAAAGAGACCTGAGTCTGGTCATAGAGGCTGATCAGTGCCCACCATAGTGGGCCTACAAGCGTTGTATATAGTCTCTCCCAGCGTGTGCTCTCTTATCCAGTTAAATTAACTTTTTCTTTATTTGACTAAGTCCAAGTACGATTCATAGGAGCAGATATTCTATTAGGGTGTTTGGACATTAGCTAATTACCGAGCTGAAACAAATAAAAATCCTAAATCCGGGGGTCGAATCCTGAGGAATCAAATAGAAAATAAGAGCAAAAAATCAGCAAAAAATGTAGTGAGGTACACCTAGTGCACCGGCACTCGGTGAAACAGGACCCAGATAATAAGAGTGTCCATGTGTTCAAAGGTCCAAAATCAATCCAACAAACAATCAAGAAAATCAAACCACTAAGATATCAAAAAATCAATGTAAGCAGCTTCGCTATTTTATCTACCTCGTATAGCGACCATGGTCAAACACAATGAGCACAAGTACAAGCCAAGTAGTCGGAGCTCAGGAACAAGAATAATTTTTAGTGGTTTTTTTAATTTTCAAAATAACTACAACAAGCACAAGGAATAAAAGACTCACACACACTCTTTTTATATTTTTCTAAAAGCTAAAAAGTACTCAGAAAAATACGATAACAATATTTTTAGTTTTTATATGTTTATATTACTTTTGGTAATTTTTATAGACTTTTCAAAAGTTTTTTGATTTTTTAAAAATCAAATAGTGGCAAAAAAGCAAACAGTGCACAACTAGGAGTAATTTAGAATTAAAATTAAATAAAGTGCCCAAAACTTCTAGATGGTATTTTTATGATAAAATAGAAGCAAATATCTACAAACATAGACTAAAAACATTATTTTTGGATTTTTTTCTATAATTCTATCTAAATTTTATATGTTTTCATGTGTTTTGTGATTTTTATGCTTTTTATATAAGTTATCAAATAAAATTGATAGCGGAGATAAAAGACAACAATAGACAACTACCCTCATTCTTATGGAATTTTTAGATTTTTTTTTTGAATTTTTTTTATTTTACAAATACAATCAGGACACTTTTTAGGGTTTTTTGAATTTTTATAATATAAGGTGTACGCAAATCAATAAAAAATTAATAACAATAATACATGCAATATGATACTACAAGTAATTTTTAGAAATTTTTTAGTCGATTTAATGATTTTTGCATTAAATAAAGTACATGTAATAAAAAACAGCTTATAGAGACCTTTTTGCAAATAAAATAAATTCCAGGACCTAAAAATAACAAATGAATAAAGCTCAGGGGAGATTATGCAATTAATCCACTGAATTCGTGTGCAACATGTGATCCAGGTAGGCAGGGGCATGAATGCAAATATCAGAGCATAGAATTCGTTCAATAACTAGCAAAAAGTTCAAGGTATAATATGAAAATAACCCAAAATAAGGTACGGACACATGTGACTCAAACTGGACTGGACTAAAGTGTAAATATAGAAATTAGTGGGTCCAAACTACAAATATTCTTAACTACACATTTTATTTACAGAACTAAAGAAAAATAAAATAACACGCAAGGGTCATAAGAAAATATACCCAGATGGCACTTGAGGATCACGTGGACGATCTAACTGCTCCTATTGCTTTCTGTGAAGGGATCTGTTGGCTAAGAGTTTTTTGGTGACGTATGGTCAGATCAGCTGCGTCAGACCTGATCTAACGGCCTGCAAAGCTTCTTGTCCGGCGGCTCAAATAGTGAGCCCATATCTAATCAAGCGTTAAGATGAGACACGAAAGAATGGCTCGGATCAAATTTGAGGCGTCGACTCAGATCGATCGACTGTAGAGTGGTTGAAAGAGCATATGCCTGGCGAACATTGCCCGAGCATGGAGGGTGATCCACAGCTCCAATGAAGCCGCTGAGGGGTCCGACACAGTCGTGGAAGAGCTATGCGTCAAGTGGCTGGCTCAGATGGAAAGATGATCTAGGTGATGGTACTCCACCTGCAGCTTCTCTGCCTGAGCAGTTGGGGCTCTATATGGTCCTCCTCGCCTGTCATGAATCTGCAGGTATACTCTCGCCTCAACGACCAAGCTTTGGCTATGGTTTATTTTGGTTGAAAATGAAAAGAAGTGGAAGGGGGATGTTAAAGGGCCTCCGGTGAAAGTGGGGGAAGAAGCCATTCCTAATCTTGCTCTGGTGAGCAAGATCCTGGGTGGTCAAGATGCATAGGGAGATAGACGGTGAGTAAAGTTGTCAATCGGACCAGGTAGGTGAGTAGAATGGGGCTTCAGACCTGGCAGCAGGTGAAGTATGGCATCGAAGATGACGAAATCGAAGTAAAAAATGGGAAATGCAAGGGAAGTAAGTGATACCTGAAGGTGCTGAAAGACTAAGAAGCCTTAGTCAATGCAAACGGAAGGGTTTTGGCCTCAACCGGGCTACAACGTACAAAGGAGGCTAGACACGATGGATGTCCGACACCGTTAGTGTGCTTACACTAAGAAGCCATCAAACATCCCTCCAAAAGCTTCTCCGAGCTGCTGTCACTCTGCTGGAGGTGGATAGGGATGAAGAGAGAGGTTAGGCATGAGCTACTGTGCTCGAGAGGTGGAAGAGACATTTTATTGAGGTGCCTAGGGTTCCCGAAAGATCAGCGTTATGCTCAAAACCCTTGGGTGATCGGATTGCTCCTAGGGATCCGTGAGGATCATGGATCTTAGGAGCATAACCAAACGCAATAATAAAGGTAGATGGAGGCCTGACCTAATCGGGAAAAAAGGGAGAAGAAGCTTCGGCGAAGCAAGAATCGGGTCGGGTCAGCTGGGGGAGAAGGTTGACCGCAGTTAATAATCCCACTTGGAATCAGAATTCATGATTATCAAAATAAAAATTATTAAATATAAAAAAGTAAATGATTTTAAAATAAAAAAGTGAATAAAATGAAAATTGTTTAATATTTTTTAAACTATTTTCTTATATTTTTAATTATTTTTATAAAATTAATTTATTATGGTATATAGAGTACATAGTACTATCTACATCTAGTATATAACTATGTGTTATATACATGTATTTTATTTTATTTTTTTTATAGAGCCTTATTTTATTTTATATTTTATTTATTTACAAAATAATTTAACGAGTATAAAATGATTTTTTTGGATTTTATAGATTAATTAAGGGTGTTAATAAATAGGTATTATATTCATCACACGTACATGTGGTCTTTACACAATGAATTGTGGATTTCATTTTTTCTGATTTTTATTTTATTTTTATATTATTTTTAGGACTATAAACAATTGTTCAGAAATATGGTATTTACACAATGTAAAATAAATATGCATGTTTATTTGTACAGGTATAGGTTGTATGAACATAAATAATGTACCCTATCTCTCTCTACTTATTTTTTTGTTGATAAGGTCAAGGTCTGGCCTTCTCTTTAGGATTTAGGCCAATCTGTATTTATTCTAAATACATCTTTTTTTTTCTCTTTATTCTTCTATTTTTGTAAAATATGTGTTAATTATTCATTATTAACAAATACACGTATAATGATAAATTATTATATTTACATATAATTATAGGTAGTTTTTCTAAAAGATAAAGCTAAAATAAAAGAATAAATAATGAGAATCGTATATTCATCAAGTATCCATCAAAGAGATAAGAACACTTTCCTTGCCAATCTCTCAAAAATATGATCTATAAAGAGTAGTGGAAAGTGATCTTGTCTAGTCACTAAGTTCTGGCGTATGTAATCTACAAAGACAAGCCATAAAGGGGGTACTCGGGTCAGAAACTCCTAACCATGGTCATTCGTCAAAATGGTAATCATGGATTTCTTCGGGACTACATGTAACCGACTAACACACTGGGAATCCGAAATAGGATAAATAAAGCCCGCGTCACACCACTTCCTTATCTCTTTCATGACAATATCCCAAAGATTAGGACTCTGTCTGTGATGAAAATCATGAGATGGCTTGTTGTCATCCTCTAAGTAGATATGATGCGAGCATAATGCTGGATTGATCCAACAGAGATATTAAATATTCTAGCCTATGGCCTTGTAGTTTCTATCAAGAACCTCCAGCAAGCGAGATTCCTGGTCCTCGGTCAATTGTGAACTGATGATGATCAGGAACTTTTTGTGTGCACCCGCAAGGAAGGTATACTTTAGTCTGGATGGTAAATCTTTGATATCATGTGGGGTCTAAATCTTGTCAACAACAACCTCAGATTCTGTAGTGGTAGAAGGTAAATGATATGCCATATGTGAAGTGTCCACTGTGGATACAATAGGCTCAGCTTGTAATGTCTCAAATAAATCTATAATGAACTCTTTCTGCTTGGAATGGGATCGCTCATCAGAAATCTTAGTAAACTCCACAGAAAGTAACACAAAAATTCCATCAGCATACAATTCAGGATCATCAACAATGGTATCAATGTAATCCATGAAAAAATCTATATCTCTCATCTCAACTAGAAAATCACAGTCCTCTAAATATGATATAACATGATCTCCCTCATTTGATGTTGGCGGTGATGTCTTTGGATCTGGGGTCATCTCTATCTTAACAATTTCACTGTGAGAGTGAATGGCTATCTCTCTAGTACGATATCAACTACCGCTTCAATCATTCGAACGAATGGCTGACCAAGTATGATTGGGGTATTGAGTAATGGTGTTGAGGCTTCCATGTCCAGGATAATGAAGTCTATTGGGAATTTCATCGTTACGATAATATCCTCGAGAATGCCCCTTAGCCTATTGATCAATCTATCAACAAACTGAAGGATCATCCTAGCGGATTTAAGAGGCCCCAACCCCAACTCTTTGAGTAGCAAGGTTGACATAATATTGATATGGGATTTTCTATCATGTAGAGTATGATCAGACTCCTGATTAAACATCTAGCAATAGATGTGAGGAGCTCCCTTGTCTTTCTTTTTAGGCTGGAGGTTGTTGATGGCATGAACAATGTCCACAATCAATATATGCATCTTTGTTCTCTTGCATCAGTTTTGCTTCGGTTGTCACTTCCTAATACATGCATCTTTGATTCCCTTTATACTTATGGCATGCAATCCACGAGCCTAAGGAGTAGCATATCTAAAAAGATGTTCTGAAGTGTCTCAACCACTCTAAGATCAGATAGTATTTTTTTAGTTTTATAGTATTTTTTCTTTTATTCAATGCATCCCAGAGAGGAACAGAATCAGAAATAACATCAAATTTCTCATTCTTTTTATTCAAATAAGAATATGCATGTACATATGAATAATAAAAAGCAGTCTGTATAGTCTCATCCATAACATGTAAAGAAGGAAAAATAACATAGGTTGCTCTATCCGTTGCTGATGAAGAAGACTCCGCGACGGGTGATGTTATCCTCCAAAGTTGACATGGCTTTGCATAACTCATTATTGTCTTTTTCGGAGTTTTCATGGATGCTTATGGTGGTGCTCCTCTATGGATTGGAATGTTGGATCTCTACTCAGAATATGTAGAAGATGAGGAAGAAGATGATCCTCAATAAATGACTTTATTGCCCAATCCCAATTGTGTTGTCGGATGCAATCTCCTACCTCTCCTGAGATTAATAACTACAGATAAACATGCAAAATCACGGTACACACCTGTTTCGGGAGTAGATGGATAATGTGTTTCTTGCTCCTTATTGCATCTGAAGTTGTTGGGATTGGATTCGACTTGGTCGGGCTTGAGTGTGACATGTCCTTCCGGCTACCCATGTTAATTCAACCGAGTTATCAATAGAATTAGATTTGTTACTCATTGCAGTCGGGTAATCCCGACTTCGTAAAAAACCACTCAAATTTAATGTGGGATTAACTCAAGCGGCAAATTTATTTTACTTGGACAAGCCCAACGTCGAAATCAAGGAGGCAGCTGTCACCTTAGGTAAATTTTTAGTTAATTTAGAGATCAGATATACAGAAGAATTTTTTGGTCTTTTTAAACTTTTTTATGTAATTAAGGAAAATGCAGTGTAATTTCAAGACAAATTTGTTAAATTAGAAAGATAGCCAAATGAAGTCCAAAATTATTGAAACATGGCCAGAATATGGAATTTATGAAACTATGCTACTGTATTTTTTTTGGAATTTTTAGACTCTAAATGAATTAAAAATGAATAAAATTTGAATGTAGGGCAGTTTCTGCAAAATTAATTCTAATAAATACCAAAGCACGTTATTTTTAGATATCAAAATTATCCTAGATAGGTCTAAGTGAGAGGAATCCAAGAAAATTAATAAACCTAAAAATCTATATAAATTGGACCTATTACAAATCAATTAGGCAAAATACTTTTTTGATTTATTCAAGACTCGTGATGTGTGCAAATGCAATGATTTTTGGGCACAGTATAGAGCAATTTAACCTAAATCTAATGTGATTTTATGGTGATTTTTGGATCAACAAATATTTTAAAATATGTCAAATACCACCAAAATATGTCAAATACCACCAAAATATTATTATTAATTTCAATGCAGCTCACAAAAACACAACATGTGTTACGAAAGATAAAGGACAAGTTAAACTACAACATCCAATTTTTAGAATTTAAAAATGATGAAAAATGGACACCTAGATATGCGTACAAACACAAGAACCAAAATGCAAAATAGAAAATAAAATTTCTAAAAATAAAACGTGCATATAGGGACTAAAGTGTAAATACCTATAATGTTGGGGGTATGGATGTAAAATTCCCACTAGAACACGTGCTCCTCACGTGTCGTGCATGGCATGGACTGAAATGAAGTTTCTGAAAGTTGCAGGAGCCTCTGTGCAAATTACCCAGCCCTCGTGTGAGGGACATGCGAGGAGCTAGGCTCAGGAGACATAGGAGGCTTGGGCGGAGGCTCAAGTGGCTCTGGAGGTTCGGCCTAGCTTCGAGTCAGCTTTGGGTACTCCGAGCCTAGGGTCAGGGAAGAGGCTTGGAGGGCGGCTACGTGGCACAAGCTGGACCGCTAGATCTGAATAGATCGAACGACTTCTTGAGCTGAATATGTGGCACCTAAGGGACCATCAGATCGAGGTCGATCCAACAATGGTGATGGGTGACGACGTGGCCTGATGCGGGCAGTTGGATGGCGATCAATCCAACGGTATCTAGATGTCGAAGCAGATGCGACGTGGCGGAGTAATGGCCGTTGGATCCTCCTGATCTGACGGTGGCGGGAAGCGGGCGATGTGTCTTGTTCAGGACCATCAGACCAGGAAGATAAAACGGTATCTGTGCCTCGTCTTCTTCGGTCCGCCGCCTCCTGCGACGGACTTGGCGGGGCTCCGACGATGGACTCCTTGCACCGCAGCCTTCGCCTGTGGTCGTGGAAGCTCATCGGTGGCTCCTAGACAGCCCAGATCAGTCGCGGAAGTGTCAGGAGGCCGCTGGAGGATCTGGAAGCGGCTAAGGTCGTCTGTAGGCTGGTGGCAACGAAGCTCGAAGTAGCTCCTGTGATGGTTTCGGCCAATGAAGAGAATGGTCCCTACAGGGTTAGCTCATGCAATAAATCAAGTGCATCGTGCTCGTGGGGTGCGTGTGAGTTCAGTGAGGCCAGAGGCATGAAGAGGGCGAATGCCGGCGAGCTCCTCCGCCGTGAGGGGCGAAGCAACGGTCAGGAATTCTTTGATGGATCGTGGAGATGAACAGAGTGTGGCGCGAAGATAGTAGCTCCGATGTGGAGCTTGAGCGATAGACGGAGAACAGTGATGTTGAGCAGACATGATAGGAAAAATAAGAGAAAATCGGAGAGGGAGAAGATGAAGATTGGAGAAAAAGATGGAGGAAGCTACCTGGGGTTGGAAGCTCAGGGTAGAGTTCCTGGTCATCGCTCGAGGGTTGGCAGCGGACCCGAGCTCGTGCAGCTCGTTGAAGAAGCTACGGAACGGCGTGCTACGCCGTGGATCTCACCGTAGATGATTCTCTGTCGTCGCTTGGATTCTAACCTAATCCATGTTACAGATAGGAAGACCCAAGATCTAGGAACTCTCCTGCAAGGGCGGATGAGCTGGAAAGTGGTCGGAGGCAGAGTATTTAAAGGGAAAAGGTGGAGGTGTAGGTGATGGGGAGGTGATGTTCGTGGAGTTTGTGGAGCAACGAGGATGGGTGTCATGGAGATCATGGCTATTGGAGAGGATGAGGGACGTATGTACGACATCATGGAGGTGTTGATGGGTAGAGAAGGTGGCAGTCGTGGCACCAAAAATAGGAAGTGGTCGGAGCCGTCGCGATGTGGGGGCGACGTGGGCGAGGATCTTTCAAAGGTGGGAGGCGATGCCTCGACCGTTGGTTCTAGTGATCTAATGGCTCTGAGCGAGGCGCCAGTGGGCGGTGAGGATTAGATCAAGCGGGCTAGATCGAAGGGCGATGGATGGTGCCACGTGGTTGGCGTAGGCGTGGGCGCTAGCAAACGGTGGATATTAGATCTGGCGTAGGATCAAAGGGTCGTCGATTGAGCGGGGATGAGCGGATGAGATCTAATCATCGAGACTAAGATCCATCGACCATGAGCGTGGTACGTGGCTTAAGGAGAGTGAGGCGGAGACGGACGGCGGGGATGAGATCGGGGGAAGATCGAGCGGCTTAGATGGATTGCAAAAATGGAGGGCCAACATATGATGGAGAAGAATGTGATCCAAGGGCCAGGAGACGAGGTGCATGGCGGGCGGTTGAGTGGGTCGTGAGGCGCAACCAGAGCGCGCCACGTGGTCCAATCTGATTAGTCGAAAAAGAATGTGAAATAAGTGGGAGAAAATGATCGAGTTTGGAAAAACTCAAAACATGAAAGTTGTAGATCTCGATGAGATCTACAAGTTTCACGTTGACCAAAAATAGAAATGAGGTCGAATAAAGTAATGAAATACAAGGGTACAAATATACATACATATAGTATACAGTGGGGGCCCAAAACTCAAAATTTGCATACGAGCTCCGATTTAAATGAAATTATTCTCATTTTGAAGGTCTCTGAATGTGTATTAATTTAAAAGTAAGAAGATATAGATCGGACGCTGTATGAGATAGATATGTACATTCTAAGGTCCATGGTCTCCTACTTGGTTTGGGGTTTTATTTGTCAAATTTACAGTTTAACATTTTTTGGTATTTTTCTTGTATTATTGTTAGTAATATACATAGTATAAAGTGAATTTATGGGATTTATAGTTAGTGTAAAATATATACATATTAGTGATTTTTACAAGTGAATTGGGCTTCTTATTTAATGCAGATGTGAATGCTAAAATGCAAATGTTATTAATGCATGCATGAATGCTAATTATGCAAATTTGGTGGAAATATGCTCCTAATTACTCGGGAATGAGGCTCTATTTTCAACTTAAGAGTGATGAATCATAGATTCATCACTTACCTCAGACGACTAGTGGTAAAGATAGTATATAGGTTATAATAGATCGCTTGATCAAGGTAGCACACTTTATTCCGATAAGCTTATCTTCCACTCCAGATCAGCTTGTTGAGTTATATATTACACATGTGATCCGCCTCCATAATATCCCAAAGTAAGTAGTTTCCGATCGAGATTCATGATTCACCACACACTATTAGGAAAGCTTCATGAAAGCCTTAGGCGTACAACTATACTTGAGCAAAGCTTATCATCCACACACAGGTGGTCAATCAGAATGTACAATTCAGACTTTAGAGGATATGTTACGAACATGTGCCTTAGAATGGAGAGGATCATGGGTGAAACATTTGCCTCTTGCTGAATTAACCTACAACAATAGTTACCATACAAGTATTGGCATGCCACCATTTGAAGCACTATATGGGCGTAGGTGTACTACTCCTTTGTGTTGGCAAGTGGTCAGGATAAAGAACCTTTACGATTAAGATAGACTCCAGGAGACATGGGAAGCAGTAGAGTTTGCTTGAAAAACACTAATAACTTTCCAGAGTCGCCAGAAAAGCTATAGTGATGCTAGGCGAAAAGATCTTGAGTTTGAAATAGGAGACTTTGTATTCCTCAATGTATCACCTATGAGGGAGTTCAGAGGTTTGTCTTGCATTGAAAGTTGGCACCCAGGTTCGTGGGTCCCTTTGAAATCATTCAGCGGATTAGAAAGTTGCATATAGACTTGCGCTTCCTCCACATCTTTCGGCAATACATGATGTTTTTCAGGTATCAAATCTGAGAAAGTATATTAAGGATCCTAGGCATAAGATAAGTTATGATGATTTACATGTTGAGCCAGACTTGACATACCAAGAAATACCTGTGGAAATACTAGATAGAGATATCAAGAAGTTGAGGAATAAAGAGATGCCTCAAGTTAAAGTATTATGACAGAACCAAGATTTTGAAGAAGCCACATGGGAACCTGAGGCGTAAATGAGAGAGAAATTCCCCTATTTGTTTGAGTGATAACACTATGTGTTGTATATCTTCTTTATAAATGAAATGTGTTTATTCTCTTTAAGGTTGTTATGGTTTCAGTCCTCTTAAGATTGTTATGCCATCATTATAAGTCTCAAGGATGAGACATACTTTAAGGTTGTTATAATTGTAAAGATTTGAAGCATCTCTCAGATCCTATATAATAAGATCAGGCTCGTCAAGAAGAAACCAACGGAATTTGTTTTGTGTAAATCGGACTTCGCTTTGATTTGTTATGATTTTCGGAAGAAATAGAAGTAAGGAGGTTTAAAATGTCATTAACCCATAATGACTGTCATTAAAACTAATTAAGCATCTTAAAGAAACTAATGACGGATTGAAAATCTCTAATGACTATTAGCAAACACTAATCAATGGTTAACAAAACTTAAGCATAAGCCGTGAAGGTTAAATCATGATTTGTAAAAGTTAATCACAATTAGCGCTAATTAAGCATCATTAGCGAATCTAGAGTCTTCTGGAAAGTTCTAACTCAATCCCTAAGTTTTGGATAAATTTTGGCCAAAACTATGGGCCAAAACCATGGGCCGCTAACCATGGTTAAGGTTTAAACCATGGTTTTCTAACCATGGTTAGTGCTTTTCTAGAGCCTATAAATAGCCCCCCACCCATTCATTCTCTACGATTTCCACTACCACCACCACCCCAAAGGCTAGGGTCGAGAGGTCAGGAGGAGGAAGGTACAATCTTCTCTTAGTTGCTTCGTGAGCTAGGTTTTTAATTCATGCTCAGTTTCCTTGTTGTTTCCTTTCAGTAATTTTATAAGGGAAACTCTTTCTGTTTTTTTAGAAATATGTCCCAATACAAGGGGAAACTCTGCCAAAATTTTCCTAAAAATATCATCATGTATAAAGGGGAAACTCCGCCGAAATGTTCCTAGAAATATCACCCCATATAAGGGGAAACTCTGCCGAAATTTTCCTAGAAATGTCACCATGTATAAGGGGAAGCTCTGCTGAAATTTCAAGAGAAAATATGTTATTTGCGTTCTTCATGTTCTTCATGTGTTCTTCGCGTTCTTCGTTCGTTCTTCGTGTTCTTGGCACATTATTAGGGTTTTTGATACAAAAATGAAATTCGATCGTTTCAGGAGCCTTAAATCATCCTGAAAACGAAACACGATAAAGCACTGCATACACGACAGAGAGCTTGATTAGGTAACGAAGTCCTTCCTTTTTGCTATTCAGTTTTCATATGAAATAGTTGAGATTTCTATTTTTATGCTCCTTACTACGAAGAACCCTAAATATTTTTGAGAAAGTATGAAAAGTTGCTTTGTGATTTCAACTAAAATAAGGTATAAGCATCAAATGGATGCAGTGGAGTGGAAAGTTAGGGTTTGGAAGTTAAAATAAGAATAAATATGAGTATATATAGATATGAATTAATATGTGGATCTATACTCAGTATGGAGGAATATGCAAATTGAAGGCCTAACAGAAGAGTTACATCATGGGAATTAATGTGTTTTGAGTTGGTTCTTGAAAAGGATCGTGTGTCACGTTAAGGATGACTGGGAGTAGAACTATAGGTCAGGCATGCAACCTGTAGGTTTGTCGAAAGGAACCCGCATTAGCATTTCCCTACCTAGGTGGTACACGGTTGCCCTGTTATGATATGTGCGCATGAAATGAATGATTTGCAACGCATGGTACTAGGAGCCAATATCTTCGGGTTGAACGATGGAAGATGTGGTCGTGCCATGTGGAGGCACGGGTGGTTGGATAGCGGATGGGTCACAATAACATGTATTTAAAGCCACTAGGTTATATGATTAAATGTTAGCCTGAGGTTTTAAGCAACCGAGTCCTCGAGGATGGTGTGCTCCTTTGTTTGCAAGGCTAAGGGATTGAGACCCTGATTAGTAAAAGAAAATGAAATTCTCATGGTAGTATTGGAGGATTGGTTGAGGCGATGTGCGGCCGCATATGTTTACCAGATCAATGCAATCTCCAATCCTGAAGTGTCCACAACTTCAGAGTCCATATAGTGGTGAGGTAATTCCCTGGACTAATCCCTAATGTGGAATAGAAAGGAATACGACTTAAATTAATGAGAAGGGATGAAACTTTTTGTGATAACAAGTTTTGAAAAAAATTACACCATTTGTTTGATTTTCTCTTCTTCATTACTTAGAATTCGCTAATTTTTATCCTATGATTTAGGGAAAACTCAACAGGTGTCAGTGAGCCATCGCAAGGACTTTAGTAATCCAGCCAGTTAAAATAGTCATCCAGCTAGCCGTAGTAGCATTACTCTATAAGGTAGTCAGTAATCTTTTTGTGCATTTCCTTCCAGCTGATGTACATGGCTAGAGTGGGACAATGTGTCATGTGAACTTTATTTTGTGAATCGAAAAGTGTTCAAATACTTCCTTTTGAGTATTTTTAATTGCAGTCCATTTCTGAATGTTAGTTGTGATTGCTGAATAAATTATTGATGAGTAACCAGATCCAGATATGGGAGGATCCGACGACCCGGAAATTGGGGTTGTGACACTGCATCTGCTTATATCCATGTCTCCATGTATAGAAGTGTGGTGGAGACGTAAACCAAGGTTGTGGCTGCTGGTGATGGTACTGATGTGGTCTACCACCTAGAAATTAGTGAATTGACCTTTGACCGTCCTAGGAACCCACCTGTCCCTACCCTGATGGAAGGGTCTAGCTGCGCTCGGGGATGCTCCAAATACCATTCACCTCTTGAATATAAGGTAGAGGAGGAAACTATTGCTCTGAAAAGTGAGACTGCTATGGGACCTGATCTAGAGTCTGCATGTAGTATACGTGCTGAACTACAGGAGGTGCTCTAGTACTCTGTTGAACTATAGAAGTGAAAGCCTCAAGTGCAGAAGTATCAATTGCAGGACTCAAACTCTGACACGAACTCTAGATCCTTCGTAATCTCATCAAGCTTGTCTAGATTCTTTGTCCTTTGCTTGATCACTTGTAATTTCTCAAGTTCTTGTGATCACTTTTCGATTATATCGACTTTGGATAAGTTATTCCCAATGATGGTAAGATATGAACTGTCCACCCTTTACACATCATGAGATGTCGTCATGTTGATGGTCTTGTGGGGTATAGAAGGTAGAGGATGTTTATGAAATGCATAGGATGAAGATAGAGCTGCATAACTCTCCTTCATATCCTCGAATATTTGCCATAGAACATCCTTGTCCTTGTTTAAATGAGAACCCCCACTGGAGGCATCTACGAATTTCTGGTTCTCTAAACTCAAAACCCCAAAGATATTCTACACTAGGCTCTTCTTCAGTATATCATGATAGGGGCCCTTCTCCATCAAATCCTTGAAGCGTTCCCATGCCTTGTGAATAGGCTCATGAGACATTTGGCAGAAGTTGACAATAAGCCACCACATCTAATTCAACCATCCTAGGAGATAATACTTGCTCAGGATAGCTGACCTCAACTCCTCCTAAGATGTAATCACCCGTCATAAATTATTGATCAAATAGAATGCCTTATCCAAAAGACTGAAGGGAAAATCTAACATCTTCACTACCTCTAACATGATGTTAGGGTAGTTTGCATGGTATCACATATGCAGTCGAACTGTTGGAGGTGTATGTATGGTTCTTCATAAATATGTGGAATATGGGGAGTAATGGTAATAGTGGGGGCTTCAGCTCAAAATTCCCATGAATCGCAGGAATTTATATCCATGTAATTGAGTGTACTGCGCCCAGGTTATAAGCACTCTAAGTGTGAGCTTGGCCACAACTCTCTCTGGCTCAAAAACAAGATCTGCTCTTTGTTGCTCACCTCCTCACCCATTCCCACCTCCTCTGATATACTCACCCTCCTCTCTCCTCCCTCCTCTAGTGTTCATCATCTCTAAGATCATATCTCTCAAATAGGCATGAAAGTATGCCTACTTAGTCAATTGTGCCTGAATATCCTTGAAGAAGCCAACATCGCGTTGTTGATATCATATTGCTTAGTCATAGTGATCATTGAGTCCTCAAAATCCATCTCTGAAAATGTGCAATGCACTCGATTTGTCCTCAGAAATGTTGGAGTTTCAAAATGAAAGTTTGAGATTAGAGTCAATCTCAAACAAGGTATTTATTAGTGAAAGAAATGGTGATGTAGGGAAAGAAGAATATTCGGGAAGAGGGTCATCCTGAATAAATGAAGAAGACTAAACTGGAGTGTGAAAGAGAGGTTCATGAAGTCCAAAAAAATGTGCTCCAATTCGACATCTCCGATGTCAAGCGGAAAGATGAGAGATCACAAAGTTAAACATGAAGAAGAAAGTGAAAGAAAGGAGTGAAATACATGGAAGGATCTTTATTCTAAGCAATAAACACAAACAAAATCATTGATTCACCAACTTAACACAAGTGAGGATTGTGAAAGTTCGATCTTTTATCTTTTCAATTTTAGTCTAGTGAATCAAACAATTACTTAACCACAAACACACAGGGTGATGTCACCCTATCGCCCAACACACGCCCTCTAAACTTCTAAAATAGTGGAACCAACTGCCCGGGTTGCCGAGTTAAATCTGGTCCAAAGGGAGATCAAGCGGGGCACACCAAAATGATTTTCTAAGGTCGGAGACAAGTGCTTGCAGTTGCGACCGTGTATCGAAGAGTGATAAACAGGTTATTAGGGCATAAGTCAAGGTATTTGGGCTCTATCCTTAAGGGTACATCCTCACCCACTCGGTCTGTTGGTATGTACATGTGTTCAATGAGGGGGTCACTCTACCCATAATAACATGAATTGTTACATTTATTTTAGGATCCAATTATTTTAGCAGTTCCAATTTCATTTACGTTGTCACTTTTTTTGAGAAATTTTTAAATAAAATGTCTAACAATTTTCCAATTTTCTTTTTATGCTAAGTGAGAAAAATAAGGAAGGAAGTCAGAAAAGTCAACGCACAACAAAATCAATGACGCATGCAAAGTAGAAGATGCATACCTATCACAAATAATCTACATGCAAGATGATCTGCACATAGAAATACAATCTATCCTATGTGAAAATGCACAAGAAACATGCTAGTAGAGATTTCTATTATCAAGAAGAACCTTTTTATTTGGATATATCTAATCTACGAATCTAACTATAGTAATAGGAAATATTATTAGGATTGGACCGATTATTTTCTCGGCTCAACCTAGATAATAAAAACTACAACTAAGTGCTCAAGCATAAAAAAAAGAAAAATAAGTCACAAATCTCAAAATTCATGAAACAACTAAAAATAAAGTCGATGAAAACAAAACACAGACCCTACAAGTGCAACAACACTCAGTGAAACAAACCCTGCAATCAAAAGGTTATAATGGCCTTATAGAAAACTGGAAAAGGGCAAATACCAACAAAATTATTAAATATTATTTACAAATACAAATGGAATAAAATGATTGGAAATTAAAAAAATGCTAAAAATGTCTTCCACTCCTCCTGCTTCTCCTCAACCACACTCTCCTGTTGGTCAGTGAAGAAATTCCTGGCCTTCGCTTTGCTCAGGTGCATCAACACTCCTAAGAATGTTGCCTCGCTCGTCGGGTGATGAATCCATGATTCATAAACTTTTCTTTTGCTTTTTATCTTAGAAACCTTAATAAATGGCAAGTAAATATCTATTACATTCCACTTCTTATAAAAATAACATTCATGCGTAAAAATACATTTTCATGCATTAAAAACACGAAGATAAATAAAAGAATATTAAGATAGAAAATAAAAAGAGACAACTTGTAAATATATATGTACAATATGACTAATTAACTAAATATAGTTGTAGGATATATGTATATAACCTAACCTTTGGGACCAAGTCAGCATGGATTGGTCAACAAACAATAAAGTAAGGGGAGATAAGGAAGAAAACAACAAACAAATTAATTATATACTTAGAACATTATTCCTTACTTATCCCCCATTTATCAAAACTTCATTGATTCTTAATTAATTCATTTGTACATATTTTTCACCAAACTTTTTTCATATATAATTCTAAAAATCTATATAAAAAATATAAAAATCATAAAAATCCCAACTTATATATATGTTAAGAAATCCAACTTTCAAACTGTTATTTTCTTGTCTTCCAAACCTCATAACTTCTTCATACGAACTCCAATTTTACTCCATTCACCTTTAAAGTTTACCTAATAATATTCTTTAATTAGCGAAGATGATTTCACTAAAATCAGAGTCAGTTTGCAAAAAAGTTAATTTTAGGACTTATTGACAACTGGGTTTCGAGCTATTTATTTTATTATGAACATATTACTTATAGTATCACTGATTTTATAACATTTAATTAATTTATTGATTTTTTACTTTGTCCATAAATTAATTCAAAATTTAAATCCTTTACTAATATTTTAATTAATTCCAAAACCCTGAATTATAGATGAATTTGAACTATGATATACATCTCTATATTTATTAATATGTATAAATTAATTTATAAAAATCCATAAAATTCACACTACCCGGTTTATTATCATCTTAATTAATAGAATATAAAAATGACATACTATTTATTAAATTACTGAATTTAAAATACAAAACCTATTTATTAAGTATGTTGTAGATATATTTATTAATATTATATTAATATTTCAGAAAATATATATTATTTAGAAAAATAAACACCATAAGTTAGCTAAATTAAATATTTACATTTATTATTCCCACACCTTTTGGAAATAAAGTAATAAATTATTTAATACTTATTTTATAAGGTAATTAAATTATGGATCACTATTTTGCTGACACATGTCAACACCACTTCTCTTCTTTCTCCCAAGTTTCTAGTAGGATGATTGTTCTGACTGGTCCTTTTTCACAGTTTTTTCCCATCGATTTGTACATTCAAACAATGATCCAATCCCCAAACTTTAGATATCTAACAATGTATAAACACGCTAGCCCTTAGATATACACAAAACCTCCACCAATCAATATATTTAATGATCCAAACCTCCATTGTTCAAACCTAACTCTCCCTAACCAGAATTAACTTACCAACCTTCAACTTCAACTGTCATGGCCCCCCTTACTCCGACCGTGACATGGCTAAAGGACAACCCCATGTGGATGATTGATAGATGATGGAGACATTTCAAGGCCAACCTTGGCCTTACATCATCTCCTCGTTCGTATAGAGCTCCAGGTAAACTGGACTATCAAGCAAAGACCAAGATGGTCTGATACTTTGTTCTTCCCATGTGAATCCATTGCATCCCTCACATTTTCCCGATTTTCATGCATCTATTAGTCTCTTAATTGCATCATTAGTGTTTCTTCATCTTCATCTTTAAATCACATATCAAAGTCCAGACTCAAATCGACTCAAATCCCTTCAATTTCCATCTAACATTCACTTACCGTGAACCCATTGTTCTAGGAGCAATCTCCTCAATTCTTGGTCAATACCGCCATGAATCGAGCATCAATCATTCCATTGCAAGTTCTTCTTTTCTTGAGCGAATCAATCCACATATGGAGCATGAACCATCCATCAAAGCATAGTTATTGATCTGAACTATATAGCCTAGCTACAATCACTCTTCGATGACATTCTTCTTCAGCCATCATCATTACCTCCCCACCATCACAAGAGAGATCGAATGGGGAGGCACTCCCTTTTGGCCTTGCAAGGCATCGTTGGGCATCTCCAACTTAGCTGCAATCGCTGAAGAGACTAAGATTCACTACTACCCGTGCCATATTTGGGGAAGAACTTCCCAAGAACGTGCATGGTACTAACGCGTAAAATCCTTAGATGACCCAGATTGCCTACACTAATATGATCATGATCGAAGATTGGCGAATGGTTGGAGAAATTGCAGAAGAGCCCCCATAATTTAAAAAATGTCCATGCACTTCTAGAGGTTTTGTAATTATGTTTATGTCCATGTAAAAGGAACTAAGTGTAAAGTACCAGAATTTTCTTTCAATTTGATCCCTGACCAGGGAACTAATTGAAAGAAAGTCTTATATTCTTTTGTTGTATTAATGCTACATTAAACATTAGACCCTGGACTATTGTGGACACTAATGAACATTATTTTGAGCGCATTATTTTTTGACATTTTATTTTCTAGTCTCATTTCGAGATTTTAACATTGGTTTTTATCTTCAAATCATTTTGATTTATTTTTGAGTTGTTTTTCGAGCATGTAGCTTGGGCGAATAATCTACTATATATTATCACTACATTTTTACCGTTGTCCTTATATACTATATTGACATAAATTGCTGAAAAATAAGATTTTGAAAAATAATTACAAATTAAAATAAAAAAAGAAACAAAAATTAAAACTGATAAAAAAGATTTTCTCGCTGAAGAATAGAAAGAGTTAAAAAATGACAAAATTACTTCTTCACTCTAACAATCTAAGCGCGATTTTCTACCTCCTTAGTTCGACCTAGAAGCACTCCTGGTTAAAAAAATAAGTGAAACATTAATTTCAGAGAGAACAAATCATGTTCCCTATCTTTCTCTCTCTCTCTCTCTCCTATATTTATGTATTTTTTTTGATATATCATATCCGTTTCAGTGGTTTCTATAACCAATCTTTTTTACTGCTAGGTAGATCCAAGTATCATCGTGCCCCGCCAAAAATGGGGGAATAAGAAATGTATCATAAACAATTTATGATTAAAATAAGAGAAAATAAAATGAACGGAAAATTAAATGAAACAAAAGAGACAAGTAAACATGAAATAAAGCAAACACCGACAGTAGAGAAAACAAGAAACCTAACTACCCTTATTGTGCCTACCCATTAACGATGCCATTTGTTTAGTTCATAATTTTAGGGTATTAATTATTTAGGTGAATAAATGTTATGAAATATGCAAAAGTAGTGTGGTTGTCGTAACCCAAATTCATTTCCAATAAAATTTATTAATATGGCAAAAATAAATCATATGGAGGAAGAAATGCTAGATGATGAACTAGGAAGAAATGCTAGATGATAAACTATGATGCACAAATAGTATCGAACTCAGAGAGGCTACAATACCCAAGGTTATTAATTAATGAAAATAAATGAGGATTCTTTTTCCTTTTCTCTTTTGTTTTTTTATGTATTTTTAATTCTTTTTATATTTTTGTGGATTTTTTGATATTTTTAATTTTTTATGTCTTTTTATTTTTATTTTTTTAATGATTTTTTATTTTGCAAAATTTTACTTTCTATTTTTTGGAAATAAAAAAATAAAAGAAAATAAAAGAATAAAAGTCTATTTTAGGATTTTTCAAAAATAGAAAAAATAATCAGAAAATCCAACTAAAATTATTTTGGTGTTTTATACATTTTTATACGATTTTTATTTTTTTATGAAAATTTTAGATTACTTAGGATAATTAAATTGAAGAAAAAACTAAAAGCATAATACAAATAAAATCAACTACTATATTTGGTTTTTTAAAATATCAAACCAAATCAAAAATACTAAAAATAAAATTCAAAAGAATGCAAATTCTTTAAGCATTAAAATAAGCTATTTTTTCTATTTAATGAATTTTTATGAATTTATATGGTATTCTTTATTTTTCTATTTTTAGGGTTTTCAGAAGGAGTTTTCAAACTGAAATTTTATAGGAGGTAATGTATATCAAAACACACAATCAGTAATTTTTTTGAACTTTTAAACAATTTTCAAAATTTTATGACTTGTTTATTATATACAAACCGCTTTTTATGGATTTATTAATTTTCACAATTAATTTATTTTAAAACAAAAATTATGGATGACAAAACTAATTAACAAATGCTTATCCTTATTTCTATGGGATTTTTAAAGACAATTAACTATTTAT
Organism: Ottelia alismoides; assembly: GCA_037367405.1. Lineage (NCBI taxonomy): Eukaryota > Viridiplantae > Streptophyta > Magnoliopsida > Alismatales > Hydrocharitaceae > Ottelia > Ottelia alismoides. The sequence goes on from JAZKJV010008192.1 coordinate 755,756, forward strand.
AAAAAATAATTAACACAAGGAATAAAACACAATTATTTTGTTTTGGTTTTGAATCAATTACCGATACAACAAAATCAGGGTCAAACGTGTTATTATACCTTAAAAGTGTGTGTCGGTGCACACGAGACATGTTGGAATGGACTATTTTGCAATTAATTTTTTTCAAGGACAAGATAATAAAAGAAAACAAAAACGCATACGAAGCAGTTCAATCAAGACTAATATGCAAATTTAAGGACAACGAAGGACTCTACTGCAATTAATCACAAAATAATAAGTTGACACATGTACAATTTCGATTTATTTACATATAAAATAAAACACAGGGCGAGGGTTGCAAAATCACTAATGGAAGCATGCCTGGCATGTGGGAATCGATTGATCCTGATCCGATTTGAATCTTCGATCAGACGGCAGGCTTTTGGTGCTGAATGAACGATCATGATCAGATATGGATGATCTGATATTGATCATATGCTGGAGAAGCCCTCTTGAAGAACTGTGAAGAATGTCAGAGTAGACGAACTTGGATCAGCTCAATCTTCCCCGATCTTCGTCCAATCCGCTATCTGAAGGTCACTGAAGGTTCCTAACGTCCTCCCCTACTGGTCTGAGATCACGATGAGGTCCGTCTCATGTTTATTAGGGACCTGGAGCTTCAGGTTTAAATGGGTTGCATGTGGGAGTTGATCCGAATCAATGGACCAGAGTCAACAAAAAGGAGCCTAGAATCGGAATGAAGACAATTGCTAAAAGACAAAATTGTGAGAAAATAAAATAAGAAATAAGAAATAAAAAATAAATTTCTTTAAATTAATTTTTTTGTGAAAATAGATAATGTTAACAAATAAACAAACTTAATTTTGGTAAATTTTAATAAATTATATAAGTTAAATAAGTAGGATAAAATAAATAAAAACATTTAATTATTGGTAACAATACATATATATAAAACAAACCAATTCTTATATATTTATTTTTACAAATAAGTACATTATATATTAATTTATTAATTTTTAGAATAATTTAAGGATTTTTAATGTACTTTTTTTTTATTTTTATGAGTTATTTTAATAAGTTAAACTAATAAGGGTATGTACAATATCGGTACATGATACCTATAGAATAAATACATTATTTTATTTTTATTCATTCTTTATTTTGTAATTTTTTTTTGCATTTTATAAAAATAATGTACAATATATACAAAATATAAAAAATACAATATATGTAAGAATATGAAGAAAACCTATAAAAGAATAACTATTATAGTGTACACATAGATACCGTATGTAATAGTACTCCAAAAATCCAACTTTCCCATCTTAACTACATTTTTTATGAAACATCTTTCATGTTAAAGCTTATTTATTCTTGAACAAAATGAAAGTGATTTTGGTTTATTTTGAGTTTTTGTGGTGATGATATTTATCTACAAGTTTTACTTTGCGATTTTTATAGAGTATTGTTATTCTTATTCTTTACAAGGGGTTCTTCTTGCAATTAGTTTTGTTATTCACACTATTTTTTGTGTACAAGTTCCAATAAGAAAACATTTTTATTTGAGGTTACTTTGGTGATAAATAAAATAGTTGAATACATGTACAATATGTGTAATAATGAATATACTTGTGAACAATGATTTTCTTTATTTTTTTAGATAAAGACTCTATCTCCCCCTACTTTATTTCTCATCGATTTGGTCAAGTCTTGACCTACTCTCGAGGTTAGGATCAACATGTATTTATTGCACACATGTTGTCTTTTTATTTTCTTTCTTTTTACTTTATTTATTTATTTATTCTAGGTTAAAATAGTGATAAATATACAATATTTACAGATGATCTAGATCTTATTATGAAGTGATATTTATTGATATTTACAAATGATTTATAAGTGATTTTATGATATAATAAATGAATAAAGGTGATGAAAAGGAGATGCATCAAAGGCTTAAAGCCCTACCCTTTCCATAGGAGATTAGGCAGATTATTGTGTGAAGAACTTGGGCATAGTTGTAACTACCTATAAAAACTTCAAGAACTCTTCATGAACAAGTTCTACCCTTTGAGTAGAACAAAGCTTATGTGATCTTGCATCACTAGTTTCTCCCGACTATTGAGTGAGCCTTTTTGTGATACTTGGGAAAGATTCAAGGATTTATTGCAGAAGTGTCCTTATCATGGAGATGGGCCTATCATCCCAGTTCAATCAGTCCACAACGATCTTAAACCCGAGGTGCAGGGTCTGATTAGTGATGCTTGTGGAGGTAGTTATGAGTCACGTGGTGTGTATACCAACTGGAAGGTATTCGAAAAAAGGGTCGAGACGAGCTGTGCATAGACTGCTAGAATGGTATATATAGAGTCCCCCATATCATTCGCATCAAAAGGTGGAAAGAAGGCTACAGTTGACCTCTCAGTGGACCGAATTCCCAACACTAGAATCATCGTAGATAAGGTGACCGTCATTGAGAGGATTGATAAGAGAATGAATGAGCTGGAGAACATCTCATTACAACATCTAAAGCAGATGTCAGAGCTAACAGAGAAGGTATCTAGGATAAAGGTACCTATTATGACTGCATCTTCTACTCATGTCTATCGTATACATCATGTACATGAAAAACATGTCAGGGCCATCCTATACATGCCAGAGGACCAAACTCTTACCCATTTCTATCAACATCAACCTCCCTTAGTTGAGAAATCCACAGAGGAGCCTTTTGAGGTTTGGGAAGTGAATAGTGTGTGGTACACATAAGACCTTACCAGGCAAGGAAGTATGTGGGATCATCCTCCTTACCAGTGACCATCTATTTTTACAATACCGCTTTCACACCTGCACCTATTCCTACATAGCATATCCATGAAAGACTACCACTCCTAGCAACCAAGGAAGAGATAGTCGTACGACCGATAGCCGACGTACCATTCGTGCCATTAGGTGCCATCTTTTTAGCAGCATCTCCCATAACAACAATACTTGGGCCATCCGATCCTGTCTTCACGTTTTATTTCTTTTTCTTCTCAGCAACAACAATTATCTTCATCAGGAGCCAGATATTTTCAGAGTCAGATAATCAAGGAGCTTTATTCCTACAAGAACGATATACATGATATGAGGTGTGACATCATCCTCTTATCTCATTGACAGGACGAGTAGTTTGCATCTTCGATATCAATTCCCACCCAAGTTTAGTATAACCCCAACAACCTGAATAAGACGCAGTAGTGGACGAGACTGTTTCTAAAGCTCCACCTCAAGAGTAATCAGAAGATGAGGAAGACAAACATCATCAACAAGAACAACCCATTTAGTGAACGAAGACATCTTTCTAGAGCAGAGAGAGAGGAAGAGGAGTACGAGATAGCATCTGCAGCATGGAGCAGATTCAAAGTCTATGGAGGACCTTGTACCTCCTGTTGAGTAGGATGTACCGTCAACAGGAATTCCCCAACCTTTAGTAGACAATTCTATTTTAAATTCCAAGTTTGTTCTAAAAGATTAATATATTAAGAACCTCGATTCAAGAAAAAAAAAGAAACATGTTTCAGTTTATGATTTGAGTTCTTCATCTTCATATTTTTATTTTTCAATCCCTTTTCCCCATGCTCTAATGTCAACAAAGTGCATAGCTAAAAAGATACAAAAAGATGATCTAGAAAAGGCATAATTTTGTAAATATTACATTATGGTTAAGGTGCCATTTGACGAATATGTGGCCAGTCACCCTGCATTCCAGCAATACTTGAAGGTGTGTTAAATGACTAATTGGGTTAGCAGGAAGTAGCCAAAAAATTATGTAAAGACACATGTATTATCAGTTGCCTTAACATATTGTCTCTATAACAAACAATTAACGTGAAGGAATAGAGACATAAGCACACATTATGCAGTGAGTCAGATTGATGACATATTGTTTGCAAGCACTCTTTAGGATAATGGTTCATGAATCAATCTTTTACCCTTAACTTTATATGAGAAACTGGAGTTTGGTCCACTACGTAAATAAAGAGCATTATTCTTGTTTGCAGATAAGTCTTTGAAGAAAGCTAAGGGAGGAGTCAAAAATGTTATTATCGAGATTGAACGAAAAGAATATAGAGTGGATTTCATTGTCCTTGAAATGGATATCCACAATCATTGGAGAGATTCATAGATTATCCTTGGGCAACCTTTACTTAGGGTCTTCATAGCTTCCTTTGATTACTAAACATGGATGATGAAGTTCCATTCTCCAAGCAGATAAGTGGAACTAAAAGTGAAGCAGATGAAATGGCAGCGACCTAACTCAAAGTCTAGCACATTGTTCTCTTCGTTGTCAGAGACAAATTGGAGAGCTGTTATCATAGTTGTGGTATTGAAACAGAACCCGACATAACAGAGCGAGACCCTCTCATCTGAAGAGGTTAGTGTACATGATGCACTTTGCAAGATGCTTCTAGAACTCTTAAGTTACGGATCATCTATCTATTCCATAGATGACGAAGAGATCCTTTGAGAATTATTAGTTCCTTTTTCTATAGAACAATCAAGGGATTTAGATCTTAAGTCGGACATGGCTTTACCCAAATTACGACATTTCTTTTGCGACCGACTCCTTATGTAACAGAGTTTATGGCAAGCACAATTGAGATAGTTCCACCTTCATACAACACAAAATCGGATTTAGAGATGGTTCAACCATATTTGATCGATGATACCACTTGTCGGTGGTGAAACTATTACATCATACACTCTAGCATGCCTTTCTTACGGGACCAAAGATTGATTATTATCATCATTTGTTCTAAATTGACTGTAGAATAGGAGTCTAGGTTGTTAGAAGTCTTAGAGAAGAATCACAAGTCTATGGGATAGATTGTGTCGGATCTTGTGGTTATAAACCCCACTCTATGTTCACACATCATTTATGTTAAGGAAAATGCTACAACCTCATGTGAGTTTCAAAGGAGATTTAATCCAAATCTACGAGAAGTAGTTCAAAAAGAGATTGAGAAATGGTGTCGAGCATGGTTTATTTACCCTATCTCTAACTCCAAGTGGGTGGCTCCCCTCCATGTCGTCCTGAAGAAGTCAGGAATTTAGATGGTCACCAACAAGGAATGAGTTGAGATTGTGACATGAGTACCCATGTCGTGGTGCGTCTATGCTGATTACAGATCCTTTAATGCTGCAACCAAGAAAGATCACTTTGCCTTACTTTTTCAGATTTTGGAAAGATTAGCAAGGAAAGAGTTCTTTTATTTTCTTGATGGGTACTCTGGCTACAATCAAGTATCCATCACCCATGATGACTAGGAAAAGACCATTTTTACATGGCCCTTTAACACGTACGCTTCCATGCACATGCCATTTGGGCTTTGCAATGCCCCATGCACTTTTCAACGATGCATAATCGTCGTACTTTTTGAAATGGTGGGGGATTTCCTGGAGGTCTTCATGTATGATTTCTCGGTCCATGGTCATTTTTTTCATTTGTGTTTAACATACTTGGACCGAGTACTTCAAAGGTGTTGGCAGGTGAATACGATACTCTCATGGGAAAAGAGTCATTTTACGGTTAAGGCCGGTATCGGGTTGGGGCACGTCATCTCCAAGAAGGGAATGTAGTTTGACCCTTCTAAGGTGGATGTGATCAAGAAACTTGATCCACCAACTAACTTCAAGTTAGTTAGATCATTTCTGGGGCATGTTAGATTTTATAGAATATTTATTCAGGATTTCTCTAAGATTTCCCAACCTCTGACTGATCTCTTAGGAAAATACATTGAGTTCATTGTATATCACAGGTGTCTTGAGGTCTTTGAGGTTTTAGAAACAAAATTTTGTGACTCGTCAACTTTGCAAGCTCCTGATTGGTCTCTTCCTTTTGAGATCATGACTAATGTATTAGATTTTGCAATACAAGCTATATTAGGTCAACAACAAGAAGGGATTATGTTTTCTACTCACGACGTGAGCAAGGTTTTCGATCACACAACGAAAAATTATAAATTTGCTGAAAGGAAATGATTGTGGTAGTTTGCGCCCATGAGAAGTTTAGGTCTTATATTTTAGGCTCTTGCCTGACAATCTACGCATATCATACAACCATTAGATATCACACGGAATAGAAGTATGTGAAGGTCGTCTTAATAGGTGCATTCCGTTACTCCAGGAGTTTGTTTTGGAGATTAAGGATAAACCTATAGTTAAGAACGTAGTGGATAATCATTTGTCCCATTTGTAATTGAAGAATTCCCTTGACTCAGAACCAATCAGAGAAACCATTCTAGAGGAGTCGACCTATGTTGTTAATTAATTCTATGGTATGACAACATGGTGAATTATCTTGTCTCCAAGCATGTTCCTCGTGGTTGGGCTAGGAGAATTATTGACCTCTTGATGTCGGATTCGAGGAGATACCACTAGGATGATCCGTTCCTTTTGTTTGAAGGATCGGATCATGTCTTGATACGGTGTATTCCTCAAAAGGAATCCCAGAGTATCCTCACACATTATCATTCATTAGATGATGGAGGACACCATTCAGTAAAAAGAACCGCTCACAATGTACTTCATTGTGGATTGTATTGGCTGACCTTATTTAGACATGCTATGGAATTTGTACGGCTGTGCCATATCTGTTAAAGGATGGGAGCGGTGGTTTGTTATAGAGATGAGATGCCCATGCACCTAGTGATTTTCTATGACATCTTTGATGCATGGGGCATAGATTTCATGGGACCCTTTCCCAAAAACAATGGATTTGAGTACATATTGTTAGCTTGATTATCTTTCAAGGTGGGTGGAGGCTATCCCAACACGAGCCGCAGAGAACAAGATTGTCTATGAGTTTATTAAGTATCATATTATTTCAAGGTTTTTTGATGAGGTAGACACTTTGTAAATAGAGAGATGAAATCTTTAACTCAGGACAGCAAGTTTGAGCATAGAGTCAGTAATCATTGCCACCCACAGTCGAACTACATGGCATATGTTTTAAATAGGGAGGTGAAGAGTATTTTTTTACAAGTTAGCTCATCCTGATAGGAAGAAGTAGTGCCAACTAATGAACCAAGTTCTATGGGCCTATAGGTCGGCCTGCAAGACGCCACTTGGTACTACACCTTTTAGAATGATTTATGGCAAGCCATGCCACTTTTCCACTAAATTGATTCACAAGTCTGAGTGGGAAATCAAGAAAATACATTCAATTAATTAACTAGGGAAATTATGTCGAGATTTGAATCTCAACGATCTTGTAGAAATTAGGAACAAAGCATATGATAACAACTTGATTTATAAGGACAAAGTTAAAGAGTGGCATGATTTGCTTATTAGACGCAAGAACTCTATCCTGCGACAAAAGGTATGGTTGTTCAATGCTAAGTTAAAGATTTTACATGGGAAATTAAAGTCAAAAGGATGGGTCCCTATTTAGTGAAGGAAATGCACTTTAATGGAAGTGTAAAAAGTGCTGATCTCCTAGATGGTGCACATTCTTTCTTGGTCAGCGACCAACTATTGAAGCACTTTGTAGAATCTAAAGAATAGTTGTGTCCGGTTGAAGAAATTGACTTCATGTCGATTGAGTCCATTGCATATACTTCAGATACAACATGAAACCGTTGCTTGAAGATTCAATTCTAATAGATTCAACATCTTGCATATTCATTTATTCTTTTACCGACAATTTATCTAATATTTTAGGGTTTGGTTTCGTACCTTTTTAGCTTGTTACTCCTAGCTTAGGCTATTTTCAATCTAAGTATAGGGGGAAACCCAACCCTCCTTCTGTATATTCTTGAAGGTTATTTCTTTTATCATATCCCCGATCCTTTTATCCTTCATTCAATTCTTTATACTTAGGCTATTTTCAACCTAAGTTTGGGGGGTGGGGGTGGAATCGTGTTCATCATAGTTTATCTATTTCCATTTCTTTCCTTTTTACCCACTTTTTTTGTGTCCTTTAGCCATACATTTAGATTACCTAAGGCCTAAGTAAAGGGGAGTCCAATTGGTTTTCATGCCCATTTTTGTTTTTCATTTTTATGATAAGTACGAGCAATGCCTTTAATTTCACTCTAGCCATTAGGACATCGCACATGACATGTATAGGGGGTATGTGTGTATATATTGCATATATATTGTTATTCATACTACTTTCACATATTTTATATATTTCTTTTTGGCTATGGATATGGGCATTTGAAAATGTATGTAAAAATGGTCCGTAATTTTTTTGAAATTTATATATATTTTAAATGATTTGCAAAATTGTTTTACAAATTATTTTGGAAAGGATTCAAATGTCCCACAAAATTCTTAAAAAGAAAGAATAATAATAATACCTTACTTCAGCTTCTCATTTAAGTTTCTGTTTTTTGAAAGTGGTCTTTTGGTGTAATGGTTAGTTTCTAAACTGTTGGAGTTTTCAGTCTTTAGAAAGATACATAGTCTTAACCCATTGCAGAGTAAAGTATGGAAGAGAGTTTAGATGTGAACACTATATTTTTAAAGATCAAGTTGATAAAGAGTTCTTTAAAAATAGTGATGTCTATTGAGGAAAATAATATGTTATTGGAAGTGTTGGATACATAGGAGCATGCACCTTTCCTTGAGGATATTACAAAGCCTGAAGATCATGTCCATTGTAAGTTAGGTCATCCTCGTTTATCCAACTTTTCACTTTCACACAAACCCATAGGTCTATGCAGAAAATATGGGTTGGACACGTCTTCCTTCCATTTTATAAAACTTCAAGTCTTCCCATGTTGATATGGATATTACTTTTGAGGAAGAATAGCATCATTTGAGGCACTTCATATTTCAAGTCAATAAAGATCTATCCTATTCTGATTATGATGTTTACTCCGTGAGGACGAAAAAAGTAAAGCATAAGGTTGCATGTGGTTTTAAACCCCATGGATTCAAGTCTGATGCTTGAGGTTGAGAACCTAAAGTTTGGTAGTGTTGTTTTGGTACCCATTTGTTGTTCTTATAATATGTATCGGTTCTTTCGTGCTGTATTCTATCTTTTTTGTGTTTCTTCTCTTTGAAGGGTAAATGTTCTCAAAATTTTTTTAATAAATTCTTCAAAAAAAAATCTCTTACTCATTATCTTACGAACTAATAAATTTGTGCATCCTTGACACTTTCACATTTCACAACAATGCTTGTGAGATTTATAACACTTGGTTTATGATGTCCATAAATTCAGAGTCAACGTGTCTTAATCATTAGGGTCCGAGACTTAATAATTCATACTTCCCTAGTTAGAAAGATTATGTGCGATATTGCATGCTTAATCTAATCCTTAAAGAATATGACCAACACTCACATGCATGACTGCATTCATGATGAGATGAGATGAGGTTTCATTTGTGAAATAGGTATTTGCGATTGGAGTTTGGACTTGATCTTATGATGCTCGAGGATGGGATAAAATTATTGAAAGCTTCATGAAACCTAAGTGTCAACAATCTGAGAGCGTTGGATTCCCAATAGCTCACTTAATCGCTCTGATAAACTGATTTATCACCTAATAAAATAGACAAGATAAAAGACCGAACCTTTACGGTCATCAGCTCAGCGTGAGTAGGTGAATTGGGGGTTTGTTTGTCTGATCTTGTGTGTCCAGATATCATCCACCTTCAGTCTCCACATCATGATGATGGGTCGTAGGTCCCTTAGGTAGCCTTTGGTTGCACCGCTTTCGAGCACTCCGCCCCACTCATCTAGGTTCGTTCATGAGAGCCCAGACCCGCTCTCCGGACTCGAGTTTGACTCCGCCTTGTTCCCCCTCGACCACCCTTCTACCAGTCCTGGGGTGCCCGAGAAGAGACCGTAACAGATGTTTGTTCATTTGATGGAACCTGAGTTCGGATCTTTTGCCTTTGTAGAGATCATAGCCAGCAGCGAGGAGCGCACTGATGGACCCGGCCAGACCCACACCTATGTACTTGATCAGGGTGCCATCAACAATACCATGTTAGCCTCCATGGAGACCATGCAGCGTCAGATCAGAGACCAGTGGGCTTTCATGGCTGATATACACATGGAGATGGTGCAGATGCGAGCAGACATGGAGGAGCAGAACAGAGCCGGTGGAGGAGGAGATTCCTGAGGGAGGAGAGCCAGATGAGCCATTGCAACCAACATCTCCCGTACGTCCGATGAGAGAGTTGCACAACCCTGGTGCGACTCTGACATACAGATGGATTCAGCTGCAAGACATTCTGGGAGATTTCAAGCTCCCACCTCAGACCATCCAGCTACTGCCCATATTTCCTGGGCTTGCCACCGAGGAGCCGCACATCCATCTCCAGAAGTTTGAGATGATCTGCAGAACGGTCCACGATCGACTCGTGGACGAGGATACCATCAAGATGATAGCCTTTCTGTTCTCCCTCGTAGACAGAGCAGCCTATTGGCTGAAGCACCTAGGGAGATATGTCACTTCATGGGAACAGCTCCGGAACAAGTACTTGAATAAGTACTATCCACTCGACCGGACGAATGCAGCGCGAGCCCTCATTAACAACTTCTCCGTGCTTCCCAACGAGCAATTCCATGAGGCATGGGACCGATTCAAAGAGATCATCGACCAGTGTCCTCATCATGGCATATCCAAGCCCAACCTTGTTCAGAGTTTCTTCTGCGGGCTTACACTGGAGTTGTAGGGGCTAGTGAACGCATCCTGTGGGGATTCCTATTTTATCAAGGATGAGCATCAAGTCTGGGCCATCTACGAGGAGATGGCAGAGAATTATACAATCATGTCCAAGACCTACCTTTACACACAAGGAAAGCCCACACCACAGGCTGTTTCCTATCAGAGGATAGCACAGGTCGATGCAGGTCCTTCCACATCCTCAGCAGCCGCAGCACAGGCGGAGTCGTCGGTCGCTGATATGTGTATCATCAGCGAGAAGTTGGACCGCATCGAGATCATCGAGAAGAAGTAGTGTCAGAGCATGTCTCAGATATATCAGATGGCACAGACGTTGAGTGACCTGAAGACCAAGATCATGTGTCTCCAGGAGGAACAGACGACTTCTCAGCCCCGTCTCAAGTCACGAGCTGAACCTAGCAACAACAGCTCGACCCAGCCCTCCACCCACTACAGACAGGTGCACAACATTCAGGTGGAGCCATTCCAGCAGCAGCAGTATGTCCAGCTACCACCATCTTCGGACACTCAGATGGTGGTCTACCAGCAAGATCAGCCCCTGGAAGTTCTTCCCCCACCCTCTTACGAGAAGGAGCCGTTGATGGAAGTCAATGGCATTTGGTATGACTGACCTCAGCTTGGGATCCGCCGAGACCATCCTTGATTCCGTTGGTCGATCGAAGGTAGCTCGTCCCAGCAGCAGCCTCCAATTAAGTGTGGCCAGTACAGCCAGCACCAGCAACAGCCCCACTTCCCACAACCATAGTCACATCCACACTACTAGTAGGGAACTCGTCCCTATCAGCTGGGACATACATGGAGGCAGTAACAACAGCCTCAACAGTATTCTATCAGCATCCCCCTCATCCTTCCCAGCAGTCGCAGCCTCACATCTAGAGAGGCAACCCGTCCGGTTCTCATGGGCCAGCTAATGAGAACCCATCACTTGATGATTTAGCCCACCTTATCTCCGAGCAGCAGGCAACTTTCAGGTGGGAGATGGATAAGTTCCATCAGGTTATGAGGGAGATCAAGAACGGCAAGGTTGCCATACCCACTCAGATCGAGCCGAATCCGAACAACCTGAATAGGAAGTCTGAGCAGGTAGAGTTTACAGAGGTTACCCCTCCTAGTGATTCATTGGGTGATATTATTGCATATACTTTTGATGCTGACTATGTTGCACTTAGGAACGGTAGGATGCCAGCAGCGGCATGTCGTCTGAGCAACAATACAATGATGACTCAGGAGCGCCTGATGAGGAGGAGAGCGATGCTAATGCCTCTCATGATGATGTTGATGACGGTGGTCCTTATGCCACCAAGGATGTAGATCCAGCCGACGGTATTGAGGCCGTTGCTTCACTAGATGCAGGAGGTGGTGTTGATGACACCAGATATGATGATGTTGAGCCAGAGTGCGGTGCTGATGCCGCAAGTCCAGATGTCGTGAGTGGTACTGAGGCCATCCCTTCTATTCTTGTTGTATTTCTGTTTACTTCTGTATCTCAGGACTATTTAGAAAAATTCAAAAATTTTAATAAAGGAAAGGGTTCTTTACTAGCGAGTCCATCTACGATGCCTGGAGATAGGTGTATGGATTCTGTTTCGACACAACAACAAGGACCCGATCCTAGCCCTCTATCTTAGGAGGGTCCAGTCATCCCCTTCGCTCAAGCACTCTACTTGGTTAAGGGGAATAAAAAAATCCAAAAAAACCCAGCAGTTAGAGTTCAGGTAGCAAATGATAGATAGACATCAGATTCAACTAAGTCTAATAGAGGCCCTTGAGCACATCACTCTCTTCCAGAGGAAACTTAGAGAGAAGACGACAATTCGCAGGAAGAAGAGGAACCATCATGCAGAGATCCATGTGCTCACTCGTGCCACCTGCTTCGCCATTCAAAACCGTCTGCCAGCCAAGAGGCCAGATGCAGGAGCTCCCTAGGTCAGATGGCATATACATGAGGAAAGGTTTGATCGGACTCTTTTAGACCTACTTCCGGTACTCTTATTCGACCAATTCGAGTTTGGGCTTCTTCGACAAAGCAGGACAGTCTTTCAGTTTGCTGATAGATCTGTCAAGAGACCGAAGGGGTTGTTGAAGGACGTGGTCATCACAATTCAAGGCTTGATGTTCCCCGTGGACTTCATTGTGTTGGACATGGAGATCCATGAGTCTGTGATCGACACTCCCATCATTCTTGGATGCCTTTTCTTGGCCACAGCAAAGGCAATATCCGATCATGATAGCAGGAAGGTATACTTTTGCGTCGAGGGCGAGAGTATACAAATAGAGACGATCGATGAGACTAGAGCGCGAGACTCACCCTGCTCAGAGTAGCTCACTGATTCAGAACAGATGACACAGGCAGAGCGAGACGTCCACCAGGAGTGTGATTTTGTGATCACAGATGATGAAGCCACTTTGTCAGATCCTGTTTCACGAGCCATCCTCTCACATTCAGATCCCACAGATTTTCGGATTCCAGCTGAGGAGAGCTTGGAGAGCACACTCTTTGCAGAGGACACATTCGAGGCTGCAGACCGCATTCAGGATAGCGAGGCAGTTGATATTTCTTTAGATTCATATTCAGATCCCTCAGAGTAAGATATTTATTGGGCAGAGTTTGATGAGTTGATTCCATGTTTGATTCCTACAAAGCCAACAGCTAGGGTGGAGACTGATCCGATACAGAGTACATATACACCAACAGAGCAGTCTTCACTAGATTTTCATGATCAGCGAGAGTTCTCCGATGCAGATTTGGTTGCTTTCACTAAGATTTTTCAGAGGGCAAATTTGCCAGCTCCTAGTGTTGTTCTCCATACTAGGAATTGTAATTACTTTCCACTCCTACTGCAGGGGACAAATATGGCCTTGTACACATCATGCCGTAGATTAAGCTTCCTACAACTGATGCGTAGGGGCATCTAGCCTTGGCTTTCTTTTGCCCAACATTTTGAGGAACCGACCCTTTATATAGGTTGATACAATGTCTTATAGGAAGAAAACTTCTCTTGGAGTTCTCCATATGGAAACGCTCCAAGAACTTCTTAATGTACCCATGTCGTGATAATCACAATATCCTCTTTTCTCGATTTATGAGCAGCTTCAGACCAGAGATATAAGAGGCTTCTACAAGATCTTTCATCTTAAAGGTACGGGATAACCAAATTTTAACACTGGTTATCATCCCTATATCATTCCCAATGACAAGAATATCATCTACGTAAAACACGATAAATACAATGGCGCTCCTGCTATGCTTCTTGTATCCACACAGTTCATCATAATTCTGCATAAAATCTTAACTCCTTATGGTTTCATCAAATCTGATGTTCCATCTATAAGAAGATTGTTTGATCCCATAGATGTATTTCTTCAGCTTGCATACTTTACCTTCCTCAGTTATCAAGTCCTGGGCTACTCCATATAGATATCTTCCTCGAGGTATCCATTTAGGAAAGCCATCTTGATGTCCATTTGCCAGATGTCATAGTCAAGAGATAAAACAATAGCTAGAAGTGTCCTAATGGACTTAAGCATAGCCACAAGAGAGAATGTCTCATCGTAGTCGATGCCTTCTATCTGTGTGTAGCCCTTGTCTACGAGTCGTACCTTGAAAGTCTCTACTTTACCATCACCTCCCCTTTTCTCTCTTGAAGATCTATTTACACCCAATGTGTTTTACCCATTTAGGTAGATCCTCTAGGGTCCATACACCATTCTTATGCATGGAGTAAATTTCTGACTGCATTGCTATTATCCATCTATCCATGTCATGATCTGCAGTGCCTCATCAAATGAAGCTAGATAATTGTCAGTTTCACCGGACACATGGAATCCATACCTTTCAGGTGGTGTAACTACCCTCGAACTCCATCAAATAGGTACATGTGTTACTTCTTCATTTGCTTCCTCGGTTTCTGGTTTAGGAAGTTTAGAATCCTTAGTTGATTAAATGAGTTCCTTTACTTCACTTTTGTGTTGACTTTTAAGGAAATCTTCTTCTATAAATTTTACATCTCTAGAGATGAAAACCTTTTGGGTCTCAGGGTCATAAAGATGGAATCAAATAAAATACTTAACAAACCCAATGAAGTATCACTCACGAGTACGAGATTCCATCTTACTTGTGTATACATTTTTCATGGACCAAACAACCCCAAATCCTTAAGTGTCAAATAGTAGGTTTGGTTCCATACCAAAGATCATGAAGAGTTTCAGGTATGGATTTGTTAGGAATCTTGTTTAGGATATATATTGCAGTCTCTACTGCATATCCCTAGAAACTAAGTGATTTAAATGTGCTTTACTCATCATTGAATGGAACATATCGATGATAGTCATGTTGCATCTTTCAGCAACACCATTAAGTTGAGGAGTTCTAAGAAGAGTGAGATTGGAGACAATTCCATTCTCTTTAAGGTATTCCATAAATACATCTGAGAGGTAGTCACCACCTCAGTCAGATCAAATCCGTTTAATATTCCTATAGGTTTGGTTCTCAACCAAATCCTTGAACTCTTTGAACTTTTCAAAGGTTTCAAATTTATGACGTAGTAGGAAGATATATCCATATCACGAATGTTCAACAATAAACATCAAATATATTGATATCCACTTCGGATCACAGTACTGAAGGTGCCACATACATCAGTATGTATCAGGTCAAGAATACCCTTGCATCGTGTATTCGAAAAGGCGTCCTAGTCATTTTACCTGAATACGATGCTCGCAGGTAGGCAAAGATTGAACATATAGAAAATCTAAGAGTCCATTATTTATCAATCTATTGATCCTATCAATAGATAAATGACTAGGCCTTTGATGCTAAATCATATTCCAATGATTTCCATCCTCTCTAGTTTTTTTATGGTTTTTATCAGTGGTAGTAACATTCATGACATTTTCATCAATTCACAATTCATAGAGTCTAACAAAAGTCAAAACACCATCCACATTATGTTTATCATAATGATTTATGACTAGTTTATTACAAAATAGAAACGAATATCCATTTCTAACAAGCTTAGATACAGATATAAGTTTCCTCCTGACTTCCGGTACATAAAGACACTCTTTAAGTAAAAGGACTCTCCCACTAGATAATGAAAGTCTGCATGTCCCGATGGAGACTACAACAAAAGATACATTGGATCCCGTCTGGATGACTATTTCCCCATCATCAAGATTCCTAGTTTCCTAAAATATATGAAACAAATTGTATGCATGAACAAAAGCACCTGAATCGATGACCCAAGTACTTTCTCGTCCAACAAGAAAATTGATTCTAAAGATGAAAGTAGATTTCATACCTACCGGGGCATTACCTTTATTTGTCCATTTCAGGTAGTTTAGGCAGTTACGCTTCCAGTGACCTAGCTTCTTGCAGTGATGGCATCGACTTTCTTTGATGCAATTAGAGTGGAAGCATTTGAAGATAAGCAAACACCTTGACTCTTCTTCTTTTCCTCTTTGCCGGGCCCTTCCAAGAACCTTGCTTCCGATCGTGCTTTCCTTTAACCTATGCAACCATTGAATTGCTAGAGGGACTGTCCTTTTTCATTACATCTTGTGTAGACTTTAATGCAACGAATAGCCCAACATTAGTATAGTTCAACTTACTCATGTGGAATGTGACCACAAAGCTATTTAAAGACGTAGGGAGTGACAACAGAAGTCAGGCTTCATATTTGCATCCATGTCAGCCCTTAGGGTCTCCGTCTCTAAAAGGTACCCAAACATTTTGAGCACATGATCTTCGACAGAAGTCCCTTCCTGAATCTTATAGGGAATAAGTTCTTTCATGATATTATAACACTGTTTATGGTTTACATCACCAAACATTTCTCTCAGATTCAACATAATGTCTACGCAAATGTTCAAGTCCATATGTTGCTTCTGATACACATTGGACAACGAATCATGAATATAACACCTTGCCAAAGTACGATCTTCATCATATTTTTCATTAAATTTAATTTATTTCGATGTCAGAGGGTATATGTACTTGTCCTTGGATAGCACATAAGATGCGTTAAGTAGATAGGATAAGATCCAAATTACGGATCCAATCCGAGTAATTTATCCGGTCAATTGATTGACCTCTAGGAGCCTGCTAAGAGTGTTTATGGACTTCATTTTCTAAAAAATCGATAATGCACTATATTAGGACATATAAATAATTATATATTCTATTTAAATTCTTTGATTATGGATTTTTAATCAAAATAGTCTTGTCTTTTATACTTTGTAAGTTCATTCCCTTAATCAACTTCAAAGTAAGAGATATACTTACCGATATATTTTTAGCGAGAACAGGGATCTTATTTTCTACCGTAGTTACATCCCAATAATGGGAGAAATTTAATTTTGGGTAAAAAGAAGCGGGAACACATTCCGCCTTGGAAGTCCAACTTGCTTTCCCAATTTTGTCTTTAACACCCGGGTCCACCACCCTAAAGAAGATATTGAGCCGTCATTAATTGAAGCAACCGTTAGCAGGAATAACACTCTCTATGCGCAATCCAATATCGCCCCAATAATATGAGGAACCGATATTAGGGTCACTACGCATGTTACCTTAATCTTTCAAGAAGCAAAGGGCCTGATCCAGATGCACTTGTATGTAGGAGCGGTCTCTTCTGACAGGTGTCTCCTACATACAATCACTAGCGATGGAACCCTCCGCCTTGACGGGAGACCATGGATGTCACTTATGTAATCCTCCACCAAATAATCAAATTCTAATTAATAATTATGAATCATATAAGCATAATTAGTTCATTCAAGGGAAATAAAACTCTATTCATAATATAGGGCTCATAATAGAGTGTTCTTAATTAGATATAATTAATCGAATCATATTGAATCAACCATCAATCCAATTTAGATAACTAATAAGCTTGAATGTTACTTGAAAGATGGTATAATCTCAAAATACGTATTATTTGAATTTTAATATTTAGAAAAAAAAATACATCATGATAGCTTCAAACATTATCCCTTCCTTACTCGTTGTCGTGGCCAGTTCTGATTGGAGTTGGATAGGCCGCTCGCGGAGAAACCTGCTACCCCCATCAATACCAGACTAGACACCCTATCTGCCTCCTATCAAGATAATACAATTTGATCATTCTGTATTTGAGATGATAATCAGGTTTTCAACTGAATTTATACCATATAATATTTATCAAAAAATATTTTGATTATTATTATATGGAGATTTTCTAAACAAATCACCAATCCTAATCAGGCAACAAAGTTGTGCATGTAGAGATTGGCATACAACTATTGTAGTATAAACTAGGTTTTCATGAAACACTCATTCAAAGATGATTGTCGTTTAATCAATTTTTTCCATAAATAAATATTAATTATCAATTAATCATGGTTAACTCCCAATTTCCTTGATTGGCATTGAATGATAAACAAATTAAGAAAGAGAACTTGATGATTCAATCATCATCAGACCCATCTCTACTATGGAATATCTAGGGCAATCTGAGTTAGAATTACGTGAAATAAAATCGTGCAATTTTCTGGCTTGATTCTATACTTATTTCAAGTGTTTATTTCATATTTTGAGACAGGAAAATAGTAAGCCAAAATAGATTTTTACAGATCTGTGAATACAAGCAAAACAATTTTAATAGCAGGAACTTTTCGAATCTATTTCGTGCACTTATAGAACCAATTAAAGGCTACTTTTTTTGGGACATTTGAAATTCTAAAATTTTATTAACCAAAAAACACATGCAAACAGTGCACAAATAGCAGGTTTTAATTCCATAAAAAATTATTCGATTCTTGCATCCAATGCAAGAAATAATAATTCCCACGCATCCAAAACATGAACCATGATCACCTAGGGTTTTTCGGATCACGTCAAAGGCCTGTATAAGGCTATGATGCCTCTTTAAGGATACGTGATAATACTTAAGTGCATCACGAAAGCGTGAGGATCGCATCATATATGATCGAGAGTGACTAGTCGCACTAGTTGCTCCGAGCAGTAGAATTTATAAATTTTAAATGATAAAACCACATGATCCAAGAACAATTCTCAGATCATTTCATCTAAACAAAGTACTAGATAAAGGAATACCTTTTATAGTGTGGTTGTCATTGAGTTTCTAAGAGAAAAGACCTCCAATCTCAAGTCTAATATGTCGAATGAGACACTTGCGAGCGCGGAGATGAATTACGTACTCCTCGCAACCAAGTTGTTGATCCAAGCAGTGAATCTCCTGATCTCCGCTCACGAGATCGAATATCTTCTTGAAGCATGAAACACACCAACGGAGATAGAGATCCACGAGTAGTCTATGCAACAGTACAAGGGCGATGCGACGACGATAACGACCTTCTATCTAGGCTTTGAGTGGACAACCACTCAAGACAGAGATGATTACATGTGGCTTCAGAATGAGAGAGAGAGAGAGCAATATATGTTTTGTAGAGAAGAGCAAAGGGTTCCTCTTCTTATATAGTATTTTGTGAGTCCGTAGATCTCAATCCCGGGACAACACAAAATCAATGGATGAGATTGATTTGTGTTTATTTCAATGGCCATGACATTGGTGTAAAAATACAACAACATATAATTTAATTGTTTAAATATATATTGAATAATAATCAATATAAATTTACTCAAATTAAACCAATCTATTATGGAGATAATAGGAAGGAGGCTTATCTCCTTCCATAAAGAGGGGGGACAACCACCCATTCCTAATAGGAGTAGGTGATCGTTCATCATCTCATGATTGAAGGTGGAAACCTCCCTTCTTATTCCATGAGATTACATTATCCCATGTAAATCTCCAATCTTTACAATAACATTTGTTGTAAAATATTTCACAAAAAAATTACAATTATTTTGTGAACATTGTAATCATGCCAATGAAAATTTGTGAATCACATTCAAACCAAAAGTAAAATGCAAATAATATTTTCAATTAATTATCCAATGTTAATCCAATTCACACGAACACTTAATTAACAGATATAAATTACATTAGGCTCTCTCTAATATATCATAAATCACATTTATAATATATATGAATAATTTGTATAATGCTATCTACATTAATCTTACCCATAAATTATCATTCGCATGCATTTAAATAATATGAATCAAATACACATCATTCATTATAATTAAAAAACATTAAGTTATCCATTTCTCAATGCTTAGATATAATTTTACAATGGAATTATTTTTGAACTCTTTCGAGAATATTGCGCTCTCTCCGTAGATACTTAGAGATAAGGACATGGTGATTGTACATTCGACGTATAGTGACTTGGATATTGAGATCACATCTCAATTCCAGATCCCATGGACCTCTCGTAGATGCTTGATGAAATCAAGACCGTAAATCTAATATTCTCATTGCATCTGAATCTCATTCATATCAATGTCCAACAATTGGATCAAGATCAGATCACTTACCTACAGAGAGAAGTCACTAAAATCCTAACTTGTTTCATCACTTTCTCGAAATGGAAGTGTCATGGTTATACAATCATTTATGGTCACATCACCCTCATGTATTCCTAATACATGCATATCTTGCATACTAGAAGACCTATAATAAACCAGAAGATATAGATCAATTTTATTGTCATCTACGGGGTTTCACTATCAAGTATTCCATTCGGACATTTTGGAGTTGGCAATGATCATATGCTTTCCTGAAGCATATATCACACCTTCAAATTCTTTTCCTGCTTCCAAAGTACGACGATTATGCATGGAATTTTATCAGTCCCAATATCTCATGAGTGAGATCATGCCTTCCGATTCACTAGCGGACTTGTAAGATCCCTTCGAGAGATCGTATTACTCTTATACCCTCATAAGCACACCATCTCTCCAGTGTAGAGAACTTGATTAGGCCATCAACCTATCGATCTGCCAAATGTACATACTCAAACATATAATAATACATCTATCTCCGACCAGAGGATGCATGTCAATATCGTGATAGTATTCTATATAAGACTTGGTTATTGATGAGGGATCTATCGACTAGGGTTAAGTCTCAAAAATTATCACGGGTCATTGTGACCCCAATCATCAGATCAGACTCAATAAGAAAATAAGAGAACCACTCAGATAAATCAATCAAAGCACATGATATGATGTCAGCGGTCTCCGATATTTATTTAACCTTGTATAGCGACCAAGGTGGAACACAAGGACGACAAAAATGTATGAAGTTGTTGGAAATCAGATGAACAAAACCATATTTTGCAGTTTTTAATATTTATCTCTTTTTTTATATTTTGAAAATCAGAAAATAAATAAAAAGAACAAGGTAAAAACAAGCTTTAAAAATTTTTTATTAAGACTAAAAATACACAAAAAAAGAAATACAAATATTTTTATGTTTTTCAAATATTCAAATGTTTTTGGTAATTTTATGTGAATTTAAAAATTTTTATGCGACTTTATAAAAATCAAATAAGACTAAAATAGTGAAACAATGGTCAGTCTGGACTATAAGGCAAGTTTAAAATAGTAAAAATGCCTTAAAATCCTGGTATGATTTTTATGAAAAAGCAAATAAAAATATCTAACTATAGCAACTGAAATCCTTTTTTTTATTATTTTTAGAAATTGTAATGATTTTTATAAATTTTTGTATCTTTTGTGATTTTTAGGTTTTCTACAATGATTTTTAAGGAGAAAATAATAATTTAATTAAAGCAAAAAAAACAAACAACCAATATTTTTTGTAATTTTTAAAGCTATTTTTATTATTTAAAAAAATAGACCGAGCTCTTTTTTCTGGTTTTTTTAATTTAGAAAATATCAAAAAATAATAAATTAATTCAAAAAAATTACCATAAATATTACGTGTTAGAAGGAGATAATTGTAATTTTTATGGAATTTTAGGAGCTGATTAAGTAATTATTTTATTGAAAACCAAGCACACAACACATAAAGACCTAATTACAATTATCCTAAAGTTTCCGGAAAAATAAAAACAGACTTAAAAAACTAAGGCCTAAGTTGCAAAATATCCAGACAAACACGTGCAATACACATGACATATGTTCAGAGGGGTATAAATGCAAATAATAAAAAGTTTTCATTCAGATCAGAACATACATGAAGTCCAGGGTATAAAATGCAAATGTACCAGAAGAGCACGTTGCACTACATGTGAGTTGACATAGAATGGTCTAAGATGTAAATACTAAAAATAAGAGGGTCTAAGTTCTAAATTACAACTTTATTTTTAGAACTAGCTAAGAAAGCATAAAAGTACGGGGTAAAAGATGCAATATACCATATAGGGGCACGTGGTGCACGCGGGAGGCTTCGTGGGCGTACGGCTCTAATCATCTGGCCCTACAGATCTGATGGTCTGGGGAATGTCGGGGATGTGCGGCAGATCTGACAAGTTAGATCTGATCCAACGAACGAAAAGGTTGCTCCTGTCGGCGGCTAGGATGCAATCTGGCACAGAATAGCATTATCCGGTGGGAGGTGGAATATGAAAGAACAACCCCCTAGTAGAACTTCGATCGAGTAGCGGATGCGATCCACTGCTCCGATGGGCTCACTAGCAGGTCCTACTCAGTCGTGAGGGCGCTCCGCTTCCGTTGGACGGCTTGGATGGAGGCGACGATGGTCGGATGAGTGCGGTGGTCAAGCTCCTCCTAGTGTTGCTCTATCAGATCAGCTGAGTGCCAAAGGTGGTCTTCTGTGCGTGAAAGTAACATGAAAAGGATTCACCGCTCCGAGGCATAGCTCTGATGAGGGTTTATTGCCAAGAAAAACCGAAGCAGCGGAAGGGGATGAGGTTTGACTCCCGACGAAGGTGAAGGAAGGGAGTCTTGGCCCAAATATCGACCTGGTGATCGAACCTAGGGGTGATCAGGCTGCGGGGGAAGACGAGGGATGATATGACGAGTCGATATGAATGACTGGATGTGGATATCGAGGCTCCGACCAGCTGGTCGGAACTAGTGGATGTGTAGCGGCGCTAGATGGAAAGAATGGAATTGAAAGGCGAAATGAAGTGGATATGATGGATACCTAATGCACCAGATGGACTCCTAATCTCCGAGCAAAGGTGGTTGATGAGGTAATGGCCTCAACCTCACTGCGGAAGGTGGGAAGGCTAGACGCGGTAGCGCTCGCCAGCCACGTAGCCGAGTTGCTGCTCCAGGCCACCAAAGCTCGATCCAAAGGGCTCCTCCAGTTGTTGTCACTACATAGAAGATTCCTAAGGATGAGAGACGAGGCGAGGCACGAACTGCCACGCTGGGTAGGCAAAGGAGATGATTTATAACAGTCTCCTGGGGTCTCCAAATATAATTCGGTAGCACGTAACCCTAGGAAGATATGTGCCTTCCTAGGGATTCGCGAGGATCACGGATCCAGGAGAAGCGGTGGGAGAGAAATCGGGGCACGAGGTGGCTGGAAATGGGTTGGAAAAAGGGGAGAAGAAGGTCTGACAAACACTATCCGGGTCTGACCCGGGAAGGGGGAGACGTTGACCGGAGGTCAACACCCGAGCTGGACCAAACAGAAAATTCGATTTTACAAAATATTTAAATCAATACAAAATAATAAATTACTTCAACATAAAATTGTATAAAATAAAAAATGTTTGCTATTTTATAAACTATTTTTCTATGATTTTTAATTATTTTAATGAAAAAAAATTAATCTATATACAATATATAGTATTATATCCATGTAAAATATACCTATGTATTTTGTACATTTATTTTTATTTTATTTTTTTTACATAAATTCAAAAATTTTGTATTTTTTTTATTTTCCAAATATTTTTTGGGTACAAAATAATTTTTATTTTATTATTATTATTTTTTTAACAGGTATAACGCAAATAGGGAGAGAGACATATATACATGCATTTTGTACAAGTGAGAAAGGTTTTTATTTTTATTTTTATTTAATTTTTCTGCTTTTTTATTTTTTTTGTTTTATATTTAGAATTAGATACAATGAGGCAATAATAGTATTTTATTTTTATTTTATAAATAAAATATTTTTTTAAATATATAAGAAATATGTATAACATATAGTAGGCCCTATCTCTCTCTACTTATATAGTAGGCCCTATCTCTCTACTTATTTTATTTTGGCGATCAGGTCATGGCTTGACCTTCTCTTGGGGTTTGGGTCACTCTATATTTATTCTAAATACCTCATTTCTTTTTCTTTTCCTTTTTTCTTTTATTTTTGCACAAATACATGTTAAATATACAATGTTAACACATGCATGCAGAATTCTAACTTATTGTATTTACACCTATTTACATGATGATTTGCCAAGATAAATAGCTAAAATAAATGAATAAAGAGTGAGAATCATGGATTCCCCCCCTATACTTTACCTTTACTAGTCACTTAGCAAACACTTATTTGAAAAAGAAGTGAAAAAGAGAAGAAAAGAAAAGAAAGGAGAATCAAGGTTGATTATTAAACTTGTCTCCATTAAACTGAAGCATGGAGCTAAGTCAGACCTTTGGATTATTAGTTTGTTGAAACCTTATTTGGACCTAGGTTTAAAACTCAACAATCTCTAAGTTCCACCAATCTATGGTTAAGACTCCTCGATAATCCAGATCAGAACAAGTCTACTTACACAAACTCTTATGACCATGAATATTCCCTTGTACGGTGTAAGTGATATTTAGCTCCCCACCTTAGAAGTGACAAGGCAACAACCTCCCTCAACAAGGTAACTCTAGCTCCCTAGTCCAGCGGAGTGGGAAAGAAGGGAATGGACCGTAGCTAGTGTAGCCACGTATCCCTGGGAGCACAACCAGTGTAGCTAAGTCTCCTACTGCAAGCTTCATGAGATGAGAAGTTGTAACATAAGCTTTGCTTTATTTGGCTATATACAATCTGGCAAGGCATTTCATTTTCTATCAAGCCTGCCACTTTTTTGGAGTTTTTCTTTCTTTTGCATATTCTTTATTATGTACATATGTACAACATATCTACATGGTGCAACATATATACACGAGGACATTTTCTTCTTGTGCCAGTAGATTATCCCTCTTTTGAAGTATTATTGCAACCCACAACTCATGTCTTTAGACCTCAATAGTGCCAGACCAAGTTGAGGCGCACTTCCCTCCCTAAAGGAAGACAAGAGGTTCCGCCTAGAAGTACTACCCTCGTATGCTACCCCAAGCCAAGGAAAATTGCCTCCTCACCACCTCATCCCTGTGGAGTTGATTGTAAAGTACTTCGTCCAAGTAAAGCCATTGTATGTGAGAGTCATGTGTGCATTGTTAAATGTTCTATTTAGGCTCATCAAGATGACATGTGAACATAGCCTAGTGGACTAAAAGAATTAAGTCACCAATGGACCTGAAAAGTCTTAACCCTAAATCCTATAAGGTTCCTCCGAGAATTAGGTGTATTAAGGTCTTAACCGAGCTCCATTTTCCAAATTAATTCTGTACTAATTTAAATGTCAACTATGATTCAGGAAAGTATACAAGTATATACAAAAATCTTTTCTATATAAAAATTTTGAAAAATGTGCAAAAATTTTGAAAATTTTTGAATACATGCATGAATGCAGAAGTTTTGCAAACTATTTACAAACATTTACACACGGGTTTTTGCAAACTTTTATTTTTCAAACATTTTACAAAACAAATTGTACTATATACATAGTTTTGATACAAAAGTATTTACAAACTTTTCACAAGCAAAAAATTTTTACAAACATTTGTCCAAGAATAGTTTTTTTAAATAGCTATGTATGTGCAAGAAAGAATTTTATGTACAAGGATTTTTTAAATTTTTGTGATTTTTAATAAGTTTTTATAGCCATTTTATTGATTAACACACTCACACATAGTACGAGTTATGACAAATGTATATAATATATATATATATATATAATATACGACACCCCCTTATACATAGCTCGAACGATGTCCTCAGAGTGATAAAAGAGCGATGAAGAAGACATTACTCGTGCTTAATATAGGGAAGTGAAAAGAGGGGTTATACTACAATGGCAAATCAAAGCATAGAATGAATAGAGCTCGGTGGTTCCCCCTATACTTGGGATCAAGTAATCCGAAGTATATCAGACTGTATACAAAGAGAAAACAGGGTGAGATAATGTACAGGGTCTAGCTCCCCTATACTTGGGGTAAAATATCCCTAAGTATAGGTAGCAAAACGTAGGTAAAAAGAATCAAAAGAATAATCAAGAATCTGACACACCCCTATACTTAGGGTAAAGTACACCCAAAGTATAGCATAATCACAAGATGCAGATAGGGTGTTAGACTACAGAATGACATGATATAGACATATGGATCTATAAGGAAGAAGGAGGTGATAATCAGGCATGAGATGCAAATGATGTGAGTCAAAGACCACATCTCATGCAAAATGAATCGGAGCGGCGTCAATAATCAGCAGATAATGATCTAGATATGGCTTAAGGCGCTGACCATTGACACGAAAGGTGGACTCAGATGACATGTCAGATATGTTGATACTATGTCATGCACCTTTCGGACCAGGTATGGTCCTTTTTACTTACTCTGCAACTTCCTTCGAAATAGTCTAAGCCTAGCATCAAACAACCATGCTCTCTGATCTGGCTCAAACTACTTATGGCTTATATTAGAATCATGTCATATCTTTACTTGCTCCTTATACTGTAGGCTGTTTGTAAATGCTACGTCTCTAATCTCCTCCAGGGCTGCCAATTCTACCTTCCTTTTATCTCCTATACTCTCTAGATCCAATAATATATCAGTGACAACCCAATGTGACTTATGCTTAATCTCAACAAGTAAATGGCATGGCTTGTCATAAATAAGATGAAAGGGAGATGTACCCAAAGGTGTTTTTAAGGATGTCCGATATGCCAAGAAGACCGAGTCCAAAAGCTGTGACCAATCCTTTCAGTCTGGGCGGACTACCTTCTGCAGTATCTTCTTGATCTCCCTGGTTCGATACTTCAGCAAGACCATTGGTCTGAGGATGATATAGAGTGGCAACTTGAGTGTCTATGTTGAACTCATTAGCAAGGGCCTTACTTGTCATTGATAAAATGAGACCCCCCATCAGATATCAAAACTCTAGGCACCCTGAATCGTGAAATGATATTCTTCCTCAAAAATTTGCAAATAGTCTTAGCATCTGCGGTTCGGGTGGGAATGGCCTCAGACCAATGACTCACATAATCAACAACCAACAGAATGTACGCAAATCCCTGACTCTTAGGGAATGGACCCATGAAATTGATGCAACATGCATCAAAAACCTTACAGAAGTGAATGGGTTGCATCAGCATCATATCACGCTGTCTGATGACCGTCTAAATGACCAAGGCAAAGGTGTCGAAAAGGTCGTTGAGACCTCAATCACTCAGACTCGGGTCAACAAGAAAAATGAACCACTTAATGCAAATAAAATCAATCAAAATGGAGAAGCGGTCCTGCTATATGTTTAACCTGGTATAGCACCCAGGGTCGAACTCAAGGAGCACGGATTGGCCGAAGGCCTACGAAGTAGTAAAAACAAAGTGAAATAAAAGACAAAATATTTTTTAGTGGTTTTTAATTAATTTTATATTTTTTTGGATTTTAATATGTTAAGAAAATAAGAAAGACAAAAACAATCACACTTTAACAAATTATTTCAAGCCACAAAAATCAACCAAAAATTAAAACAAAAACATTTTTATGTATTTTATAATTTTTTATGTTTTTGTTGAATTTTTGATAATTTTCTGATGTGTATTTTATTTTCTAAAAATTAAACAGTAGCAAAAACAAGGGGTACTGTCCAGCAGAGCCAAGAAGCCCTAGATAAAATATCTAAGGGCCTCAAAAAGGCCTGGAGGTAATTTTCCTATAACGTAGGTAAAACAAGGAAAATTTGGGTACCAAATTTATTGTTTTTGGGTTTTTAATTAATTTATTAGAATTTTTATGGGTTTTCGAGTGTTTTTAAGTTTTTAAGATTTTTAAGCAATGAAAAATAGCCAAAATTGGCTAGAAAATCAAAGAACACAAACTAAACAGTAGCTAATTTTTAGGGAATTTTTAGGGGAGTTTTTATATGTTTTTGTGATTTTCCAATCTAGACATTAGCAAAAACTTAGATTTTTGAATTTTTAAAAATATCAAACACAATCAAAAATGTCCTCAAAACTTCACAAATATCCTACACCATGGCAGGGGCCATGTGTCAAATTTTCATCGAATTTGGAGGTGATTTGAGATTTTATTCAAAAATCAAAAGAGGGTACTATGCACAGGGACTGGAATGCAAATACCCAAAGTTCTGGGGGTCCAGGTGCAATTAACCCAGCAAAACACGCATCAAGCGCGTGCCTGGGGCACTCAGGGACCTATTTGTAAGGAAAATAAGTTCTGAGGACCTATTGGTAACACGTACCAAAAGTCCAGGGGGCTCAGTTGCAAATAACCCAAAATAAAACGCACATGTGTAAAACAACCACGCACAGGGGTATAAATGCAATTAATTAAAAAGTTTCATTCATTCATAAACATCCAGAACTACAAGGGCATAGATTGCAAATATACCAATAAAACACGTGACGAAGCACGTGGCTCACAACAGGCAGGGGTATAAGTGCAAATAACATAAAAGGGAAGGTCCACAGTGCAATTTTCACAAAAATAAAAGAACTATATTAAGTATTTACAAGACTAGAAAGCAAATGCGTAAAGTAAAGGGGCCTAAGGACAATTTACACGTTATTTATTATCCGAGGATCTGGATGCGTGACGCGTGGCAGATCGAACGGCTGTGACGGCGCGCCGCAAACCAAAGGAGCCCTCGGCAAGATCCGATGGCTGAAAAGCACCCACGTGGCAGATCCAACGGTTGAGATACGTTGTGGGGCTGCGAAGGATTCCTGGCTCGGATCGGATGGAGGTGGTGAAGCCACGTGCTAGATCCAACGACTGAGATACATCGTGGCTTAACCTCGCTGCTCAACGGTGATGATCGACCCCAGGGAGATCTGATGATCAGTGCTGCTCCGTGGATGAACGGGCGAGATCTAAACTGGAGCGTCGAGGTCGATCTGACGGTGGACGAAGGATCTGGAAGAACTGGCGGCAGGCGAGCTTCGCCGGCCCTCTGCGTGTACGGTAGTCCTCGTCCGGTGCTCAGAAGATGCGAGAAAGCTTCTCCATGAAGCTCCGCACCCAATGCACTGCTCCGATGGAGGCGAGGAGCTCCAGAGAGCTCCGGCGACGTGAAAGAGCTGGAGATGCTGTGCCTAGAAGTTCCGACCTCCAGATGAGGTCGATAGACCTGGAGACCTGCACAGAAAAGAAGCTGGGTCGAGGGCAAACTGCCTCAACCCGTTAGAGCGGGCGGAAAGTGGCTGGTGTAGCGAGATGGAGCTCTCCGGCGAGCGGCGGAGGGAGGAGAGCCGAAACCCTGCTCTGGGGCGAGCCAGGGGGAATGGAAGGGCAGAGAAGGTGGAGAGCGGCCAGGCGAAGGTGGTGGCGTGGTCGTATGGTCAAATGGGTAGACGGAAACGGCTGGCGAAGGCGGCGGAGCTACACTATCGGAAGGCGACAAATCAAAACCTACGCTAATCTACGGGCTAACAGAGCTACCTGATGGGCGCATTCGACTGGGCTGGAGCCGGTGGAGCTCCCGGTCATTGCCTCAAGGGGCCGTCGAGTTCCCGAGGCTCAGCGCGCTCGCGGCGGCGCACGGCGGCAAGAACCACCGGATTAGTGACTCCTGGCTGCCCGGGCCTCGCTGCAACTCCAAGGGGCCACGACTGTCACTCAGGGACGCTGGAGGAGCTCACAGGCACCGAGGGGAAGATCAAAGATGCATGAATTAGGTCGCCGGTGAAGACTATAAGTATGATGGGGGATCCGGGAAGAAGGAGGTCGGGCGAGGTGCACATGTCTCGGATCCACCAAACCCACCCCGGGCGAGGGTCCTGGATAATCGGCGAGTAATCGGGGCCCAGGGTTTGGGTAATGGCGGTCGGGTCAGGCGGGCAAAAAGTCAAGAAAACGGGTCGGTCGCCTGATCCGCGAAAGAAGAAGGTCCGCGGGGGAAGTTGACCGGGGTCAACAAACCCCCGTGGACCAATCAGGAGCCACCAAATATTGAATTTTTATTTCTTTATTTTAGGCTAGAAAATGACCGAATTTACAAAAACTTAAAACATGAAATATTTTTATTTTATTTTTTTCTATTTTTTAGTGATTTTTAATAAATTTTTGGAAATAAAAATAAGGTATTTACATTATATAGCTATATATAGGTATATACAATATATACAAGGTTTTGATTTTTGATTTTTATTTATTATTTTTATACAATTTTATCCTTATTTTATATTTTATTTATTTATAGAATAAAATAAGGAATAAAAAGGTGTTTTTATTTTATTTTTATTATTTATGTACATAGGTAAAATAAATAGATATGTACATCTATATACATGGTATATGTACAATGTATTTTTGTATTTTTAATTTTGTTATTTTTATTTGATTTTTGTTTTGATTCTTTTTATTTATTTATTTACAATATATAGCATAGAATATTTACAAAAAGTTTGGAAAATAACTTTATTTATTTACAAGGTTAAACAAATGTAGAAGCATGGTCTATGTGCATGATGAAAGGGTGTTTTTGATCTTTTTGATTTTTAATTTTTCTTTTGTTTTTATTTATAAATAAATATATACAAGTATTTACAAGCATATTTTTGGGTGAGGAAAACATTTTTATTTTATTTACATAAATATTTACACAAGAGCTCCTATCTCCCTCTACTTTGGCTTTTATGCGGTCAGGCCCATGCTGAGCCCTCCCTTGGGTTAGGTTGCTCAATATTTATTCTAAATATTTCCCTCTTTTTCTTTTTAATCTTTATTCTTTTATTTTTGCACAAAAACATGCTAATTATAGGTTTTTACACAATGCATGCTTTTGGTAATTATTCCTATTTACACATATCTACATGCATTTGCAAAGGTTTTTGTAGCTAAAATATAAGAATAAAGAGTGATGAATGGGTATTCATCACCCCCCTATACTTAACTTTGCTAGTCACTTAGCAAACACTTATTTGAAAAAGAAGTGAAAAAGAAAGTAAGAAAAAGAAAAAGAGGATGTACATGGATCAAGGTTGATTATTAAACTTGCCTTCATTAAATTGGGGTATGGAGCTCGATCAGATCTTCGAATTATTAATGTGTTGGAACCTTATTTAGACTTAAGCTTAAAACTCAACAGCCTCTAAGTTCCACTAATCTATAACCAAGACTCCTCAATGCTCCAGATCAGAACAAGTCATCAATCACAAACCCTGAAGACCATGAATCTTTTCTTGTCCTGTGGATGTGAAGTCTAAGCTCTCCACCTCAGAAACGACAACTTGACAACCCTCCCTAACAAGGTAACTCTATGACCTCAATCTGGCCACTCTTTCCTCGAGGAGCGGGGTATTCCCTTCTAAGTTCAAGTTCAACTGGCTCAAGAAGTGGGGGAAGAAGAGAATGGGTCAAGGCCAGTGTAGCCAAGTACCCTTGGGAGCTTGACCAGTGTAGCCAAGTCTCCCTGCTGCAAGCTACAACAGATGGATCATGAAACCAAGCTTTGGTTATTGCACTCTATATACATACTCCGGTGGAATTATCATTTTCTCTCAGACCCACCACTTTTTTGGAGTTCTTTTCTTTTTGCACATTTTTTTCAAGTGCATCTGTACAACATATACATGTGCAGCATATATACAAGGAGTTTTTCCTCTTGAGCCAGTAGACTATCCCTCTTTTGAAGCTTTATTGCAACCCACAACTCCAGTCGTTAGACCTCATGGGAACCAGACCAAGTTGAGACGCACTTCCTTCACTAAAAGAAGAAGAGAGGTTCCGCCTAGAAGTACTACCCTCATATGCTACCCCAAGTAAAGGAAGACTGCCTCCTCACCACCTCATCCGTAGAGAGCTCGGTGCATAGTGCTGGTGTCCAAGTAAAGCCATAATCTATATGAGTCATGTGTTGTTGTTAAGTGCTCTACTTAGGCTCATTGAGATGACATGTGATCATAGCCTAGTGGACTCAAAGAATTAAGTCACCATGGACCTGAAAAGCCTTAAACCTAAGCCCTATAAGGTTCCTCTTAGAAATTAGGTGAATTAAGATCTTAATCAAGCTCCATTTCTCAATTTCATTCCAGGCTAGTTTAAATGTCAACCATTATCCAGAAAAACTATATACATATGTACAAAAAGATGCTTATTTACACAAATTTTCCAATCATGCAAAATTTTTGAAAAATGTTTTGAAATCATGTATGAATGATGAATGAAGTGCAAGTTTTGCAAAAAGATATTTACACACATTTACACAAGATTTTTGCAAACTTTTGATTTTCAAAACATTTTGGAAAAATTTTGTACTATATACATAATTTTGATAAGAAA
Organism: Ottelia alismoides; assembly: GCA_037367405.1. NCBI lineage: Eukaryota > Viridiplantae > Streptophyta > Magnoliopsida > Alismatales > Hydrocharitaceae > Ottelia > Ottelia alismoides. The sequence goes on from JAZKJV010008192.1 coordinate 787,900, forward strand.
ATATTTACACAAGCTTTAAACAAAAGATTTTTGAAATCATTTTTACAAAAATAATTTGTGCACTAGCTATGTATGTGTAAATAAAAGAAGATTATGTACATGAAAAATTTTTAATTTTTGTGGTTTTTAGCCATTTTATTTATTAACACACTCACACAAAGTACGAGTTATGGCTAAAGTATATATGAAATATATACACACCCCCCTATACTTAGCTCGAACGATGTCCTCAGAGTCAAGAGCGATGGAGAAGACATAACTCGTGCTAGGTATAGGAAAGTGAAAAGGAAAGCTAAATGAAAAGTCAAGAGGGACCCAGGTCTCCCCCCTATACTTAGGATCAAGTAATCCTAAGTATAGCAGGCTGTATACTAAGGGAAAACCTGAGTGCAGAATGTACAGGGTCTGCCCCCCCTATACTTAGGGTGAAATATCCCTAAGTATAGGCAGCAAAACGGGGGTAGCAAAACACGAAGAAAATCAAGAATATATACAAGAAGGAGGGTCATCACTCCCCCTATACTTAGGGTGAAGAACCTTAAGTATAGGCAACGACAGAAGTGATGGAACAGAACGAAGAACAACCCGGTGTTTTCACCCCCCTATACTTAGGATGAGCAATATCCTAAGTATAGCAAAGATATTCCTAAGCGAGACCTGGGGTGAAAATAAGAACGGAAGAAAGAAGGATCAAAGTAAGACAAAACACGTATATACAAAAGAGTACAATGTTGAGGTGCCTCTCAACAAGCGCTAGTTTTTACGCCCCTAGCTGGGCGCAAAGGCTAGGATAATGCAGTATCAAGGTTCAGGACGGCATCGGTAAGGCGAATGCCGTATTGTCGCCGCAGTCTCGGTGTGAGAACAACGACGAACTCAACAGTGTAAAGTAAGACACCCATGTATACAATTAGGCGGGTGTCTGCTACCGGCCAGTGATATGGAAAGAAATGATCGGGATCCGGTAGCACAAAAGAAATCATCGGCTCTGGTTCAGAATGGAGTGAGAATGTGGAGCCGAAGAAATCGAACGTGGAGAAGGATGGACCAGTAATAGAATCCTCCACGTCAATCAGTGTCTCAAGCAAGTGTGGGCAATCAAGATCAGGAGACTCTCTAAGCAGACTGATATCCGATGAATAGAATGGAAGAAGATCAGGTAGATCATCGAATATCTCCAGGATGGGCTCATCCTCGCGAGGGTCGTCGAGGTGAGAAGACTCAGAATCAGAATGATCTAAAGACTCGGTTTCATGTTCCGCCAGATCGGAAACACTCTCAGGAAGTGAAACCGAGTACTCATCGAATGCGGCATCCTCCCGCAGATAACCCTCGGGGAGAGATGCAAGATCAGAAGTGACAAGAAGAGGATCAGGATCTAGATTGGCATCTGCGCTGCTATCAAGTATCCACTCGGTGCACCAGGCCGCATCATCATCAGAAGGGCAAGTCTCGGCAATCTGGAAGCAGGAGAAGGTACTAGTCAACACCGCGGAAGCTGGCAACATGTCTGCGGCTGATCCTCGTTCTGCGGCTATGCTGTCTGTCAGCTGGTCCTCAGGAAATGTATCTATCTCAATAAAGTGGAGGACAAAAGGCTCGAAGACGGGACTCTCTATATCTGTGCTCTCAAAGTGCTGTCCCTCCTCAAGCTGTGGCTGCTGGGCTGAGTCCTGGTGACTGTCTGCATCCGAGAAGTGTCTCTGCAGGAAGAAAACTGACTCCTCCGGGACTGGAAACTGAAGTGTCTGAATCGATGGCTGCAAAAGCTGGGGCTCCTCCGGCTCCTGGAGTATCAGAAGATCTGATATCCAAGACTCGTCGACTGGGAACTCTGGAACTGACTCGAACTCCGACTGGAAGGCCAACGGGAGCTCATGTAGACTCTGGGTCCGGACCTCTGCTATCGCGGTCATCTCCTCTGTCAATGGGGCGGCATCATCCAAATCCTCGGGCTGGTGTGTAGAAGCTGAATCACCATGTAAAGTGACACACCGCACTGGTACTGCATCGTCCGCATGTGTTGTCCCGACCATGGTATCTCGTAAAGAAAATCTCTGTGAAAGTAACCTCGAGATGGTATCCAGAAAGTGAATGTCGGAACTACGGTGTGAACCGCCACATGTGGTAATCACCAGTGCAAGCTGCTCTGCGGTCATCCCCCGCATGGAGATCTCAATCAAATCTGTCAGTGGAAGTCCATGGTCTGGAAATCTCCTCAAGAGGTCAAGAAACCTCGGCCATGCCTCGTACAATGGCTCTTGGGGGTCAATTGAAAAGTCCATGATCAAAGACCGCATGAAATCTGCTCTCCGTAGAGGGAAGTATCTCTGCAAGAACTCTCGGCGTAGCTCTCCCCACGTCTCGAATGTCTTCCCCAAGCGTCGGTGCCATCTCATGGCTCTGTCGTGAAACGTGAAGGGGAAGGTCCTGCTCATCAGCTCCTCTGCAGTGATATCTGAATATCTATGTGCTCTACAAAACTCCTCGAAAGCGGACAGGTGAAGATAAGGCTCCTCGTGCGCCTCTCCTGAAAATGTCGGCAGTCGCTGAATGTAATCCAAATCCAAGACGAATGGTCCTAATGTAGAAGCTGACTGAGCTCCATGTGCTATCTGCTCTTCCATCCTTCTGGAATAGGATGTGTCTGCTGATCTCCACTGCTCTCTCGGGTCACCAACGGAGTGCGCTCTCAACTCAGCCACAGCATCGTCCGGGTCTCGCATCTGCTCTGTCTGATATCCTCGGACGTCTAGCACAGCATGCCCAGAGTGATGAGATGAAAGGGAGGGAGGGAGTGGGAGGTTGGTCGGAGATCTGACCTTTCTAGAAGGTGGACTGGAGTGATGGTCAGAAGATGGAGAAGAAGCCATAAGGGTCGTCTCGTAGTGAGGGGAATCCATCATCCAGGGATAAAGAAGAAGAGGAAAAGAGAAATGAAGGGAGGTGAGGGAGGGTGATAAGAAAGGATCGAAGGGATCTGGCAATCAAACAAGATGAACAAGCAAACCCCCAATTCACCTACGCACACAGAGCTGAAGACCGAAGGGATCGGTCAATTATCTTGTCGATTTTATTTTAGGTGATCATCCAGTCTATCAGAGCGATTACGTGAGGTCAATAAGTATCCAGATCTTTCTCAACCGACTGTACCGTACTGAAAGCCGGTAATCAGTCAAGAAAGGATCGGAGGCTCTATCCTAATGTGCGGATCACTCTCTCGCTCATCCAAACCAGACAAGGAGGGGGTTACTCTCCCCAAGACAGATTTTTAGTGAGGTGTCTTTTAGGTCAAGTATGATTAGCAGTCCCGATTTTATTGTTTTTGTTTTTTAGATATTTTTCGATAAAAAGAAACGCCTAACGAATTTTTCGGTTCTCCTGGTTATTAAGTCCAAAACAGGGGGGAGAAGACGAAAAAGCCGATGCGCGATAAATCAATGATGCATGCTGAGTAAGAAATGCGTACCTGTCTCCAGCACTCTACATGCAAGATGATCCGCGCATAAAAGTAAAGACAGAAAGAAAACTACCTATATGATGCAACGGGAAAGCTGAGTCCTCGATGAGCGATTTCTAGCGAGGAACCGTCTAACCGGTCACCGACCTCCAAGCCAAATAGTCCGATCTTGGCCCGTCCCTCCTCTGTCCGACAAATCGGGGGTAGGAGTAAGCGCTTTACAGGACGGGCTGCGGCACGTAGGCTACGAAGGCAAATGAATCGGTTATTTTTATTAGTGATTTTTAAGTAGGTCCCATTAACGATCTATGGGAACAGATAAGCAGTTAGGTGTGTGGATCCTACTAATTGCACAATCACCAGAAAATCCTAAGTCTAGGGGCTCGAGCAAAAACCGTGTAAACACCGGAAAAGGCAGAAAGAAAAAGAAAAGAAAACCGCGAAAAGCCGCGAAAATCCGTGAAGGTCCTAAGGGTCCCCCGAGCACACCGGTGCTCGGCGAAAAAGACCCTCTACGGCAGAAGTGTCCAAGAGTGTCCTGTATTATTACAATAATAATGAATAAAAATAAAAATCTACTCTAATGCTCACCCACTCAACTCTCTCTCACTCTCTCCTGCGGCTCCGCGAAGAAAAGAGCCACCTCCAAATCTCGCGGTTGCGTCGGCTTCTCGAGAGTAGCCGCCTCGGTCCTCGGGCCCTCGCAAGAGAAAACAGAGTGGTCAGAACCAATAATCAAATAATAATACAAGAAAAATAAAAGGAAATGAAAAATAAGGGTATATGTGCAAAAATGCAAAATAAAATAAACACACAAAAGAAAACAAAAACAAAAATAAAAGAAAAAGAAAATAAAGCAAAATAAAGTGAAAATAAAATATAGACAAAAAGCCGCGAAGAGCCGCGAGCTCTGGAAGAGCCGCGAAAAGCCGCGAAAATAAACGAAAAGAAAATAAGAAAAACTACTAAGCCGTGCTCCCCGGCAACGGCGCCATACTGATGACCGTCTAAATGACCAAGGCAAAGGTGTCTAAAAGGTCGTTGAGACCTCAATCACTCAGACTCGGGTCAACAAGAAAAATGAACCACTTAATGCAAATAAAATCAATCAAAATGGAGAAGCGGTCCTGCTATATGTTTAACCTGGTATAGCACCCAGGGTCGAACTCAAGGAGCACGGATTGGCTGAAGGCCTACGAATTAGTAAAAATAAAGTGAAATAAAAGACAGATTAATTTTTAATGGTTTTTAATTAATTTTACATTTTTTTGGATTTTTAATATGTTAAGAAAATAAGAAAGACAAAAACAATCACACTTTAACAAATTATTTCAAGCCACAAAAATCAACCAAAAATTAAAACAAAAATATTTTTATGTGTTTTATAATTTTTTATGTTTTTGGTGAATTTTTGATAATTTTCTGATGTGTATTTTATTTTCTAAAAATCAAACAGTAGCAAAAACAAGGGGTACTGTCCAGCAGAGCCAAGAAGCCCTAGATAAAATATCTAAGGGCCTCAAAAAGGCCTGGAGTAATTTTCCTATAAAGTAGGTAAAACAAGGAAAATTTGGGTACCAAATTTATTGTTTTTGGGTTTTTAATTAATTTATTAGAATTTTTATTGGTTTTCGAGTGTTTTTAAGTTTTTAAGATTTTTAAGCAATGAAAAATAGCCAAAATTGGCTAGAAAATCAAAGAACACAAACTAAACTTTAGCTAATTTTTAGGGAATTGTTAGGGGAGTTTTTATATTTTTTTGTGATTTTCCAATCTAGACAGTAGCAAAAACTAAGGTTTTTGAATTTTTAAAAATAGCAAACACAATCAAAAATGTCCTCAAAAATTCACAAAAATCCTACACCATGGCAGGAGCCATGTATCAAATTTTCATCGAATTTGGAGGTGATTTGATATTTTATTCAAAAATCAAAAGAGGGTACTGTGCACAGGGACTAGAATGCAAATACCCAAAGTTCTGGGGGTCCAGGTGCAATTAACCCAGCAAAACACGCGCCAAGCGCGTGCCTGGGGCACTCAAGGACCTATTTGTATGGAAAATAAGTTCCGAGGACCTATTGGTAACACGTACCAAAAGTCCAGGGGGCTCAGTTGCAAATAACCCAAAATAAAACGCACATGTGTAAAACAACCACGCACAGGGGTATAAATGCAATTAATTAAAAAGTTTCATTCATTCATAAACATCCAGAACTACAAGGGCATAGATTGCAAATATACCAATAAAACACGTGACGAAGCACGTGGCTCATAACAGGCAGGGGTATAAGTGCAAATAACATAAAAGGGAAGGTCCACAGTGCAATTTTCACAAAAATAAAAGAACTATATTAAGTATTTACAAGACTAGAAAGAAAATGCATAAAGTAAAGGGGACTAAGGACAATTTACCCCTTATTTGTTATACGAGGATCTGGATGCGTGACGCGTGGCAGATCGAACGGCTGTGACGGCGCGCCGCAAACCAAAGGAGCCCTCGGCACGATCCGATGGCTGAAAAGCACCCACGTGGCAGATCCAACGGCTGAGATACGTTGTGGGGCTGCGAAGGATTCCTGGATCGGATCGGATGGAGGTGGTGAAGCCACGTGCTAGATCCAACGGCTTGGATACGTCGTGGCTTAACCTCGCTGCTCGACGGTGATGATCGACCCCAGGGAGATCTGATGGTCAGTGCTGCTCCGTGGATGAACGGGCGAGATCTAAACTGGAGCGTCGAGGTCGATCTGACGGTGGAAGAAGGATCTGGAAGAACTGGCGGCAGGCGAGCTTCGCCGGCCCTCTGCGTGTACGGTAGTCCTCGTCCGGTGCTCAGGAGATGCGAGAAAGCTTCGCCATGAAGCTCTGCACCCGATGCACTGCTCCGATGGAGGCGAGGAGCTCCAGAGAGCTCCGGCGACGTGAAAGAGCTGGAGCTGCTATGCCCAGAAGTTCCGACCTCCAGATGAGGTCGATAGACCTGGAGACCTGCACAGAAAAGAAGCTGGGTCGAGGGCAAACTGCCTCAACCGGTTAGAGCGGGCGGAAAGTGGCTGGTGTAGCGAGATGGAGGCTCTCCGGCGAGCGGCAGAGGGAGGAGAGCCGAAACCCTGCTCCGGGGCGAGCCAGGGGGAATGGAAGGGAGGAGAAGGTGGAGAGGGGCCAGGCGAAGGTGGTGGCGTGGTCGGATGGTCAAATGGGTAGACGGAAACGGCTGGCGAAGGCGGCGGAACTACACTATCGGAAGGCGACAAATCAAAACCTACGCTAATCTACGGGCTAACAGAGCTACCTGATGGGCGCATTCGACTGGGCTGGAGCCGGTGGAGCTCCCGATCGTTGCCTCAAGGGGCCGTCGAGTTCCCCGAGGCTCAGCGCGCTCGCGGCGGCGCACGGCGGCAAGAACCACCGGATCAGTGACTCCCGGCTGCCCGGGCCTCGCTGCTACTCCAAGGGGCCACGGCTGTCACTCAGGGACGCTGGAGGAGCTCACAGGCACCGAGGGAAAGATCAAAGATGCATGAATTAGGTCGCCGGTGACGACTATAAGTATGATGGGGGATCCAGGAAGAAGGAGGTCGGGCGAGGTGCACATGTCTTGGATCCACCAAACCCACCCCGGGCGAGGGTCCTGGATAATCGGCGAGTAATCGGGGCCCGGGGTTTGGGTTAATGGTGGTCGGGTTAGGCGGGCAAAAAGTCGAGAAAACGGGTCGGTCGCCTGATCCGCGAAAGAAGACGGTCCGCGGGGGAAGTTGACCGGGGTCAACAAACCCCCGTGGACCAATCAGGAGCCACCAAATATTGAATTTTTATTTCTTTATTTTAGGCTAGAAAATGACCGAATTTACAAAAACTTAAAACATGAAATATTTTTATTTTATTTTTTTTCTATTTTTTAGTGATTTTTAATAAATTTTTGGAAATAAAAATAAGGTATTTACATTATATAGCTATATATAGGTATATACAATATGTACAGGTTTTGATTTTTGATTTTTATTTATTATTTTTATACAAATTTATCCTTATTTTATATTTTATTTATTTATAGAATAAAATAAGGAATAAAATGGTCTTTTTATTTTATTTTTATTATTTATGTACATAGGTAAAATAAATAGATATGTACATCTATATACATGGTATATGTACAATGTATTTTTGTAATTTTTATTTTGTTATTTTTATTTGATTTTTGTTTTGATTCTTTTTATTTATTTATTTACAATATATAGCATAGAATATTTACAAAAAGTTTGGAAAATAACTTTATTTATTTACAAGGTTAAACAAATGTAGAAGCATGGTCTATGTGCATGATGAAAGGGTGTTTTTGATCTTTTTGATTTTTAATTTTTCTTTTGTTTTTATTTATAAATAAATATATACAAGTATTTACAAGCATATTTTTGGGTGAGGAAAACATTTTTATTTTATTTACATAAATATTTACACAAGAGCTCCTATCTCCCTCTACTTTGGCTTCTATGCGGTCAGGCCCATGCTGAGCCCTCCCTTGGGTTAGGTTGCTCAATATTTATTCTAAATATTTCCCTCTTTTTCTTTTTAATCTTTATTCTTTTATTTTTGCACAAAAACATGCTAATTATCGGTTTTTACACAATGCATGCTTTTGGTAATTATTCCTATTTACACATATCTACATGCATTTGCAAAGGTTTTTGTAGCTAAAATATAAGAATAAAGAGTGATGAATGGGTATTCATCACTGTCCACAAGTGCCAATCCTCTGACAGTTAGTACACCTCTTCACGAATTCATCAGAATCCTTGAAGAGGGTAGGCCACCATAGGCCCGATTGGAGCACTTTCTATGTTGTTCTCCTCCCAGAATGATGTCCTCCTGCCTCTAGCTTGTGACAATATGTGAAGAAGCTGTGGTGCTTCTCCTTAGGAATGCAGCAATGCCAGATGCTATCCCATCCTTCATGATAAAGGATGGGATCCTCCCAGTGGTATGACTTGGCCTTCGCAAGGAAAATATCAAGTCGCTGCCTGGGCCAACCTTGTGGAGCTTTATTGGCAATAAGATAGTTTACAATGTCGGCATAACATGTGAGCGAGGCGATAGCAATGATCACCTCATCTGGGAAGGTCTCTGTAATGGGATTAGTCTGCTCAGATTCCTCAAGATTTTACAAATAAGGGAGATGATCCACCACCATATTCTTGACTCCAAGTTTATCCTTAATATCAATATCAAACTCTTGGAGTAGAAGGATCCATCTAGTTAGTCTCGCTTTGGCATCCTTCTTTGCCCTGAGGTACCTGATGGCGGTATGATCAGTAATGATAATCACTTTGGATCTAAGAATATATGATCTAAATTTGTCTAAGGCATCCAATGTACGACTAGATTAGTGAATGGCAAATGGTACTCCATTCTTCCTCCATCCTAGCATGGCCCTTACGGAGAAATCAGAGGCATCCGTCATGATCTCGAATGGGAGAGATCAATCAGGCAGCTGAAGGACAGGAGCTTCAACAACTAGGTTTTTGAGATTCTCAAATGAGGCAAGACACTTATCATCTATAATGAACTTTGTGTCTTTCATCAGCAGATCAATCAACGGTCGGGTAATCCTACTGAAGTCGTGAATTAAACATTAGTGGAAATCGACATGCACCAGAAAAGACTACAACTATGGTAGGTTAGATGGTGGATTGAGTTTCCTGATGATATCCGCCTTGGTTGGATCAACCTCCATGCCGTTGTTTGAGATGATATGACCAAGCACCATCCCCTGAGTCACAATGAAGTGACTCTTCTCCTACGATAAGACAAGATGAACCTCCATGCAATGTTGAAGAACATGATCTAGGAAGACAAGATGAACCTCCATGCAATGTTGAAGAATGTTATTTAGGCAGTCGAGACAAGCATCGAACTCGTCGTCGTATACCGAAAAGTCATCCATGAAGACCTCTAAACAGTCACCCACCATGACCGAGAAAATGGACAACATGCACCTTTGGAATGTCACCGGGGTGTTATGTAGACCAAAGGACATCCACCTGCAAGCATAAGTCCCAAAAGAACAGGTGAATGTCGTCTTATCCTAGTCTTCAGGCGCTATGGCCACCTGATTGTAACAAGAGTACCCATCAAGAAAGAAGTAGTGACTCTTCCCAGCTAGCCTATCTATAATTTGATCAATAAAAGGCAACGGGAAATGATTCTTTGTGGTGGCCTGATTAAATTGTCTGTAGTCATCACAAACCATCCAAGAAGTGGGTACCTGGGTAGCTATCTCCTCTCCAGACTCGTTTACAACTGTAGTAATGCTCGTATTCTAGGGTACCACATGCAATGGACTAACCAACTTGTATTCGTAGATGGGGTAGATAAAATCAGCACTCCATCATTTCGAGATTTCTTTCATGTCCACCTCTTGAATATTCGGGTTCAGTTGTTGCTGGAACTCTTGCGATGGATTTGCGTCCTCCTTGAGAATGATATGGTGGGAGCACAGAGCCGGACTTATCCCCTGGATATTAGCTACTCTCCATCCTATTGACTTGTGGTTCTTTTCATGAACCTCCATCAAACGATATTCTTGCTCTTCAATAAAATCCGCTGAGATAATGACTGGGTACATCTCATTCTCACTTGCAAGGAACCTATACTTTAGCATTGCGGCATGGGCTTCAGTTCAAGAAAACTGGGAGCTGGCAAATCTGTCCTCTGAACGGTCTGAGTAAATGCAACAAGATCTGAATGGGAGAACTCCCGTTGATCACATAAAACTGGCGAAGACTGCCCTGCTGGTGTATGTGTACTCGGTGCTGGAATGGTCTCCACCCTAGCTGCTGGCTCTGTGGAAATAAGACAAGGTAATAAATCATCAAATTCTACCCAGTCTATGTCTGAATCTGAGGGATCTGAATTCGATTCACAAGGCACAAAAATCTACTTTGTTATCTTGAACGTGATTCCAGCCTCAAAAATGTCCTCAGCCAAGAGTGTGCTCTCTGAACTCTCCTCTGCTATAAACTATGGATCCGTAGCACCTGATGTTGAGAGAAGGGCTCGTAAAAGGGGATCTAACCAAGCAGCTTCGTCATCAGTGATCACAAAGTCACACTCCTGATGGTACTCTCGCTCTGCCTCTGTCATCTGATTTGTATCACTGAACTACTCTGAGAAAGATGAGTCTGGCACTATGGTCTCATTGTTCATCTCTATTTGTATACTCTCGTCCTCAACGCGAAAGTATACCTTCCTACTATCATGGTCGGACACTGCCTTGGATGTGACCAAGAATGGACATCCTAGAATGATGGGGGTATCGGTCACAGAGTCAGGGATCACCATGTCCAACACAACTAAGTCCACGGGGAATTTCAAGCCATGAATTGTGACAACCACATCCTTCAACAACCCTTTAGACTCTTGACAGATCGATTAGCTACCTGAAGGAATGTCCTACTCTGTCAACGAGGGCCAAACTCGAATCGGTCGAGTAAGGCTGTCGAAAGGAGGTTGATGGAAGAGCGGATGTCTAATAGAGTACGGTCGAACCTCTACTCATGAATGTGGCATCTAACATTGGGAGCTCCTGCATCTGGCCTCTTGGCTGGCAGATGGTTCTGAATAACAATGTAGTTGGCACGGGTCAGCACATGGATTTCTGCCTGATAGTTCCTCTTCTTCCTGCGGATAGTGGTCTTCTCTCTCAAGTTCTTCTGGAAGAGAGGGAAGTGCTCAAGTGCCTCCTGTAGAGACAACTAGATATGGAATCTATCAATCATCTGCTAGTTGAACTCTAACTGCTGAATTTTTTTGGATTTTCTTTTTTATTCCCCATTGCCAAGCGGAGTGCTTGAAGAAAGAGGATAGTTGGGCCCTCCTCAGATGGAGGGATAGGAAGAGTTCAAGCTGCAGTGAAGGCATGGAATCCATACATGTATCATCAATCATAACATATGGATTCGAAGATAAAGAAACCTTTCCTTTATTAATTTTTTGGTATTTTTCATAATGTCCCATGATACAAGAACTGGAGATGACACAACTAGAGTAAAGGGGTGGCCTCAGTACCACCCATGACATCGAACTTGGTGGCATCAGTACCACACTCTGGCTCAGCATCTGGGAATTTGGTGGTGTTAGTACCACCCTCTGCATCTGGAGAAGCACAGGTCTCAGTACAATCGGCTGGATCAACATCCTTGGTGGCTTCAGCACTACCGTCATCATCATCATTAGCAGCATCAGCACTGCTATCCTCCTCATCTGGCGCTCCTGAATCCTCATGGTGTCGTAGCTCAAATGAGGTACCGCTGACTAGCATCCTACCGCTCCTAAGTGACACAAGGGTATACGTAGCAATGTCACCCAATAAATAACTAGGAGTGGTGGTCTATGTGTACTATACCTGCTCAGATTTCCTTTGGAGGTTATTCTGGTTGGGCTAAATCTGAGAGGGAATGGCAACCTTTCCCTTAATAATCTCCCTCATTACCTAGCGAAACTCATCCATGTCCTGCCTAAAGGATGTCTGATGGTCAGAGAGGAGGAGGGCTAGATCATCAAAGGTTGGGTACTCATAGACTGGCCCATGAGAATCAGACGGGTTGCCTCACTGAAAATGAGGTTGTTGTTGCAGGAACTGATGAGGGGGAGGCTGAGAATATTGTTGTTGAGCCTGCTGCTGCTGCTGCCTCCACTGTTGTCCCTGCTGGTAGGGATGATGACCTGATTGAAAATGTTGTTGTTGTGGCTGGTGGAAGAACTAGGGTTGCTGGTGTTGAAGGCCGAACTGTCCACCCAGAGTAAGAGGTTGCTGCTGGGATGAGGTACCTCAGGTTGACCACCTGAATCTTGGGTGATCTCGGCGGATCATGGGCTCCTGTCGACCATACCAGATCCTATTGACTTCCATCAATGACTTCTGCTTGTTGGGGGATCGAGGGAGAACTTCCAATGGATGATCATACTGATACACCACCATCTGAGTGTCCTGAGATGGTGGTGGCTGAGAGTACTGGTGTTGCAACTGCTAGACCGACTCTGCCTGGATGTGGTGAACCTCTCGGTATTAGGTGGAGTACTAGGACGAGCTGCTGCTGATAGGATCAGCCCGTGACCTGAGACGAGGCTGAGAAGCAGTCTATGCCTCCTGGAGACACATGATCTAGGTCTTCAGGTCATTCATGGTCTGTGCCAACTGAACTATCCGAGTCATGCCCTGCCACTGCTTCTTCTCGATGATCTCGCTCGTTGATAATGCCCATGTTAGTGGTCGATGACTCTGCCTGTGCTGCGGTTGATGAGAAAGTGGATGGGCTTACATCAACTCGTGCTATCCTCTGATAGTACACGGTATGGGGTGGGGGATTCCCCTGAGTATAGAGCTGGGTCTGGGACATTAATGTATAAATCTCAACCATCACCTCATAGATGGCCTAGACCTGTTCCTCATCCTTGGAAAAATATGAGCCCACACAAGAAGCATTCACAAGCCCCTACGGCTCCGGTGCCAACAAAAGAAACTTTGTACTAAATTGGACTTGGAGATGCCATGATGTGGACACCTATTGATAATCTCACGAAAACGATCCCATGCTTCATGGAACTGCTTGATGGGGATCATGGAGAAATTGTTGATCAGAGCTCATGCCGCGTTTGTCCAGTCGAGTGGGTAGTACTTTTTCAAGTACTCAGTTCGGAGCTGCTCCTAGGAGGTTGCTCTATCGACGAGGGAGAATGGAAACACCATCATCATGATGGTATACCTATTCACAAATCTATAGTGGACAGTGCTGCAAATCATCTCGAACTTCTGCAAGTATAGATGCGTCTCCTCGGTGTAAAGCCCATGGAACTTGGGCAAGAGCTCAATGGCCTAGGGAGTGAGCTTGAAGTCTCCTGGAATCGTAGGAAACTGACTCCAATAGTGTGTAAGGGTCACACCAGTGTTGTGTAACTCACTCGTCGGTCTAGTTGGCTCCTCTGGATATCCTCCATCTGCTCCTCCACCCTCTGGAATCTCTCCTCCACCTGCTCTTTGTTGCTCCTCTCTGTCAGTTCGCATCTGGGTCAGTTCCTGATGCACCTCTGCTATGAAGGCTCCCTGGTCTCTAGTATGACTCTACATCATCCCTAGGGAGGGTAAAAGTGTATTGTTGATGGTGCCCTGATCTAGAACGTATGTAGAATCCTAGCGATGTACATCGGTGCACTCCTCACTGCTGGCCATCTCCTTGGTCTCTACAAAGGCAAAAGACCCCAACTCAGGTGTCGTCAAATGAACAAATATCTATGTTGGTTTCTGCTCAGGAACCTCGGTACTGGAAGAAGGGTGGTCAAGGGGGAACATGGTGGAATCGAACTTAGGTTCGGAGAGCGGGTCTAGGCTCTTTCATGAATGGGGCAGAGTGCTTGAAAGCAGTACTGCCAAAGGCTGCCTAAGGGACCTCCAGACCATCATCGTGATGTGAAAGAAGATGTGGATGGGATCTGGAAACAAATAAGATCAGAAGTCAAACCCCAATTATACCTATGCAACACGAAGCTGATGACCATGAAGGATCGGTCGTTTATCCTATCAATTTTATTTAGGTGATAAGTTAGTCTTGTAGAGCAATTAAGCAAGTTGTTGGGAACCCGATGCTCCCAAGAGACTAGCCCAATCCCAAAGCTAGATCTTTCCCAGCCAGTACAAGTTGCAGATCATTTACCAGCTACCCGATCAACTCGCTCTACTAAGGATATCGCGACCTTCTTTATCAGAGATCGGAGCAATCCTCATTGGAGAATGATTAACTCCAAGACCAATAGTCTAACGAGAGTTCAGATATGATTCTAGCCTAGTGTGCATGTTACTCTCTAGCGCAAGCAAACCAAAAGATGATGGGATGACTCTCCCAAGATAGATTTTTACGTGAGGTCTCTTTTATGATAAAGTTTGTTTAGCAATCCTAATTTTATTATTATCTCTTTTTATGGTATTTTCAAGAATCAGATGAATGCCTAACAAATTTTTCGATCTCTTTATTATTTTATGTCAAAAATTGAGGGGAGAAGTTGAAAAAGCCGATGTGCGAACAAAACTTATGATGCATGCAAAGTCAGAAATGCGTACATGTCGCCAGCACTCTACATGCAAGGTGATCCGTGCATAAATTAAAGACAGAATTTAAACTAATCTAAATGATGCAAGAAGACAACGACCTTAGATGAGCAATTTCTAATCGCAAAGAACAATAGTTAACTGACTAGAAAGAGAGGTCGAGGTCCTATCTCTGATGTTGATCGGTGTCCGCCACAATGGATCTTGTACGCGTTGTGTATGGCCTCTAGCAGCACGTGACCTCTCAATCAATCTAGTTAACTTTTTTATTAATGATTTTTTAAGGTCCAATTATGAACTATAGGTGCAGGTAAAATATTAGGTATTGAGTCTTAGTCACTTACATAGTAATCAATGAAATTTCTAAATATAGGGGCCAAATTCTTCAATAATCAAAGAAAAAAATGTGAAGAAAACAAAACCGGTGAAAAACTGCGGTGAGGTCCCTTGAGCACACCGGTGCTCGGTGAAACAGACCGCGATATGCCAAGTCCAAAAAAAGTTTGTGTGTCCGGAGTCTAAGTTATTACAATAATAATAATGCGCTAGAAAATAAAAGCTACTCTATCCTATATAACTAATTTCCTCCTTCCCTCCTACTCCTCCTTCAATGTGGTTACGCCTCTCGAAATCTGAAACATCCTCGAGTGGTCCCTCGCACAAAAATCAAAGAAAAGAGAATGTCATAAAATAGTTATATAAAATAGAGACAAAAACAAAAATAAAAGGAAATATGAAAGGACTACTAAGCCTTGCTCACCAGCAACGACGCCATTTTGATGAGCGATCTGCTGACTAGGGTTGAGTCACAAATATAATAATGGGTTGTTGTGACCCCAATCAACCAATTACACTCAACAAGAAAATAAGAGAACCACTCATATAAATAAATGAAAGCACACGATATAATGTCAATGGTCACCACTATTTATTTAACCTGGTATAGCGACCAGGGTCGAACACAAGGAGCAAGAAAATGTACGATGTAGTCGGAAATCAGATGAATAAAAACATATTTTTGTGGTTTTTAATTTTTATCTCTTTTTTTATATTTTGAAAATTAGAAAATAAATAAAAAGAACAAGGTAAAAACAAGCTTTAATAATTTTTCTTAAGACTAAAAATATCCAAAAATAGGAAATAGAAATATTTTTTTGTTTTTCATATATTCAAATGTTATTGGTAATTTTATGTGATTTTTCCAATTTTTACATCATTTTATAAAATCAAATAAGACCAAACCAGTGAAACAATGTTCAGCCTGGACTAAAAAGCAAGTTTAAAATAGTAAAAAGACCTTAAAATCATGGTGATAATTTTTATGAAAAAACATATAACAATATCTAACTACAACAACGAAAATCTTATTTTTAATTTTTTTATAATTTTTTATGATTTGTATAAGTTTTTGAGTCTTTAGTGATTTTTAGGGGTTTTGCAATGATTTTTAAGGAGAAAATGATATTGGAATGAAAGCATACAAAAACAAACAATCACTAATTTTTTTGTAATTTTTAAAGATATATTTATAATTTTTATGTATTTCATAAAACAGACATGGCTCTTTTTTGTGGTTTTTTATTTTTATAAAAATATCAAATAAAAATACATTAATTCACAAAAATTATCACAAATATTACATGTTAGCATGAGAAACTGTAATTTTTATGGAATTTTTGGAGTTGATGTAGTTATTATTTAATTGAAAACCAAGCACACAACACACATGGACCTAATTGCAATTATACCAATATTTCCGGCAAAATAGTAACGTAGTTAAAAACCTAAGGACTAAGTTGAAAAATAGCCCTAAAAACACGAACAATCTACGTGACACAAGCTTAGAGGGGCATAAATGTAAATACTAAAAAGTTTTCATTCAAATCAGAACATACATGAAGTTTGGGGTATAAAATGCAAATGTACCAGAAGAGCACATGGCACAACACATGACTTCACACAAACTAGACTAAATGCAAATACTGAAAATATGAGGGTTTAATTGCAAAAGGTCCAAACTACAACTTTATTTTCAGGACTAGCTAAGAAAGCATAAAAGTACGTGGTAAAAGATGCAATATACCCTTTAGAGGCACGTGGCGCACGCGGGAGGCTTCGTGGGTGTACAGCTCTAATCGTCTAGCACTACATATATGATGGTCTCAGGAATGTCAGGGACGTGCTGTAAATTTGACTTGTCAGATCTGATCTAACGGAAGAAATGGCTGCTCCTATCAGTAGCCATGATGCAATCTGGCAGAGGATAGCTTCATTCGACGGTAGAGGGGGGATATGAAAGAATAACCCCTTGGGAGATCTTCGATCGAGCAGTGGATGCGATCCACTTCTCCGATGTCCTCACCAGTAGATCCTTCTCAGTTGTGAGGGAGATCTGCTTCCGTTGGACGGCTTGGATGGAGGCGACGATGGTCGGATGAGTGCGGTGGTCAAGGTTCTCCTGGTGCTGCTCCGTCGGATCAACTAAGTACCAAAGGTGGTCTTTTGCACGCGAAGTGACCTGTAAAGGGTTCACCGCTCGGTGGTGTAGCTTCGGAGATGGTTTATTGCCAAGAAAAATCGGAGATGCAGAAGGGGTGAGGTTTGACTCATGGCGAAGGTGAAGGAAGGGAGTTGCAGCCCTAATCTCGACCTGGTGATCAAACCTAGGGATGATCTGCGGGGGAAGATGAGGGATGTTATGGCGAGTCGATCTGAACGGCTGGATGTTGATATCGAGGCTTCGACTAGCTGGTCAAAGCGAGTGGATGTGTTGCGGTAGTAGATAGACAGAATAGAATCGAAAGGTGAAATGAAAGGGATATGATGAATACCTGAAGCACCAGATGGACTCCTAAGCTCCAGGCGAAGATGGTCGATGGGGAAATGGCCTCAACCTTGTTGTGGAAGGCAGGAAGGCTAGATGTGGTGGCGCTCGCCGGCCACGTAGCTGAGCTGCGGCTCCAGGCCACCGAAGCTCGATCCAAAGGGCTCCTCTGGTTGTTGTCACTCCACTGAAGATTCCTAGGGATGAGAGACGGAGTGAGGCACGAGCTGCTGTGCTGGGTAGGCGGAGGAGATGATTTATTGTCATCTCCAGGGGTCTCCAAAGATCAATCGGTACTATGTAACTCTAGGAAGTTCCGCACCTTCCTAGGTATCTTTGATTATCACGGATACTAGCAGAGGCGACGGGCGATAAATTGAGGTAGGAGGCAGCTGGAAACAGGATGGAAAAAGGGGAGAAGAAGGTCTGGCAAACACTATCCGGATCTAACACGGGAAGGAGGAGACGTTGACCCGAGGTCAACACCAGAGAGGGACCAATCAGAAAATTAGATTTTACAAAATATTTAAAAAATCAATAAAAATTACTTATGACTTCAAAATAAATAGTATAAAAAATGAAAAATGTTTATTATTTTTCAAACTATTTTTCTTCCATTTTTAAATATTTTTGTGAAAAATAAATTAATCTATATATAATATATAGTATTATATACATGGTATAATATACCTATTTATTTTGTACATTTTCTTTTATTTTGTTATTTTTACACAAATACTGCAATTTTGTATTTTATTTATTTTCAAAATATTTTTAGGTGTAAAAAATAATTTTTATTTTATTTTTATGATTTATTTACATGTATAGAATAAAGAGGGAGAGAGACATATATGCATGCATTTTGTACAAATGAGAAAGGTTTTTGTTTTTAATTTTAATTAATTTTTCATATTTTTATTTTATTTTTGTTTTATTTTTAGAAATATATACAAGGAGGTAATAATAATATTTTATTTTTCTTTTATTAAAATTAATTATTTACATATATAAGAAATATGTACAACATATAGTAGGCCCTATCTCTCTCTACTTATTTTAATTTGGCGATCAGGTCAAGGATTGACCTTCTCTTGGGGTTCGGTTCACTATGTATTTATACTAAATACCTCATCCGTTTCTCTTTTCCTTATTCTTTTAATATTGAAAATATACATGTTAAATATATAATGTTAACACATGCATGCAGAATGCTAGCTTATTGTATTTACACCTATTTACATTATGATTTGCCAAGATAAATAGCAAAAATAAAATAATAAAGAGTGAGAATATAGGATTCATGAGTTATCTTGATCTCGTTAAATCAACTCTTTGACCTAACTAATCGGACGTCTCCGAATCGATATTCTCATGTAGAGGACCTGCATCAATAGACCGGTCAGATATCTACCAAATGAGAAAGGACTGACATCTCCTACTCTAGTTGGATATCATCTTTTAATAATCATTTGACAGTACTTGATGAGTCCTCAATCTAAATCTTTTAGATATTTATCCAAGCATCAGCCTCTATGATTGAACAGTTGAATCAACAGTTGTATGATTATAAAGATGGTGTTGATACATTACCCTAACTGTACTAAGGAACCTTATAGTACATTCATCCATTTAATCTCAGACTGGAAGTGAAATAACCAGTAACTTTTCTTGATAAATCGAACATTACAATAACATTTATTGTTGGAATGGTTCACCTCGAGCTCACATGGCTAACACTACCTTGTGTCTAGGGTGGTCGCACAAGATTGAAACAAATATAAGAATGAAAAGATTTTGTCTAACATTCATTTCTTTTAGCGGGAAGATCTGTACCTATCCAAGGAAGGTGTAGATTGTATTTCAAGATGGTGCATCCCTCAAGAAGAAAACACTGGTGTCCTCGAGCACTTTCATAAGCTCGAAGTAGAAGGACACTATTCTCGAAGCCAGACGACATCCAAGGTGTTGTAGTGTGGCCTCTAATAACCTACATTATTTAAGGATGCGACATCTCATGTGAATGGTTGCACTGACTATTACCTAATGGGAGGGATGCTTGGTTGCAAAGACTCGATGCCTCTCATGTGCATTCAGATCTGATGTTTTTAATGCTTGGGGCATTGTCTTTATGGTCCCATTTCCTTACAGTCAAAAGTATGAATATATCCTTTTTGCCATATGTTATGTGGGTCGTTGTGTGAAAGCTATCCCCCCCCCAAACCGCTAATAGCCATATAATCGGTCGCTTTCTCAAGAACAACATTATATCAAAGTTTGGAATCCTATAAATTTTGATATGAGAAGGAGGTAGTCATTTTGTGAGAAAGCAAGTGATAAAACTTGCCAAGGAGTTTGGTATTGACTATGGTGTCACCTCTCCTTACCACCCACAGTCTAATGGATTGTCTAAATTATCGAATAGTGAG
This sequence comes from Ottelia alismoides, assembly GCA_037367405.1. NCBI lineage: Eukaryota > Viridiplantae > Streptophyta > Magnoliopsida > Alismatales > Hydrocharitaceae > Ottelia > Ottelia alismoides. The sequence continues at coordinate 807,708 of JAZKJV010008192.1, forward strand.
ACCAAGACTATATTGCAGAAGCATGTAAGGATGAATAGGAAGAATTCGTCCCAATTGCTTGATTCTGTTTTATGGGCTTATCGCATGGCCTACAAGAATCCTCTTTAACTATATCCTTATAGGTTTGTTTGTGGGATACATGTCACTTTCTTATTGGAATAATTAATAAATCATTAGGGCCAGTGAATATCTACAATCTCGACATAATGAAAAATGGTCAAAACTGTAAAAAAGATCTGGATAGACTTTTGGAATTCCTGGACTATGCCTATTACAATAGCCTAACGTAAAAGGATTAGTTGGCACAATAGGCATATCTAAAGGAAGACTTTCGAACTATGTCAGAAGGATTAGTTGTTTGATGCGAAGTTGCGAATATTTCCAGGAAAATTGAAAAGAAAAAGGAATGTGTTGTATGTTGTGAAAACAATACAAGACAACGAAAGCATCTTGCTATCAAAATTTTCATCTAACACACATCCATTAATTGTCAATGGACAAATATTGAAGCAATATTTAAAGCATGACCCATTCCTGTCTGTGATTGACTCTACTAGTGTGGCATTTGTAGAAGAGTCTGCATAATCTATAGATTCAGATTCAGAGCTATCCCAAAATATTTTCCATTAATGATTTTGTTTTCTTTTTATTTCATTCTTTCCTTATTCCATTTATTCATTCATTGATGAACCTCAGTTTCATCATCTTTATTTTCCATAATTAACCCCCTTGCTTAAAAGTTTGTCAATAAATCCCTGTTAATGTCCAATAATTAACAGAGTCCTTAATAAATTAAAAACCACAAAAAAAATGGCAAAACAAAAATCGTGGTATTTTTAGACTTAAAAATACCTTCAAAAATATTTCGGGCCCTTGTTTGATCTCTTTTCCAGTTTTGGTCAACATGAAACTTGTAGATCTCGTCAAGATCTACAACTTTCATGTTTTGAGTTTTCTCAAATTCGGCCAATAAGGCCCTCAAAAATCAAAAATATCATCCTAATAATCTGATTGGGCCACGTGGCCCAATCTGGAGGCGCCACGTGGCCCGCCTTCTTTGTCCCATCCGCCTCCTCTTCGAGCCGTTGGATCTCCTCCTGAGATCCAACGGTCCCAGGCTTTCCACGCCCGCTGCTTTCCCTCATCCATCCGATCATCTCCGCCTCTAATCCTAGCCGCTCGTTGCCGCCTCTCGCTCCTCGTGCCACGTGGCACATTGTGGTCCGCTTGATCATGTCATGGATCTTCTGATCTGAGCCGCTCAATCCACCTTCTAATCCTAGCCGCTCGATCAACTCCAGTACCCCATCACCACCCTCCATCAGCGCCCTTCCCACAGACTGCCACGTGGCCGCTCCGTAGCCCTTCGATCCCATCGCCATCGAGCTGATCGTGGCCATCCCTTTGCGCCTTTCCCTCCGCCGTTGGATCGCAAGATCCAACGGCTGAGGCTTCGTCTTCCTCCTCCCGCATCCTCCGCCTCAGCCTCGCGCGCACCACTCCCCCTTCCATTTTTAGCCATAGCCCTAGTCATCCTCTCCTCTCTCTAAACACCTCACGACCGAGCCCCATCATCCACCTCCTCCGCGCATCACTCAACTACCCACGACCACCTCCCAGTCGCTCCATACCACCCTCTAAACCCGCGACGCCACTCATCAGCACCTCCGACTTCGCCCTTTAAATACCGTGCCTCCGCCCCACTTCACCCTCGTCCATCAACCAAGGGGCGGTGGCCCAGCCCTCCAGCTCCTCCCTGTGACAGGGGGAGGAGCTTGGATCGAGCGACGACGACCTCATGCTCCGATGAGACCCGCCGACCTTCGGGCGGCGCTGCGGTGGCCTAGAGCCCCGCTCGAGCTCGCTGGCACGGCCGGCCAGTATGTGTGACGACCCGAGCATTCTCTCCGATGCTCAGCCCAGGCCATCCCCTCCATCTCCGGCCAGGTAAGCTCCCTGATCTCCTTTTGTTTTTCTTCTTATTTTTGCTTAATTTTCGTAGCTTCTTCAAGTTCTTTCCCTCGCCATTAATCACTCCACGAGCTCCGCCATCCATCCATCTTTCTCGCCGACCAGACAAGCACCCCCTTCCTCCGTCACGACCTCCCTCCATCCCAGGCATCCTCCTCCGCCGGAGGCGGAGGAGGACCCACTAAGGGCCTCACCTTCTGCATCCCCTGAGCCCTCCATTCACCTCGCATCGCACGCACACACGCCTCTAATCCATTTTGCAGGTCCAACTCACCAATGGCCGGACTTCGGGCGGAGCTAGGTTCTAGAGCTCCGCCTCCGGCGATCCAGCATCGACGTACGATCCCAGACACTCCGGCAGCTCCCCCGACCTCAGATCTTCATCGCCGGAGCATCAGCGTCCTTCACCGATCTTCACCGAGCACGACGAGGCGCGGCGGAGCTCCAGGCTTCTCGCCGGAGCTCTAATCGCGCCACCACCTGACGAAGGAGGAGGAAGAGCAGCTACCGTTGGATCTCGCCCCACGGCGGAGATCCAACGGCCCTGGAGCGTCCACGTCGACTGTCCCGGAGCGCGGAGGCTCGGTGGGACCGAGCCTCGCCCGAGTCACCTCGAGCCGCCACGTGGCCCGAGCCACCTGCATCGGCCACCCGACGCTGCACCGAGCCTCGCCCCCACCCGAGCCTGAGCTCACGTGCCACCCGCACGTGGGTCTGGGCTTTTTGCATCGGTGCCCTCGCATGTCCCGCATTTTACATCCAGGTCCTGATACACGTGGCTCATCCAGAGACCACGCCGAGCCTGATCGCCACCAAGCCTGGAGGCTCGGATGTCCCGAGCCACCCCGAAGCAGCAGCGAACCTCTGTTGAGTCCGAGCCACGTCCGAGCCTAGAAAGGGCGCGTGCCAGGCACGTGCGTTCTGGGTTATTTGCAGAGTCGCCCTCGCACCTTCCATCATTTGCAACCAAGTCCTGAGCACGTGCAGCACCTGCGCGCCTGGGGCTATTTGCACTCATACCCCTGCGGGTTTCAATAATTGCAAATATGCCCCCGCGCGTATGGTTTATTTACAGGGAAGTCCTCCACACTTATTTTTATTGCATTTGAGTCCTTCCCAGGGACTAGTTTGTAAATATCTTTCATGTTTTTATTTTATTTATGCCCTTGCGTTCCTTTATGCATATCTTGAGCATCATGTCTCCTTTTCAGTTGATTTCAGTCTCATTTCGAAGCTCTTTTCGACATCTTTAGTATGGCATGCTTAGATTCTCATTTTGACACCTTGATCTGTAATGCTCTATTTGGTTAACGAAGTGTCCTGTTTACCTTGTCTCTCATGCATACTTGCTATATGAATAAAAAGTGCTTCATTATCTGATTATGTTCAACTCGTATCTTTTTATGACTCAAGTAATGATCATTTCGGGCATATTTTCCATTGTATTTCATGGCATTTATTTGCATTATAAAAAATGTATAAAAAAATGCATGTTTATTTTATTGTCCTGCATTGTCATGTTGTGTCTTTGCATCATTTGACCTATATGCTTTATTTCAACACTTCATTGAACACACTGAAATCTGATTAATACAAGAGAAGCGCGTGTCCCTGAGTTCGACCTTGGTTTCTTGCCAAGTAAAATAAAAATAACGATCGCCTCGTTTTGATTCATTATCATACATATTTAAACGAGGTGATCTTTTGACGACCAGAATCGGCTCGACTACGATGACGATTTCGAGTGCTAATTCAGCATTATTAAAGGGCCGATTCTGCGCTTCGTCAAATGGCGCCGTTGCCGGGGACACGGCTCATTTCTTTTATTTTTTGGATTTTTGTGTGTTTAATTTAGTGAATCTTTTTATAGGTTAAATGGTCACATATTTTGCATATAAAATTTTTTCTTTCTTGATCTCTAACCATTGTTTCTGTGGCAGGGCCCTTGATGGATCAAGGAGGCGAGGAGCAGGACGTTCCCCGCTGCGAGGAGCCGCAGGAGCATGCTTGGAGCAAAAGAAGAAAAGAAAAAAATGTGTCTCGTTTTTTTTGCATTATATTGTTAATAATTTGTCTTTTACAGCGGTCTTCGATCGAAGACTCGCGCATGTAATCGAACGATTGTGGTTGTGTGGGGATCGTCCCCACTTGAGTGTCGACCTAGGACTTAGGCACGCGGCTCTCAGAGCTCAATTTTCATATTTTATTGTGCTTGATCGTAGGTTAGGACACACTTAAATAAAGACGCACTTAATCTCGCATAACTTAGCTAAAATTAATGAAGATCAAACACCGCTAATAGATGCATGATTAGGTGCGGCTTTTTCGACTTGCATACATGTTGGATTTGAGTTTCAAAACGGCCCCAGATTTGTCGCGGCTTTTATCACTGCATGATTTCTCGCTTAGCCTCGATCGCGTTTTTCTTCATCGAATACATGTTTTTCTCGGCTTTCATTTTTCTAGATTGATCACCTAGGATAAATGGAAAATGGAATGAACGGTAGACGATGATTTTCTGATTGATGGCTAACCTTAAATCAGTGACAATTTAAATAAAATTGGGACTGTTAATTGCAAGTCAACTTAAAATGGGGTAAAATTCGGTTTTGGGAGAGCAATACCCGCGCATATGCCTTGATTCACATTTTCTTCGCGTAAAGATTTAATGTTTTATCACCAATAAAATGGACAAGATAATTAACCAACCTTGGTTGGTTTCATGTGTGAGTTGGTGAAACTATGGGTTTGCTTGTTTGAATTGAGCCATGTTTGCTACACACACCCCAAATCCAAAGACACTCCATTTCATCTCCGAAGATTCAACCGCTCACTTGTGTATCCATCCCCCTTCTTCGTTCACCTTGGGTCCTTCCCGACATCAAATTCCATCTTTATACTTAGGCTAATCTCAGCCTAAGTATAGGGGGGACCCAAGTCCCCGTGATTTTCTCTACTCATCTTTTCTTGCCTTTATACTTAGGTTATTTCTAACCTAAGTATAGGGGGGGTCCCTTCTTAGTCCCGTATATTCTTCTATATTTAAATGGATCTATGTACTTGTAACATCTAGTGCTATGAGGACATAGCAAAGTTTAAGTATAGGGGGGTATACCGTATATACCGTATATTTACTTTAGCTATAATCTGAAAAATTTGAAAAATTAAAAACTTTTTTTGCTAAGGTAAAATTCATTGGACTAAGAAAACTCAAAGGATTTTCGCGGTTTTTCGATATTATGTTACACTATTTTATAGAAATATTTTCGAAAATGATTTTTGAAAATGTTTTGAAAATCTTTTATTTGTGTGACATGGTTTTGAAAATCTTTTCAAGGAAGATTGAGTCTAACTTGTGTTTTAACTCTCTTATTAAAATCCATAAAAATTGCAAAATTCAAAAATCCTTTAGGAGCCATTAGTGACTACTAAGCCCCATTAAATAGCCGTGTTCAGTGAGGGTTCGCCCTTAGCAGAGTGGATGGTTTAAAGGACATCGCGTAAGGCTCCGTCCTTAAGGAACGGGCTCCGGCCTGTACTTACATCCATACTGGCTGAATGCAGATGCAACTATTTAATGGAGATTAGGCAGTCCTCATATCTCTTGAAGTGGAAAAAAAAAAAAAAAAAAAAAATGTGTGTTTTGGAATGAAGGAGTTGGATTAAACCTCTACACTTACACTTTCACCCAGGATCTGAAATGGTCAAGGAAGCTTGATTTTTGAGGTCTTTGAGATTCGCGGTTAACCAGCCTTAGTCATCAGGGTCATAGACTTAATCATCCACATTCCCCTAGGTTTCTAGATTTGCATGCTATATTCCATGCTTAGTCTCAGACAAAGAGAATGTGATCAGCACATCACATGCACGACTGCAGTTTTGATTGAGATGAGTTGATTTTTCACCTAAGGGATTGGGATGAGGAAGTCGAGTTTGGATTTGATCTAATGATGCTCGAGGATGGGATAAAATCTTTGAAGGCTTCAGGAAACCTGAGTGTCAGCAATTTAGCCAGTATGAGAACTTGATTCTTGTACTAATCTCTTGACAATGACCTAAGTGCCTGGGTGTGAAATAAATAAAAAAATTGTTGATCAGTGTGCGCCAACTTTTGGTAAAAGCAGTGGAGCTAGCCACAAATTATTCAAGTCAATGAAATCTCAAAGAAAAGCTCTCATTCCACAAAGTCAAATTATCAAAGAGCTTCCACCAAAGGCGAGCGCTCCCAAACTTTTCAAAGTGTCCACTTGGACCACCGCTATTAGGACCAGGAGTCGGGCTTGCACCAAAAAAGGGCTCTGCATCGTAAATGCTACAAGTCTGGGTGTAGAAGGTACATTAGGTACTCAAAAGAGACACACCCCGGTGTACTCCCAGGAAAACAAGTGCAGACGGCTCCAACTTCTCTTGACGGACGCACTGATCAACACCAAAAAAAATTGTGTTGCGTAAAAGGCACTAGAGAGAATCCTTGTTCCAATGAGAGGGAGAGAAGAATTGACACAATCCCATGCCCTCCATTTTCTGGCCTGCCATCCACATTTTCTAAGTCTGACAACTAAAGAGACGGTGGACTGAATGCAAGATTTGATTTATTCCCTAGTGCTGAGGATTGGGTCCTTAGGAGATTTTCTCGGACCAAGATTTTGGGTGACAAATTGACTCTACTCTCAGAATTGCAGTCAACACTAAAAGTCATATCCTTTAGATTATATGTACATCAGAGAGAGTCTAGAGAATTAGAGGAATTGGGTACCTCTTGATTAAGGCTGGGTTGAACTCTAGAATTTTGGATCTCTGAAGCCGAGTCAACTTGATCAGATTGGATCCTGTATTCACATGCACAAGGGGGTTAATCCAACTTAGTCATTCTTTTTGATGCTCGAGGACGAGCATAGTTTAAGTATAGGGGGTTGATGAACCTCAGTTTCATCATCTTTATTTTCCATAATTAACCCCCTTGCTTAAAAGTTTGTCAATAAATCCCTGTTAATGTCCAATAATTAACAGAGTCCTTAATAAATTAAAAACCACAAAAAAAATGGCAAAACAAAAATCGTGGTATTTTTAGACTTAAAAATACCTTCAAAAATATTTCGGGCCCTTGTTTGATCTCTTTTCCAGTTTTGGTCAACATGAAACTTGTAGATCTCGTCAAGATCTACAACTTTCATGTTTTGAGTTTTCTCAAATTCGGCCAATAAGGCCCTCAAAAATCAAAAATATCATCCTAATAATCTGATTGGGCCACGTGGCCCAATCTGGAGGCGCCACGTGGCCCGCCTTCTTTGTCCCATCCGCCTCCTCTTCGAGCCGTTGGATCTCCTCCTGAGATCCAACGGTCCCAGGCTTTCCACGCCCGCTGCTTTCCCTCATCCATCCGATCATCTCCGCCTCTAATCCTAGCCGCTCGTTGCCGCCTCTCGCTCCTCGTGCCACGTGGCACATTGTGGTCCGCTTGATCATGTCATGGATCTTCTGATCTGAGCCGCTCAATCCACCTTCTAATCCTAGCCGCTCGATCAACTCCAGTACCCCATCACCACCCTCCATCAGCGCCCTTCCCACAGACTGCCACGTGGCCGCTCCGTAGCCCTTCGATCCCATCGCCATCGAGCTGATCGTGGCCATCCCTTTGCGCCTTTCCCTCCGCCGTTGGATCGCAAGATCCAACGGCTGAGGCTTCGTCTTCCTCCTCCCGCATCCTCCGCCTCAGCCTCGCGCGCACCACTCCCCCTTCCATTTTTAGCCATAGCCCTAGTCATCCTCTCCTCTCTCTAAACACCTCACGACCGAGCCCCATCATCCACCTCCTCCGCGCATCACTCAACTACCCACGACCACCTCCCAGTCGCTCCATACCACCCTCTAAACCCGCGACGCCACTCATCAGCACCTCCGACTTCGCCCTTTAAATACCGTGCCTCCGCCCCACTTCACCCTGGTCCATCAACCAAGGGGCGGTGGCCCAGCCCTCCAGCTCCTCCCTGTGACAGGGGGAGGAGCTTGGATCGAGCGACGACGACCTCATGCTCCGATGAGACCCGCCGACCTTCGGGCGGCGCTGCGGTGGCCTAGAGCCCCGCTCGAGCTCGCTGGCACGGCCGGCCAGTATGTGTGACGACCCGAGCATTCTCTCCGATGCTCAGCCCAGGCCATCCCCTCCATCTCCGGCCAGGTAAGCTCCCTGATCTCCTTTTGTTTTTTTCTTCTTATTTTTGCTTAATTTTCGTAGCTTCTTCAAGTTCTTTCCCTCGCCATTAATCACTCCACGAGCTCCGCCATCCATCCATCTTTCTCGCCGACCAGATCAAGCACCCCCTTCCTCCGTCACGACCTCCCTCCATCCCAGGCATCCTCCTCCGCCGGAGGCGGAGGAGGACCCACTAAGGGCTGCACTTCTCCGCCCCAAGAGCCCTCCATTCACCTCGCATCGCACGCACACACGCCTCTAATCCATTTTGCAGGTCCAACTTTCATTGGCCGGACTTCGGGCGGAGCTCAGTTCTAGAGCTCCGCCTCCGGCGATCAGTCGTCGACAGAGCACCCCAGGTGTCCCCGCGTCTGCCCCGACCTCAGAACTTCATCGCAAGACCTCCAGCAATCTTCCCCGAGCTTCAACGAGCACGGCGAGGCGCGGCGGAGCTCCAGGCCTCACGCCGGAGCTCTGATAGCGCCGCCACCTGACGAAGGAGGAGGAAGAGCAGCTACCGTTGGATCTCGCCCCACGGCGGAGATCCAACGGCCCTGGAAGCGCCACGTCGACTACCCCGGAGCGCGGAGGCTCGGTGGGACCGAGCCTCGTCCGAGTCACCCTCGAGCCGCCACGTGGCCCGAGCCACCTGCTACGGCCCCCGAAGCTGCACCGAGCCTCGCCCCCACCCGAGCCTGAGCTCACGTGCCACCCGCACGTGGGTTTTGGGTTTTTTGCATCGGTGCCCTCGCATGTCCCGCATATTGCATCCAGGTCCCGCTACACGTGGCACAACCAGAGACCACGCCGAGCCTGATCGACACCAAGCCTGGAGGCTCGGGTACTCCGAGCCAAGCCGAAGCTTCATCGAGCCTCTGCCGAACCAGAACCTCCTTCCGAGCCTGATGGCGCGTGCGAAGCACGTGCTTTCTGGGGTATTTGCAGAGTAGCCCTCGCCCCTTCCACCATTTGCAAACAGGTCCTGAGCACGTGCAGCACATGCGCGCCTGGGGCTATTTGCACTTATACCCTTGCGGGTTTCAATAATTGCAAATATGCCCCCGCGCGTATGGTTTATTTACAGGGAAGTCCTCCACACTTATTTTTATTGCATTTGAGTCCTTCCCAGGGACTAGTTTGTAAATATCTTTCATGTTTTTATTTTATTTATGCCCTTGCGTTCCTTTATGCATATCTTGAGCATCATGTCTCCTTTTCAGTTGATTTCAGTCTCATTTCGAAGCTCTTTTCGACATCTTTAGTATGGCATGCTTAGATTCTCATTTTGACACCTTGATCTGTAATGCTCTATTTGGTTAACGAAGTGTCCTGTTTACCTTGTCTCTCATGCATACTTGCTATATGAATAAAAAGTGCTTCATTATCTGATTATGTTCAACTCGTATCTTTTTATGACTCAAGTAATGATCATTTCGGGCATATTTTCCATTGTATTTCATGGCATTTATTTGCATTATAAAAAAAAAAAAAAAAAAATGCATGTTTATTTTATTGTCCTGCATTGTCATGTTGTGTCTTTGCATCATTTGACCTATATGCTTTATTTCAACACTTCATTGAACACACTGAAATCTGATTAATACAAGAGAAGCGCGTGTCCCTGAGTTCGACCTTGGTTTCTTGCCAAGTAAAATAAAAATAACGATCGCCTCGTTTTGATTCATTATCATACATATTTAAACGAGGTGATCTTTTGACGACCAGAATCGGCTCGACTACGATGACGATTTCGAGTGCTAATTCAGCATTATTAAAGGGCCGATTCTGCGCTTCGTCAATGACCTCGATGTACTTATTGCCTTGAGGAATCTCATCGCGATTGTGCTATGTACCCTCTAGTTAGGCATGTTTCCTTAGACCATCTTTCAGAGGATTACAGGAAGTTTATTATGGGACTCTCAGATTACGATACCACAAACATATAAGGAGGACATACAAGATAGTAGTTGGCGACTTGCCATGGAAGAGGAAATGGTCGCTTTACAGTCTCGTGGTACCTAGAGTATTGTTTCTTCCCCTCAAGTGCATCTATTATGGGGTGTAAATGGATATTTATAGTGAAGTAGGGAGTGGATGGCAGTGTGGATCGCTACATGGCAAGGCTTGTAGCACGTGGATTCACCCAGAGTTATGGGGGTGGATTATCAGGATACCTTCTCTCTAGTGGCCATACACTCAACATTGTGCATTCTCCTATTATTTGTCGTTTCACATGAACAACCTCTTTATGAGCTTGATGTGAATAATGCATTTCTACATGGAGATTTACAGAAGGATGTTTATATGCAACATCCACCGGGGTTTGTTGATGAGGAGGAGTCTCAGAAGGTGTAGGCTCCACAAGGCGATTTATGGCCTGAAGTAGAGTCCTAGATCTTGGTACTAGAAGCTTTTAGAGTTGACAGAGTATTAGGGATTTGCTCGGTCCACTGCGGATCACTACTTTTGATCAGAGGACACGGAGATGTACAATTGTTATTCTTGTCTATGTTGATGATATTATTGTCACTAGTGATGATGAACAGGGCATTCAAGTAGCCAAGGAGTTCCTAGGTCAACAGTTTGTGACAAAGGATCATGGCAATCTCAGATACTTGCTTGGATTAGAATTCTCTAGGAACTAGCATGGTCTTGTGATGACCAAAAGGAAATTTGTTACTGATCTTCTATTAGAAACCAATATGACAAGGTGCTAGCCTGCTACTACTCCTATTGATCTAAGTATGGGATTATATGATAATGATACCGAGGAGATAGATAAGAGGAGATACAAGGAACTAGTAGGGAAGTTCCTATATGATACCATCACCATGCTAGATATATACTTCGATGTTAGCAAGGCGAGTCAGTTCATGGAGCAACCCAGGAAGGTGCATATGGATGTTGTTTATATGATTTTGAGATATCTAAAGTCTTCATCAGGTACTGGTCTTTTATTCAGTAGAGGCACGTCTCTTGACATCACAACATATGCAAGACACATATTACACAGGATGCCCTGGGGACAGGAAGTCCACTTCTGGGTTTGATATATTTGTTGGAAAATTACTCGTGTCAGGGAAAATTAAGAAGCAGACTGTAGTTGCTAGATCTAGTGCAGAGTCCGAATACAGGGCCATGGCTCAGGGATGCACAGAGATGATGTAGGTTAGGTCAGTTCTGACTGATCTTGCTATTGATGTACCCCTTCCTATGCATCTTCTACGTGATAACCAGGCAACACTATTTATTGCAAATAATTCTACACTCCATGAGCATACAAAGCATATAGAAGTGGATTGCCACTATACTAGAGGCATAGTTCAAAGGGTCTCATATCTACGTCTCATGTTTCTGCTGAAGATCAGACTACAGATATGTTGACCAAAGAACTTACTGGAGGCTCTTTCCAAAGATGATGTTCTAAGTAGAGCATGATAAACATATTTGCTCTAGCTTGAGGGGGAGTACTGAAATCACTATTAACTTTTGGCATTATTTATGTATTTACATTTCTTCATGTATCTTTCATGGTATTTACCCAAGGGATTTTCTCCTATATAGGAGAGAGCATGGGTCCTATGGATAACAAATAATTGATTCCTCCCAACATTTTGATTTGTTTGAATTTCTATCCAATTTTCATTGCATTTGCTTTCATTAAAACCTAAAAATTTTCAAAACTCTCAAAACACCATAAAATTATATAAAATCATAAAAAGTCCAAAAATTGTGATTTTGGTTCCTATTTATTGATATTTGTATATAGTTTTTTTAATAAAATCGACTCCTAAAAGTTTGAGCATTTTTATACTTTTAATTTGAAAAACACTCCTGATTGTACACTATTTAGTTGTTTTTGTAGTTTTTGCTTTTCTGAAAAACTCCAAACATCCAAAAATTCTCCAAAAAATACAGAAAAACATTAAAATATTGTTAAAAACACAAAAATATTTTTACTTGATTTTTCTGATCTTTTTTGCCTTATTTGAAAATTACAAAAAGAGTGTATGTTTACCTTTTATTCATTGTCTTCTATTGCCTTATTTTCAAAAAAAAATTTAGCAAAATTAAAAACCACAAAAAAGAAAATAAAAATCCTTCGAGTCTTTGTGACTCGACTACCTATGTTTATTGTGCTCATTGTGTTCGACCCTGGTCGCTATACCAGGTTAATAAAAGTAGCATATACCACTATTTTACTTGCTTTATTTGCTTGTGGTTGAATAATTTTCTCGATTTCGACTCGGTTAATTTGGGTGATAATGACATAATAATTAATCTACTTAACCCTAGTTGGTCGGGTTGGTTTTCAGAATGGTGCCGTTGTTGGGGAGCACAACTAGGTAGTTAGGATTCTATTTTCCTATTTTTTCCATTCTGAGTTGATTTTGTCTTTATTTTCTTTTCTCCTTTATTTTTCTTATATTTTTCATCAATTCTGTTCTAACACATTCTCCTGTTTGTCTTTGTTATTAGGTCTCGTGGAGCAAGGGAGGCCATCTTAGGAGAGCCGACGCACCCGAGCGAGGCGAAGGCCGGACGTTCTACACCTACTAGTAGGAGAGAGTAGCTTAGGAGGAGCAGTAGACTATTTTAGATTAGATCTTATTTTTTTGCATTTTATATCATTTGTATAAACTTGTAATAATTTTCATAGATTTTGGACTCTATTATTCGTGGTCTGTTTCGCCGAGTGTCGGTATACTCGGTGGACCAATCGTGTTTTCTTTGCCATTTTCACCGCTTTTATTTTATATTGTTTCTCATGGATTTGAGTTTTTCGACGTTATTTTATTTTATTTTCTATATGTGAGCGCTAGACTTAGGCTTTTATTTGGTTATTCCAAGTAGTGATTAGGTCCAAACACCTAATAGAATACATGTTCCTATAGACAAGATTGGACTTAGTGAAGGATATGGGAGAATCCTTAAGTGCATCATGAAAATGTGAGGATCCCATGATATACGATCGAGAGTGCCTAATCCCACTAGTTGCTCGATGCGACGAAATTTTAAATTTTTAATTGATGGAACCACTTGATAAAGAACACTTCTTGGATCGTTCATCTAACCACATAGTAGAAAAAGGAATACCTCTTGTAGTGTGGTTGTGATCGAGCCTCTAAGAGAAGAGACCACTTGTCTCAAGTTCGATTCGTAGGAGGAGACGCTTGCGAGCACGGAGATGAGTCGCGTGCTTCTGGAAATCTAAGTCGTTGATCCAAGCAATCGATCTCTTAATGTTGTCTTCAAGATCGAATATCTTCTTTATGAGCGAGATGCACCAAAGAAGATGGAGATCCAAGAGTTGTCAGTGGAAGCACAACAACAATGCGATGACGGCAGTGACCTTCTCTCTAGGGATGGAGTGGATGACCAATCAAGGAGAGAGAGAGGGCTTGGAAGTCGGTGGTCATCCACCATCTTAGGATGAAATTAGTCAATCTTCTCATTATTGCATGAAATATCTAAGATTTACAGGACACTTGTTATAAATTATTTCACAAAATAATTCATAATTATCTTGTGAATATTGCAATCATTCTAATGAAAAAATGTGAATCACATTCATAGACCAAAAGAAAATGTAAATTATATTTTCAATTAATCATCCAATGTGAATCCAATTCATATCAATAATTAGTCAACAAATATAAATCACAATAGTCTCTCTCTAATATGTTATAAATCACATTTATAATATATATATATATATGAATAATTGGATAGTGCTATCCACATTATTCATATCCATAGTAATTAAATCACATTTATTTATATTAGATTATCATTCTCATGCATTCAAATAATATGAATCAAATTCACATTATTTGTGATAATTAAATCACATTTAATTATCCATTTCTTAATGCTTAGATATAATTCAACAATTGGAATTTTATCTTCCAAGAATAATGCGCTTTCTTCACAGATACTTGGAGATAAGGACAAGGCGATTGTATGTTCCATGTATAGTGACTTCTATATCGAGATCACATCTCAAATCCAAATCTCAAGGACCTCTCATAGATGTTTGATTTAAGTCAATGTTGTAAATCTAATCTTCTCATTGCATCTGAATCTCATTCATATCAATGTCCAACACTCGGACCAAGATCATATTACTTCTCTACTGAGAGGAGTCACTAAAATCCAAACCTATTTCATCACTCCCTCGGAATGGAAGCATCATGGTTATACAATCATTTATGATCACATTACCCTTAGGTATTCCTAATACTTGTTCATCCTACATACTGGAAGACCTATGATAAACACGAAGATATAAATCAATTTTATGTTGTCATCGTTAGGGTTTCATCATCAAGTTTCTCATTCTTGTTTATTGGGAGTTGGTATCGATCATATGCTTTCCAAAAGCATATATCATACCTACAAATTCTTGTCATGCTTGTAAAGCACGACGACCATGCATGGAATTTGATCGGTCCCAATACCTCATTAGTGAGTTCATATTTTCCAGTTCACTGGTGAACCTGTATGATCCCTTTGAGAGATCGTATTACTCATATGCCCTCATATGTACACCAACTCACAAGTGTATAGACCTTGGTTAGGTCATCAACCTTTTGGTCTACCACATGTACATACTTGGACATATAGTAACATATTTGTCTCCAGTCAGAGTATGTGTGTATGTATCATGACAGTATACGACATAGGACTTTGGCTATCTCAATCCCGTTAAGTCAACTCTTTGATCTAAGTAATCTGACACCTCCGAATCTCTATTCCCATGCATAGGACCTGCATCGAGAGGTCGGTCAGATATCAGCCTAATGAGAAAGGATTGACATCTCCTACTAAGGATGGGGATCATCTCTTAACAACATTTGACAGTGCTTGATTAATCCTCAATCCAACTCCTTAGATATCCATCCAAGCACCAGCCTCTATGATTCAACTATTGAATCAACAATTGTATGATCATTAAGATGGCCATGGTACATAATCCTAATTGTACTAAGGGACCTATTATGCAAATTAATTATTCTTCATTTCAGATCAGGGAATAATATTTGCAATAACATTTATTGCATAATGGCTCACCGTGGGCTCGCATGTCCAATAATATGCCACTAGTCCAAACATCCATTAATGGGCTAATCTTTAAACCCACACTCAAGTGACAATCATAAGAAGTTAGAAAAATAACTAGGTTAGATGATCAGTCACTCTGTTCTCGAGAGACTACATCATGTCCTTTTACGACACTTGCATATCTCCTAGTAACAGTGCTCGTGTCCAATGCGAATGTTGCATCTTATGCAACATATACTCAATATTGAGGGTGTTATAGTCTCTGACACTACAACTAAATAATCGTTATAACCAATATTAACTTATATTATCCTTATTAGAATGTCCTTATTCCCAAAGATCTCTATCCCCTAAGGCATCTGCAGTTAAGACCATTTAGATCACTATCTATAAAGTTTAAAGTTCTTGAAGGTAAGACTTTGAGATCACTCTCTCTAAGTCTTGTCTTCTTTGATGATATTGTTTTACTGCAATCAAGTGTTTTATCTCCATTGTAAGATTAGTAAAAACTTACTACTCCCACTGCATGGCAGACATCTGATTTTTGTACACATCTAGCATACACTGAGCTTCCCAAAGCTGATGTACTATGGCATGTAGCTTTGGTATTCATATCCTCAACTCTTTGAGGTGCTATCCCTTTAGATAGGCCAGTACCGTATCATAAGGAAAAGAAGACTTTATTAGAATTTTCCAAAAAAATGGAATTGTCTAAGGTGTATAACTATTGTGATGGTCCTGATATCCTCTTCTCTTTATTTCTAAACAACTTCAGAACTAAGATCTAAGAGGTATCCTTGAGATCATATCTCGTGGTATGGAATAGACAAATTATAAAACACTTATCACTACTCTTATAATATTTGATGCTGATTTGTGACACTTAGGAGTGGTAGGAAGCTAGCTAGTGATGACTCATCTAGGAGACATCCAGAAGCAGACACCAGAGTGACAGATGAGCTATAGTGCGGTGCTGATGCTGCTGATATTGATGTTTATGATGGTGCTAATGCCACCCACTTTGAGGATGATCCAGTCGATAATGTTGATGCCGTCCCTTCTCCAGATGCTGCAAACAGTGGTGCTGATGCGACCTAGATACCATATGATGGGCCCGAGCGCGGTATAGATGCTGCTACATCAGATGTTTTCAGTGGTACTGATGCCACCAAGAGTTTATGTACAGATACTCCAGTTGTTTTGACCTTTACTCCTGTACATGAGGATGATTTATTACAAAAATACATAAAATGGAAAATTTTATAAAAACAAAAATATGAATAAATGAAAGGTTTCTATATCTTCTCTTAGTCCTCTTGATGTGATTGATGAAGCTTATATGAATTGTAACCATTTACATGCTCAGAGACCTATTCCTACTCCAACATCTCTAGTTGCTGAGGAGGGTGCATCCATCCCTTTCCCTCAAGCACTCCGCTTAGGGAAGGGCCAAAAAATGGAAAATCTCAGAAAGAGACAGCAGTTAGAGTTCAACGAGCAGATGATAGACAAATTTCATATCCAACTGACTCTACAGGAGGCATTAGAGCACATCCCTCTCTTCCAGAAGAAACATAGAGAAAAGACCACAGTTCATAGGAAGAAGAGGCGCAACCACTGTGCAGAGACTCTTATGCCCACCTGTGCCACGTGCTTCGCTATTCAGAACCGATTTCCATCCAAGAGACCATATGTAGGGGCTCCATATGTCAGATGCCACATTCACGAGCAGCAATCCGATAATAATCTATTATACGACGAATCTTCGATTAACATTCTCTCGGCAGCCTTACTTGAACACTTCGAGTTTGGCCCTCTTAGACAGAGAATGATAGTACTTCATTTTATAAATAGATATGTCAAGAGGTCGAAGGGGTTACTGAAGGATGTTGTCATCAGTATTCATGGCCTGAAATTCACCATGGACTTCATTGTGTTTGACATTGACATCCCTGAGTGTGTGACTGATACCACCATCATATTGGGCCAACTATTCCTAGCGACAACAAAGGCCCTGTATCTGATCATGATAGTGGGAAGGTATACTTTCGCATCAAGGAAATAATATACTAATAGAGACGATTGAGGAGACCAGAACAAGAGATTTAGCTGGCTCAGAGCAGGGATTAGATCAAATGATAGATACATAGACATACATCCACCACAAGTGTGATTTTGTGATTAGAAATTATGAGGGATTTTGGGAAAACCCGATTTCACGAGTCTTGTCACACCTTCAGACTCCACACATTCACAAATGCCAGCTAATGAGAGTTTGAAGAGCACACTTGTGGTGTAAAAAACTTTAGATGCTAACAATGCATATTCTAGTAGCGAGGTTGAATTCATTTCATGTCATTCATATTCAGATCCCTCAGACTCAGATACAGATTTTGATTGGCAGGATTTTGATGAGTATTCGCTTTGTTTGATATCTACAAATCCTACAGCCAGGATGGAGATAGATCCAGTGCAGTTGATAGAGACACCAGTAGGGCCATGTTCATCGAGTTCAAATGAGTAGCGAGAGTTCTCCAATTCAAATATGGTTGCCTTCACTCAGACATTTCAGAGACCAGATATTCCTGCTCCCACATGCCTAGAATTGAAGTCCTTACAACATAGCATGAAGTACAGATTCCTTATGGGCGAGCCAGGTATGTTTCTAGTGATTATCTCAGTAAAATTTGAGTGATGACCATGAATCTTATTTGATGGAGGTTCTTGAGAGGAACCATAAGGCAATCGATTGGTCTGTAGTAGATCTCCATGGGATAAGTCTGACCCTGTGCTCCCACCACATCTATCTTGAGGATGATGCTAAGCCTTCACGTGAGTTCCAGAGTAGGTTGAACCTGAATCTTTGAGAAGTGTTCATGAAGGAAATATACAAGTAGTGGAGAACTGATTTTATCTACCCCATCTCCGACTCCAAGTAAGTTAGTCCATTACATGTGGTACCCAAGAAGACATTTATCACTATAGTTGTGAGTAAGTCTGGAGAGGAGATTGCTACTGGTGTACCCACTTCTTGGAGGGTTTGTGTGGACTACAAAGGATGGAATCAGGCCACAAAGAAGGATCACTTATTGCAACCATTCATTGATTAGATTATTGAGAGATTAGCTAGGAAGAGTCATTACTGCTTTCTTGATAGGTACTCAGGGTATAATCAGGTGGCTATTGCCCCTGAAGATCAAGACAAGATGACATTCACATGTCCATTTGGGACGTATGTATTTAGATGAATGCCCTTTGGATTATGTAATGCCCCGACTACATTCCAAAGCCGCATACTTTCCATATTTTCGGACATGGTGGATGAATGTAAAGAGGTCTTCATGTATGATTTTTCAATCTATGATGATGGTTTTGATAATTGTCTTGCTTGCCTACATCGTGTGCTGCATTGGTGCATTGAGGTCAACCTTGTTCTATATTGGGAGAAGTGTCATGTTATGATGACTCAAGGGATGGTCCTTGGTCATATCATCTCCAATAGAGGCACAGAGGTCATTCGACCAAGGTGGATATCATCAAGAAGCTCACTCCACCATCCAATTTGAGGCAGTTGTAATTTTTTCTAAGTCATGTCGGTTTCTACCGATGGTTCACTCAGGACTTCAGTAGTATTGCTCGACCTCTTACTGATCTTCTCATGAAAGACACCGAGTTCCTTGTAGATGATAAGTGTATTTCATCATTTAAGACTCTCAAGGATTTGGTTGTGGAGGCTCCAGTCCTTCAACCACCCGGTTGGTCTCTCCCATTCGAGATCATGACATACACTTCTGATTTTGCCATAGCGGATGTGCTAGGACAGAGGAGGGATGTATTGCTGTTTGCCAAACACTACGCTAGTAGGACTTTGGATGCCGCTCAACAGAATTATAAGTTATAGATAATGAGATTCTAGATGTAGACTTTGCTTTGGATAAGTTTCGATATTATATTCTCGGATCTAGAGTGACTATTTACACTAACCACACTGCCATTCGTTATTTAATAGCTAAGAAGGATGCCAAGGTACGCTTGTCTAGATGGATCCTTCTACTCCAAGAGTTTGATATTGAGATTAAGGATAAACCTGGAGTCAAGAATGTGGTGGTGGATCACCTCTCCTGACTAGAGCATCTTGAGGATTCTATGACAACCACACCTATAACTGAGACTTTCCTAGATGAGGTGATTCTTTCTATCACCTCTCTCACATGGTATGCTGACATTGTGAAATATCTTGGTACTAAGAAAGTTCCATAAGGTTGGACAAGGTAGTGACTTGAGACATTCCAAGTGAAGGCCAAGTCGTACCTTTAGGAGGATCCCACCCTTTACCACGATGGGGGGGGGGGTGTCTGGTGTTGGTGTATTCCTCAGGAGGAGCACCAAAGAGTCCTCACCTATTGCCACAAGCTTGAGGCAGGAGGACATCACTTCAGGAAACAGACAACACAAAATGTTCTCTAATCTGACCTTTGGTGGCCAATACTCTTCAAGGATTTAGATGAATTTGTGAAGCGTGTACTGACTGTCAGAGGATTGGCAGTTGTGGTCATAGAGACATAATGGTGATGCAACCCATTCACTTCTTTGAGATTTTTGAAGCATGGGGCATCGATTTTATGCGCCCATTCCTTAAGAGTAAAGGATTAGAGTACATTTTGTTTGAAGTGGATTATGTGAGTCGTTGGGTTAATGCCATCCTCACCCGAGCTGTTGATGCGAGGATTGTTTGTAGGTTTTTGAGGAAGTATTATATCATTGTTCGGGGATCCTAGGGTTTTTATTTCTGAGAGGGGGACTCATTTTATCAACAACAAGGCAAGGGCCCTTGCTAACAAAGTCAGCATAGACCATTGAGTAGCCACTCCACGGATGGTCTTGCTGAGTTTTGAACCAGAAGATAAAGACGATTTTGGAGTAGGTTATCCGCCCAGACCAAAAGATTGGTCACAACTTTTGGACTTGGTCTCGTGCTGCTGTGTGTTCGAAGAAGTCTGGTTCTGCTGGTACTGGCTCTGAAGATCAGTGACTTTCTTTGAAAGATCACTCAGCTACAGAGGTAGAGATGAGAGTTTCTCCAACTCTCGCAGCGGCTGTAGGTCTTGGACCTTCTTGTGAATCACGTCCACCAACGTCAACTTCTCGCTAATAAAGCCCATGTTGGTGTTGGATTCAGAGTCTGATATATTCGCTACCTTGTGATGCTCTTGGTGATGTGGTGGCTGCGGGGCTTTCTGAAATGCCCGAGTAGAGTCTACAACTCTCGAGTTCTCGGCCATCCCTTCGAAGATGGCCCAGACTGACTCGGCGTCTTTGTTCAAGTAGCTGCCGCCACATGCGGCGCTAACTAGCCCCTGTACTTCCGGCTGGAGTCCTCCAAAGTAGTTCTGCACTAGCACCTTCATCAGGATCTCATGATGCGGGCATCTCTCCGTCAAGTCCTTGAATCGATCCCATGCCTCATGGAATGATTCGTTCGGCAATTGCGTAAAGTTGGAGATCTGACTCCTCATCATGTTCGTCCTTCCTCGAGGAAAATATTTGCGCAGGAAGGTGGACTTCAGGTCGTCCCACATGGAGATTTCTCTTCCCAAATGGCTCAGCCAATAAAGGGCCTTATCGGCTAAGGCAAAGGGGAAGGCCTTGAGACATGCGGCTTCCTGCGTAACTCCTGGATAACAAGACGTTCCGCAGATCATCTCAAACTGTTGCAAAAATGTGAACGGCTCCTCTGCGGCATTCCCATAGTACTTGGGAAGCAAAGAAATGAAGGACGGTCGGAGTTCGTATGGCCCTTGATTCGGCGGTAGCCGAATCCAGTGATGGGAGCGTTCGAGCGCCCGGGTCATACTCGTCCCGTAAAGTCGCGGGAACCGCAGGCGGTAAATGGTTCTCGGCCCCTGCTCTCAGTGCGACTATTTCAGCCTGCAGTTCGGTCTGAACTCTATACTGTTCTCAAATCTGTAGATTCATCTGCTGAAGTGTATCAAGAATGCCAGTCGTAACATCTACGTTCAGCTCCTGATGTTCCTCAGCTGGTGGCCTCTCGTCTGCTGCTGATGCTTTCTCACGAGCCATCCAATTGTCTGGAAAATAGAAACTCTCGTAAGAACTCAGCGAAAAATACTCAGGAGATCGAGATGATGTATTGAGGCAAGGGTCTGCCTCAATGATCTGGCCAGGAGGCGAGGGAGTCTGGGTCTGACTCGCCTCGAGATCGGATGGAACCCGCTCGGGAAGAGGGTCTTCTCGAGCCTGTGAAGACATACGCTTGTCGGTGGACGGTCGAAAGCTCACAGAGTCTGAGCCGAAAAGCCGTTGAGACGACATCTTCGATGTCAAGAGGAAGTCGGGAGATCACGTGTACGATTCAAGTGAAGGAGAAATGTGAAAGCCGCGGAAACTCACGCCCCGCAAACAAACACAAAGCAAACCCCGTTTTCACCAACTCAACCCTGATGAAGACCGTAAGAGTTCGGTCTTTTTATCTTTTCAGTTTTAGGGTTATGATTAGCAGTCGTTTCGGTTACGTAGGCTGAGCAAGCCAATAGGTGCCCGATAGTTTCTCCGAGACACTGGCCTGAATCCTTACGCGAGACCACTCGCACTCAGCCAATATGGGAGTAAGTACGGACCGTTTCCGGCTACCTGTGTTACTTAAGGACGGAGCCATGTGCAGTGTCCTCTAAACCTCCCACTCTGCTAAGTAAACCCGGACCGTTTCCGGCTACCCGAGCTTACCGACTGAGGAACATTGATCAGGTGTATGGACCCAGTAGTATCCCACAAGAAATACGGGGTTTTGTCTCTATCCTTAAGTGTCGGCTCTCAAGCTCGCGCACTCTGAGAAATGTGCGGGGGTTACTCTCCCCAAATCACTTGAATTGTTTACGGTTTTTGATAAGATATTTTTAGCAGTCCCGATTTTAGTTTTGTGATTTTTATGGTTTTTTTTTCAGGCAACGTCTATTTTTTGTCTTTTTATTAAAAACCCTAAAGCAAACACCTAGGTTGCAAGTCCTAAAACTAGCTACGTGGCACAAGCAGATAGAGTAAAAACCTAAACAATCATCTAGAAAACTGCGGAAAACCGATGAGCGATGAAAAGCCACGGTGGGTGCTCTGATCCTCAGATACACGGTATCCGGCTAATCAGACCCCTAAAAAAAATGGAGGGTTTTATTACTAAGTACAACTCTCTCCCTTTCTCTCTCTTTTACAAATAAAAGGATACTAACGACTTCGCTCCTTTGCAGTCGACTTGTGAAGAAGAAGCCGACCTCTGCTCTTTCAACTGGCTTGGCTTCCGAAGAAGCCGGTTAATCCTGCAGGCCCTGCAAAGATAGTTAGCACAGAAAAATCGATCGAGAAAGCCGAGAAAGCCGTATGAAAAGAAACGAAAAACTCCAAAAACAAAAGCCGTACGAAAAACCGTACGAAAAACGAAACAAAGAGAAGAAAAAATAAAATCATGAAAAATGAAAAATCAAAGGAATCTAACGCCTCCCCAACAACGGTGCCATTTTGATAAGGCTAAAAATCGAGTTTCACGGCTTTCACTTTTTTATTGAAAGAAGAAAGGAAGTTAATTGTCGGTTGTAGCAGAAAGCCGCGAAACGAGAAATTCGATTCTTGAACCTATCAAACAAATTACGGTTTTCTTGTCGGAAAACCGTTCACTAATATTTAACCAGGTAAGTGTTCCTAGGTCGAACTCAAGGAGGCAGAATAAATTCCCTTGATTTTCCTATTCGTAATCTTATTTTAGTTCTTCTCTAAGTCAAAACGCTTCTCTTTATTGATTTTTATTTTTATTATTTTTATTTGATTTTATTCTTTTCAAATTTTTATTTAATTTTCAAAGAGGGATATTTTTCAAAAGATTTACTTATTATAAAGTAGGTGAATAATATCTAGGTGATACTATATAGTAGGGTGAACGAGGTTCGAGCCACGTACTCGAACTATACAAGAAAACAAAGCAAAACGAAGCGGCTTTCGATAAAATCAAAACACGTCAAAAACTCGTCAAAAAGCCGTGAAAATTTTATACTAAGTAGTAGGGGTAGTTGTGTAACTACCCTTAAGAAATCATCGAAATCCGAGGTCACAAGAACAAGAAACAACCCCTACAGCCCAGGGGCATAAGCGCAAGAAAACTTATTAAAAATGTTTGCAAATTGGTCCTGGAGGACTGTTCTGAAAGAGAAACACAAGAAACTTTACATTTAGGTCCCTGCGGAGGGACCTAAATGTAATTATGTAAAAGTCTGGAGGCGGGATGAAATATCTGGAAGCTGCTGGACTTATTATGCAATTTTTCTACCCCTTCAGTGCGGCCGAGATTAGAACTTAAGAGCGTGATCGGACGCTCCTTTGTTAGCCACGTGTCGCAAGACTGTGCGTCGGTTGTTCTTGAAGTTGTTGAGCAGCTGACAGCGGTCCTCTCTTCTCCGATTTATTCCAGCCGGCCGGCGAAGATTCTGACGCTCTGGTGGGGCCAGAGGGGTGGCGCCTCCACCCCTCGAGCTCGCCCGCTGAGAGATTCCGGCTGAGGGTGCTCCGGTCGACAGTGGCGTTGCGACGAAGATGGTGGTTTTGACCACCTGGGGCTTTAGCTATTCTGAGGTACGACTTTGGAGAAGACGATCGGCGTTGAACGAAGGCTCCAAGTTCGATGCAAATGCCTCGCGATGTTCCTGGATCTGCAATGAATACACGGATGTGCTCGATTCGTGTCGAATCAGCCAACAAATTAAGATCTCAAGCCCAAAATTGATGAAAAAACTTAAGTTCCAGCCAAAGCAACCAGTGGCGTGAAGAAGACGATGGTTTGATGATTGATTTGAAACTAAATTGAATCGAATCGAGAGGTGCTTTTGAAGATGCGTTAAAGATGGATCATTAACCTATCTAAAAGCGCAATTAGCCACGCTAATCTTGGCACGACTATCGAGAATTAAAATCACAAAATGGAGGAAAATGCCTGGGAAAAGTCGAGGTGTATGACCTGGACAAGCTGCTCGACGGCGGCTTTTGACCGGAGCGAAACGCGGCGATGGCGGCGCTGCAAGGCGGCGTGGCTGCCTTGGAACCTTCTCTGACGAGCCTTCTTCCTCGCGAGCTCCTCCTTGGCGCTGTCACTGCCTCTAGTTGGTTGGAACAAGGCTTGGAAGGTAGGGTGGTCGAACAACCTGGAGCTGGGCTCTGGGTGGTTGAAGAGTTAATGGTGAATGGCGACCTTGCAGCCTATTTATAGGAGAAATGGCTTGGGCTCCAAGTCGAGATGGAGGGTGGCGATGGAGAGGGTTGTTGGAGGAAGAGATCGGAAGGCTTAGGTTGGCTAGAGTAGTTATAGGTTGCGCGGGAAAATTAGGTGAAGATGGCCGGTTAGTGCACAGTCTGGTTGAACTGCTTCTTGGGGAAGACGACCAATGTGCTGACAAGTGTCAGCACCTGGTTTGTCCAAAGGTTTAAATTACTTATAAATTAAATCTAAATTAGTAATTTACGTTATTTTAAATAGGTATAAATACAAGAAAGTTAAATAAATTAATTCTCTAAATTATGGTATAAATACTTTTAATAAATAATAAATATTATTTAAGATATAATTATTTTATTTATAAATATGTATTTATAAATAGGTTTTAGATTTTTAATTTAATAAATAACTAAGTAAAAATTAATTTTATATTTTCTTAATTATTAGGGTGTTAAATAAGACTTGTACGAATTTTTATAGATTTTTATGAATTCATTTACATATTTTAATAAATAGAGTTTTATCTATATAGGTCATTTATACCTATATTTTGAGGTTTTTTATTTTATAGAAATAATAAATAGTCTTCAAAAATTCTGAAATAATTTATATAGAAACTACAAGATCATGAAATAATTTAAAAATTATAAATTTAATAAAATGATAAATAATGTGTGTTACTTAAAATAAATAGCCCAGAAACCCCTTTGTCTTTTTGGTCCTAAAACCGACTTTTTGCAAACGGACTCCGAATTCGATGAAACCCCCTTTATTAATTAGATAATATTATTTTATGAACTTTAAAGGTGAGTAGAGTGAAAGGAGTTCGTATGAGGAAGTTATGATGTTCGGAAGTTGAGATTTTTATAATTTGTAGGCTGGATTTCTTGGCATATATACAGGGTAATATTTTTAACTTATTTTTATATTTTTATATACATTTTTAGAAATAATTAGGAGAAAGATTTGATGAAAGATATGTTCATATGAAATAATTAAAATTCTTTGAAGTTTTGTATTTATTTGATAAATAATGAAAGGTGTATTTGTGTGTTAAATTATTTTTCTTTGGTTTTCTTTTCTTATCTCCCCCTACTTATTGGTTTGTCGACCAATTCATGCTGACTTGGTCTCGAGGGTTGGGCTATAATTATATCTTATAACTATATTTATAGTTTAAGTCATATTGCATATATATACATATATTCCATCTGCCTTTGTCTTTCTTTTCTGGTTCTTTATTTATTTACATGAGTTTAGTGGTTAAAAGTGAATATTTACACATGAATGGTGTTTTGTTAAAATATAAAAATTAGTGGGTATTTACATGTATTTGTTAAGGGTTTTAAGACAAAATGCGACAGAAAAGTTAATGAATCATGGATTCATCATGGTCCTATTGGACATCCTTCAAGAAATCTTTGGGTACATCTCCATTTTGACTTGTATAGCAAGCCATGCCACTTACTTGTTGAGATTAAGCACATGTAACTATGGGTCACCGAGATATTATTGGATCCAAAGAGTATTGGAGATCAAAGGAAAGCAGAGTTGGTAGCCCTAGAGGAGCTTAGAGATATAGCCTATTCGAGTAGCCTACAGTATAAGGATCGAGTGGAGATATGACATGATTCTCACATCAACCATAAGCAGTTTGAGCCGAATTAAAGAGTATGGCTATTTGATGTTAGACTAAGATTATTACCAGGGAAATTACAGAGCAAGTGGAAGGGTCCATATTTGATCAGAAATGTGCATGACAACGACAGTATTGATATATTTGAGATGTATTCTGAGTCCAACTTTCGGGTCAACGGTCAGCGCCTGAAGCCTTTTTTTGATCATGACCCGTTGACCGTTGATGTTGCCCCAATTCATTTTGTATGAGAAGTGCTTTTGACTTTTATCTTATGCATCTCATACCCGAGTTACACTTCTTTCCACCTCTTTGTATATCCATGTTGTCTATATTTATTCATTCATTCATGCGTTTTGTTTAACACTCCATGCCGTATCCTATGATTTTTGCTATATTTAGGAAACACTTTTTCCTAAGTGAGGGGGGGAGGATGTTGAACTTGTATTGTTCATATATATGTTCATCCTATTATCTCTGTTTTGTTGCATATACTTAGGGACATCTGACCCTAAGTATAGGGGAGGTAATATCTATTTTTTCCTTTCTTTGATTGCTCAATCACTTGTCCCTCAACTGTTGATACTCTTTTCTATACATAGGGATCTCTTACCCAAGTATAGGGGGGACAAGTTGAGTTGTTGATTTCGTGTACAGTCTCTTCCTCGATTTTCCCCTTCTGTACACTCTTCTATACTTAGGATTACTTTTTCCTAAATATAGGGGGATCACCGACTTCTATGCAATTCATTCCTTCATCTTTGAGTCATTTTAGTATAGAATTCTTTTCACTTTTCTATATTTAGCCTGAGTTATGTATTCCTTTGTCACTTTCTGATCACTCTGAGGACATTGTTTGAGCTAAGCATAGGGGGGTGTCGTATATATTGTATATATACTTTAGCCATAACTCGTACTTTGGGGGTTAATAACATGGCTATTATTTATAAAATTGGTATAAAAATTTGTCGAAAAATGTTCGCAAAAATTTATGTAAAACTTTTGTAAAAAGTTTTGCAAAATCTTTTGTAAAAACCTTTGTAAAATTATTTTTGTACAAATTTTTGTAAAATATTTGTAAAAATGTTTTGTTTATAAAATGTTTGTAAATTATTTTATGTATCAAAATTATGTATGTGGTATAAATGTTTGTAAAATGTGTGAAAGCAAAATATTTGCAAAAACCATATTGAAAAATTGTTTGTAAAGTGTTTTGTAAATTTTTTTGTAAAACTAGTTTTGAAGAAGGTTTTGAAAAATTTTAGAAAATGCTTTATAAAAATGTTCGCAAAATATTTTGTCACATGGGATATAAATTATGGGTATATCAAGTAGTTGTTTATATATGTTGTAAATTCTTTTTAAATAAAACCTATACTTATTTGTAAACTTTGTATATAAACTCTTATGTAAAAAATCCACTTACAAAATTCTTGTAAATGAAACCCTTGTAAATATGAACAAATTTTTGTATATATTTTTGTAAAAACTTTCTTTATTTTCTTTCTTATTAAAAAAATCTTTGAAAAACTTTTCAAAAAGATGTTGTCTTTTATTTTCTTTTCAAATATTTTTTAAATATTTCTTGCATGTGCATATGCAATTTTCAGAATACTATTGACATTGAAACTAGTCTGGAAAAAAATTGAAGAATGGAGCTTGGTTAAGACCTTAATCCACTTAATTTCAGGGTAACCTTATAGGAACTGGACTTGAGACTTTTCAGGTCCTAGCGACTTAATTCTTTGAGTCCACAAGACTATGTTGAAATGTCATCTTGATTGGTCTAAGTATAACACTTAACCATACACGCATGATTCTTCTGGACAATGACTTTAACTTGGACAGGAACTCTACACGTAGATCTTCATGGATGAGGTGGTGAATCCTTTGGCTTGAGATAGCACAAGGGTGTGTAACAACAAGTAGGAGAATCCATCTTTGATAAACGCCCCGCACCCTTAGTTAATTCGGTCAAGTTAGTGTCCAAATTAATTAGATGTCGTTCGTTGCAGTCGGATATGAGAGGTTAATCAAGAACCACTTAAATCAAATTCGCGTCAATTTCAAGCGGTGATTTTTTTTACTTGGTAGTGTCCAAGGTCGAACTCAGGGAGGCATCTGTCTCCTTAGATAAATTTTAGCAACTTTCCAACTATGTGATTTTCGGGGAATTAAATTTTTTTGTCTTTTTCTATTTTCAGTGCAGACACATGCAACCAGTAGGCCAATGTAAAGTTTAATTCAATTAAGATATCAAATGGAGTCCAAAAATTCTAAAAATTGGCCAGATGATTAATTATGATGAAAATGATCTACCCTAATTTTTTTGGAATTTTTAGACACTAAATGAATTTACTGTGAATTAAATATGCAGACAGGGTGATTTTCACTATTTGATTTTGAATAAATAACAAATCAAAATTTTTTCCAGATAAAATTATCCTAGATAGCTCTAACGATAAGGAATCCAGGAAAATTGACAGATCTTAATTTCAATGTGAAATGAATTTATTAAGATTAAAATGAGAAAATCACTCAACAATTTATTTAGGCCTCGATATGTGTACAAATGACATGAATTTTTTATGGCATGTTAAGTTCACTGTCCTAGAGCTATTGTGAATTTTTGAGGATTTTTGGAATCACAGAGAATTAACTAGAAATTAAAAGGTGTCACTGGGCAAAATATTCCATAAATCAACCAATTATTTCATTTAAAAATCTACTAAAATTACAAAAATATGACACGTGACACAGTAGATAGAGGACAGTTTCTCAACAAAATGCAACTTTTGGAATTTAAGAAGGATGTAAAATGCAACCTAGGGATCCGTGCAAGCACAGGGGTGTAAATGCAATACAGGAAAATAAAAAACATAAAAGAAATATGCTGACAGGGACTTAAGTGCAATTACCTATAATGCTGGGGACTTGAGTGCAAATTCTCCATAAGGCACGCGCTCCTCATGTGGGTTCTGCTTCACAGGGACTGATTCACAATATTGAAAGTTCCATGGGCCTCTTGTGTAAATTTTCTAGGCCGCACGTGCTCCTCACGTGGGCGGCCTAGGTTCGGATAGCTGCGGAGGCTCGGGGCTCAGCTCGGGCGCTTCTGGAGGTCTGGAGTGAGGCTCGGGCGATACGAGCCTAGGCTCGGGGAAGAGGCTCGGACCATAGCTGCGTGGCATGCTATGGACCCTCGGATCGAGCTCGATCCAATGGATGGCAATGAAGACTCGTGGCGTGACCTCAGGCCGTTAGATCTAAGTTGATCCAACGGCTACTGGCTTCAGTGGAGATGGTGACGTGGCTGACGGACCGCCGCTGGATCAGACGAGATATCCAACGGTTGAGAGCTGCTGCGGAGAGGGTACGCGTGGAGCACTAGGTGCCGTTGGATCTAAAGGGATCCAACGACTCCTGTGAAGCTCGGCTGAGAGGCAACGTGGCACGCTGTGGACCGTTCGATCGACGTGATCGAACGGCAGCTGTACTTCTCCTCCGATGGTCCTCCGCCGCCTGCGGAGGAGATGGCTGGGCTCTAGCGAAGCGGCCTTTGCTCCGCCCGTTCCTCCTAGCGTCGATGAAGCTCTCCGATTGCTCGGAGCTATCCCAGGAGATGCTCGAAGGTGCGGTGAAGATAACGGTGGCCTCAAGAGCTGGAGAGAGGCGGTGGAGCACGACGGTGGTGAAGCTCAGGAAGAGCTCCGGCGAGCTTCCGATCAGTGGACGAAACAGTACCTGCAAAGGTTAGAAAAGAGCCGAAGCTCGTGCGTGCACTCGTGGAGGAGTGGAGGTGATCGGAGAGGCCTAAGGACTACTAAGGGGGTCTGGCGAAGGAGCTCCGGCAAGTGGCGGAGCTTGAGCTGCTGGAAGATGGAAGGCATCGTCGGAGGGCGTGAAGGGAACCGCAAAGATGGGAGCTTCGCCGCGGAGCTCGGCGGAGTGATATGGAGGCGAGAAGGTGGCCGTAGGCGGAGAATAACAAGCGAGAAAAAGCGAAGAAAAATGAAGAGAAGATCGAAGAGGGATGGAGGCGTCACCTGGGGATTGGAACTCTTCCTTGAGTTCCAGGTCGTCGCTCGAAGGGGCGGTGGATCCTTGAGCTCAAGAAGCGGCTCGGTGGAGGAGGGCTGCGACTCGGCGGAGGCCGATGATCTTGTCGGAGAAGATGGACGTTTTCGCTCGAGTATACTCGCAATTCGTGTCACAAATTTGAAGCTCCGAGCTCGGGGCGTCTCTCACGAGGGGCGGATGGGTGCGACGATGGCCGGAGAGGGGGTATTTAAAGAATGAAGGTCTCGGCTGGAGTGGAGGTGGGGTGAGGTTTATGGAGTACGTGGGAAAGAGCTGGAGGTCGTCGTGGGTGATGGAGTGGCCGGCGAGGATCAGGGATGAGTGGGGGCCATCGTTAAGGGTGTGGTGATCGGCGACGGTGGAGGGAGCGTGGCTGAATATAGGAAGGGGGTGCCCCTCCCGCAAGGCTGAGAACATGGGAGAGAGGGGCACCTGAGGTAGGAGACGAAGTCTCCACCATTGGATCTTGTGATCCAACGATGGTGATCGATGCGGGCTGGAGCGATTGAGATTAGATCCGGGCGATATGATCTGAGGGTAAGGGGCTCTCCACGTGGCACAATGGGGGCGAAGTACGTGCGAGCGGTGTAGATTACATCAGGAGTGGCCTAATCCTAAGGTCATGATGGCGCCAGGTGTCGTGCGGAGGAGAGGGCGATGACGAGCGGCGGGGATCAGATCTGAGGAAGATCGAAGGGCTGTGATGCACTGCGGCCTGAGAGGTTGAGATGGAAAGGATCGTGTGGATGAAAGTGAGACGCGTGGCGCGAGGGGAATGAGGCGGGAACGAGTGGTGCAGATGAAAGGCCGGGGCGTGATCTGACGGTGGGAATAATGGCGTGCGTGGAAGAGGCTGGGTCGTTGGATCAGAAGGCTATCTAACGGCTGAGGGAAGGGGCGGCTAAGGCAAGGGGTGCGGGCCGCGTGGCGCAACCAGAGGGCGCGACGTGGCCTGCTGTGGTTGGCTGGACCAAAAGAATAAAGGTAGAGAGAAGAGGGGGCCGAATTTGGAAAAACTCCAAACATGAAAGTTGTAGATCTCGATGAGATCTACAAGTTTCATGTTGACCAAAGACAGAGATGAGGTCAAGTATGATACAAACAATACAAAGATACAATTTATACATATGTAGTATACAAAGTGGCCCAAAAACCCAACTTCTTCATACGAGCTCCAAACTTGATGAAATTGGTCTCATTTTAAAGGTCTTTTAATGTGTAGTATTCTAAGAGTGAGTAGACCTATTTTGGAGTTTGTGTGAGGGATCTATGTGTATTTTATTGTCCAGGGGTTCTAGGGCTTTATTGACTAATTTACAAGGGGGATTTTTGGCTTTCTTCCCTAAATTATTAACTAAGGAGTACATATTATAAGGAAGAGGTTATGTGAGTAAGTAGATATTTTACAAGGGATTTTGGCTTCTTATTTAAATGCAAATGGACTGCTAAGATGCATGTATTATGTATGTATGCATGAATGCTATTTATGCATTATTCATGGAAATATGCCTCTATTTACTCGGGAACAATGCTCTATTTATGACTTTTGAAGTGATGAATCACAGATTCATCAACCCCCTATGCTTAAACCTTGCTCGTCCCTGAGCAACTAAATGAAATGCAAGAGTGAAATGATTTTGGGTTCCATACCAAGGTCATGCACAAAAGTTAAAAATGGAGCTTGACTCGACCTTTGGATTAGTTGTGTGGCGGAACCTTATTTGGACCTGAGCTTAAGACCTAACAGACTTCATGTTCCACAAGTCTTCTATTCCAGACTCCTCAATAGTAAGGTCAGAACAAATCCTCAAACGCAAATTTCTGATGACTATGATTCTTACTTGTACTGTGTATGTGAGATATAGCTCTCCACATCAGAAATGACTCGGAACCAACCTCCTCTAACAAGGTAACTCAATAACCCAGTCCAGTAACTCTTTCCTCGAGGAGCGGGGTATTCCCTTCTAAGTTCAAGTGCGACCAACTCAAGAGGAGGGGGTAGAGAAGAGTATGGACGATAGCCACTGTAGCTGCCTATGTCGGGATGCCTGACCAGTATAGCCAAGTCATCCAGCTGCATTTCTTTACTAATATACAGATGCCGACAGGTATTTTATTTTCTCTTGGACCTGTCTGATTTTTTTTGGAGTTTTTGCATTTTTTTTGTATCAACAATGTGCAGCATGTACATCAGGAGTTTTTCCTCTTGAGTCAGTAGACTGTCCCTTTTAGAAGCATTATTGCAACCCACAGCATCCCGTCCTTAGATGTCAACACCACCAGACTAGGTTGAGATGCACTACCCTCTCTAGAGGAGGACGAATGTTTCCACCTGTGTGCTACTCCAAGCTAAAGGATTCTACCTCCTCACCACCTCATCAATGAAGAGCTACGTGCATAGTGCTTGTCCAAGTTAGGTCATTATCTAAAAGAATCCTGCGTATGCACGAGATATTCTACTTAGACTAATCAAGATGACATGTGAACATAGACTTGCGGACTCAAAGAATTAAGTCACTTGACCTGAGAAATCTTAACTCCAGTTCCTCTAAGGTTCCTCTGAAATTAGGTGGATTAAGATCAAATCAAGTCCATCCTCAATATCTACTCATAACTTCGTTCAGAACCCACTAGCTTTTCACCATGCATTTGCAAGATATGCAGATGAGATGCATATGTCATGCTATGTAGATGAATGTAAAAGCAAGAATCTTTTTTTCGATTAATGCAAGGATGATATGCAAGAGTAAATAAGAAGCCCAATTTTTTTTTTCAACTTTTACCAACCCGTAATTATTGCAAAATATATATACAAAAATACGCAAAAGTACGAGCTATGGGTAAAGTATATATGTAATATATACACACCCCCCTATACTTAGCGTGTGCTATGTCCTCAGAGCACGAAAGCGACTAAAAAGACATAGCTCGGGCTAAGCGTAGGAGACCTAAAATAACAAAAAGTATAGAAGTCGTCCCGCCACCCTATACTTAGGCTTTGGCAACCTAAATGTAGAAGAAGATCAGAAAGTGGGGCGGACGAGGTCAAGGAGAGAAGTGGATGAATATACAATGCGGGCATCGGTCCCCCCTATACTTAGGCTCAGGCCAGCCTAAGTATAGGACGGAAGTGAGTATGAGGACCAATGTGATCTGGAGAATGTACAAAGAACCGACTCAAGTGACTCCTCCCCCTATACTTAGGATCTGGTCATCCTAAGTATAGTCCAAGATAGTGATGTAATGAGACGGGGATGAGTTACTAGAGTCGGGGGAAAAGGATAGGATGTACAAGAATGATGATATATATACAGATGAGTCGGTCTAAATCTTTCGAGATGCTGCGGATGGCTGGAGTTCACTGCTGCAAGGTCTCATACGCGGCTCGAGGTGTATCTGCTGTATCTGTCTCGCGCATGAATACAATCTCCTCAACATGGACTAACTGCTCATTGGATTCGACGAAGTGCTTCAACAGCTGTCCATTTACTAGGAATGTCGGTGCGTCATCTGCGAGATCTGAGATCTCGACACATCCACTATCATGCACCGTACGGACGACAAATGGGCCTGTCCACTTAGACTTCAGCTTGCCCTGGAAAATCTTCAGCCTAGCATTGAACAACCATACCTCCTGTCCAGGAACAAAGGTCTTTCGTCTGATATATCTATCATGCCAACGCTTCACCTTGTCCTTGTACACCAAACTGTTGTCATATGCGTGGTTTATGACTTCAACAAGCTCATTCAGATCCATGTCTCTCTGCTTCTGCCCAAGGTGTGTGTTCCAGTTGACCTTCTTGATTGCCCATTCTGATTTGTGCACTAACTCTGCGGGCAAATGGCACGGCTTTCCGAATACCATTTGGAATGGGGAGGTGCCTAACGGTGTCTTGTAAGCCGTCCTATACGCCTAGAGGACTTGATCCAAGATCTGAGACCAGTCCTTCCTGTCCGGGCAGACAAGCTTTTGCAATATGGTTTTCACCTCCCTATTTGACACCTCAGCCATACCATTGGTTTGTGGGTGGTAAGGACTCGCGACACGGTGTTCAATGCCGTAGTCCTTCAGGAGTTTCTTCACCTCCCAATTCACAAAGTGGCTACCCCTGTCTCATATCATCATTTTGGGAATCCCAAACCTAGAGATGATGTGCTCTCCAATGAATTTACAGACAGTCCTGCTGTCTGCGGCTCGGGTCGGGATAGCCTCCACCCATCTGGACAGATAGTCTACCGCAAGAAGGATATATTCGAACCCGTGGCTGACAGGGAATGGGCCCATGAAATCGATGCCCCAGGCGTCAAAGACATCACAAATGATGACCGGCTGCATTGGCATCTCATCCTTGGAACCAACGGTTCCTCCCATTCTCTGGTAAACTGGGCACGACTTCGCGAAGACGGTGGCATCGCGAAACAGAGTCGGCCAGTAGAAGCCACACTGAAGTACCTTCCATGCGGTCCTCTTCCCGGAGTGGTGTCCTCTTGCCTCCAAGATGTGGCATAAAGAAAGGACACTTTGGTATTCCTCCTGAGGAATACACCGTCTCCAGACACAATCCAGTCCTTCAAAGAAAAGGATCGGATCCTCCCAATGGTAGTGTCTAGCGTCCGACTTCAGTCGGTCGATTTGGCTCTTAGGCCAATCTTCGGGAACTTTCTTGGAGACAAGATAATTCACGATATTGGCATACTATGGGAGTGAGTCGATAACAAAAATCGACTCGTCAGGGAAGGAGTCTCGAATTGGTGAAACCTCGGAAGTATTAAGATCTTCGAGACGAGAAAGATGATCGGCCACTACATTTTTCTTTCTAGATTTATCACGGATGTCCAAATCAAACTCCTGGATAAGTAAAATCCAACGAAGAAGACGCGCCTTCGCGTCCTTCTTCTCCATCAAGTACCGTAGTGCCGTATGGTCAGTGAACACAGTTACCTTGGATCCGATTAAGTGAGATCTGAATTTGTCCAAGGCGAACACTACCGCAAGAATTTCCTTTTCCGTAACTGTATAGTTACGCTGAGCGGTATCAAGCACTTTGCTTGCGTAGTGAATTGCGAACGGGACGTCATCTCTTCTTTGTCCTAACACAGCCCCAACAGCATAGTCTGAGGCGTCCGTCATGATCTCAAAAGGTAGAGACCAATCTGGGGCTTGTAGGATGGGTGTGTCCATAATCATTCCTTGCAGAAGCTTAAAGGCCTCAAGACATTTGTGATCTACAACAAACTCCATGTCTTTGCCTAAAAGCTCAGTTAGCGGTCGGGCAATCTTAGAAAAATCCTTAATGAATCTTCGATAAAATCCTACATGCCCGAGGAATGACCGCAACTGCTTTACGTTGGTTGGTGGCTGGAGTCGTCTGATCACGTCCACCTTGGCAGGGTCAACCTCCATTCCTCTCTTGGAGATGACATGCCCCAACACTATGCCCTCTATCACCATGAAGTGACTTCTCTCCCAGGAGAGCACCAGATTAACCTCACAACATCTTTTGAGGACTCGGTCCAGATTCCTAAGACAGGAATCGAAAGAATCGCCGTGGATCGAGAAGTCATCCATGAAGACTTCCAGGAATTCGCCGACCATTTCGGCGAATACAGCAATCATGCACCTTTGGAAAGTACATGGAGCATTGCATAGCCCAAAAGGCATGCGCCTGAAAGCATAGGTACCAAAGGGCATGCAAACGTGGTCTTTTCCTGGTCCTCCGGAGCTATGGCTACTTGATTGTAGCTCGAGAACCCATCTAAGAAGCAGAAGAATTGTTTCCCCGCTAGTCTCTCTAAGATCTGATCAATGAACAGTAGGGGGAAATGATCCTTCTTCGTCGCGGCATTCAGGCGTCTGTAATCCACACAGACGCGCCACGATGTGGGTACTCTCATCACGATCTCCTCTCCGTCCTCGTTGGTGGTTGTCTGAATTCCCGACTTCTTCAGGGCAACATGGATTGGGGCCACCCACTTAGAGTCAGAGATTGGGTAAATGAAACCTGCGTTGCACCATTTTTCTATCTCCTTCTTCACGACCTCTCGCAAATTTGGATTCAACTTGTGTTGGAATCCACGAGAGGGTTTGGCTTCATTCTCTAAGTAAATATGGTGCGAACACAGAGCCAGATTTATCCTGTGGAGATCGGAAATGCTCCAGCCTATCGCCTTGCGGTTTTTCTCCAGGATCTCTAGCAAGCGAGATTCCTGCTCCTCGGTCAATCGCAAACTGATGATGACCGGAAATTTCTTGTCCTGCCCCGCAAGGAAGGCGTATTTTAAGGTTGTGGGTAAGGGTTTGAGCTCAGGAATAGTGTGATCGTCTAAGAAATCTGGCTCAATCTGATTTGGTTCAGTGTTGGAAGTGGCTGGATCGTTCTGTGTGATAGCTTCCTCCATAGGCGGCACTGACTAACCCCTGCATCTCCGGGGTTAGACCACAGAACAAGGTTTGGACTAGGATCTCCTTAGAAATGCCGTGGCAAGGTCATTTCTGTACTAAGTCATTGAACCTATCCCATGCATCGTGGAAGGGTTCACTAGGTCCTTGGGAGAAGCTGGCGATCTTTGTTCTCATTTGATTAGTCCTACTGAGAGGGTAGAACTTTTTCAGGAAGAGGTCCTTGAACTGCATCTAGGTAGTACAAACCACCCCTAGGTTCTTCAGCCAATGAGCAGCCTTATCTCCTAAGGCAAAAGGGGTGGCCTTCAGTCGAATATAATCTTGGCCAACATTGGGATGGCTAAGATTGTTGCATACCACTTCGAAGTCACGGAGGAAAGAGTACGGCTCTTCATTGATGTTTCCGTTGAACTTCGGAAGCAGACTAAGGAAGTGGGGCTTCAGCTCAAATGCCTGGGCGGGAACTGCTGGTGCTAACCAATTCTGGATCTCATTCTCCGCTGGGTTGTAGGTATCGACCATTGGTCGGTCGATTCCTCCGGCTACTATAATCTGTCCCATCTGCGCCGTGAGATTTGCATTCTTCTGTTCGGCTTCGGCAAGGCGAGCAAGAATCTGTCGTATTTGTTCCTCATCCGGTGGCATCTTTGGCGGCATCTTGTCCTCTAGTCCTGGGTGGGAAATGAGATTGGTGTCTGAGGACAAATCAAGGAAGGGATTACCGAGGCGATGGTCTTCCTCAGTAATCTCGGAGGAGATAATAGGGTTGGTTTGAGAGTAATTACCCTGAGTAAGAGGGAACCAAGACTCAAGATGGTCATGAGTCCTGGGTGGTCCAAGGTGCGCTTGGACTGATGAAGATGAGTTACCTGGGGGACTCATAGAGAGATCGGTGAATAATGCGTCGAGATCTCCCCAGTCACTCATCTTGATGAGGCGAGAAGAAGATAGGATTTTACTCCTACCTGAAGCAAGCAAAAATCAATCCAAGACCCTGGGTTCACACTCAACACAGTGAAGGACTCGAAGTCGAGTCCAATTAATCTTGTAGTTTTTGACGGTGCGAAAATCTACCCTTTTAATATTGTCGGATTGACTAGTGCGTTGCAGTCGGATAGATCCGCGTCGATCAAAGATTAACCACACAAATCGATTTAATCGACGAATGAATATATGCGCGGTTTTATGTTTGTTTAGCCTGGGCAAGCCCCAGGGTCGACTCAAGGAGGCAAAGGAACAACTCGGGATCAAGTTAGAGTGATAAGATTACGGTTTTCCAAGTGGTATTTTTTTGGTATTTTTGTTATGCGATATAATGTCAAATGCAAGATATGAAGTGGATTAAGTTAATAAGAAAATGACCGACTTAGCCGAATTTAATTTTAATGTGAAATTAATTCAAATCAACCAAGATATATTTTTCCTATAAACCTAATCCAATGATGAATGCGAAATGTATTTTTTGGGGATTTTTGGGTTTAAAATGCACGAATGAAAAATGCAAACTTTTTTAGGGTTTTTATGCAATTTTTCTTGCAAATGATATGCCAAAATTATGAAAAATTTACTGAAAGTTAAATATGATGGAATAAAGCTACACTAATATTTTTGGAATTTGTTGACGCTTTTTGATTTTTTTATAAATATTTTACTGAAAATATAGCGACTGCATGTATTTAATTCCTAATTAATCCACGAAATCAAATTATCTAGAGATTGATTTATCTCAATCAGATATTTCAAAAAATAATCCAGAAGAGTTGAAATTTCTCAAAAATGTTATTTGTGGAATTAATTAAAAATCATTTACAGAAATCACCCTACAATTTATTTTATGCAAACTACAACTCTTAATTGGACGAAATTTGGACTGTAAATAAAGTACACTTAGAGGCATCATTCACAACTTTTTCACAATTTTTGGAGCAAGAAATATATGTGTGCAAATTTCAGAGCTTAAACGGGTAAAATATCACAGATTTTCACTATTTGATTTTTAATAAATAACAAATCACAATTTTTTCAAGAGATAAAATTATCCTAGATAGCTCTAATGATAAGGAATCCAGGAAAATTGACAGATTTTAATTTCAATGTGAAATGAATTTATTAAAATTAAAATGAGAAAATCACTCAACAATTTATTTAGGCCTCGATATGTGTGCAAATGACATGAAATTTTTATGGCATGTTAAGTTCACTGTCATAGAGCTACTGTGAATTTTTGAGGATTTTTGGAATCACAGAGAATTAACTAGAAATTAAAAGGTGTCACTGGGCAAAATATTCCACAAATCAACCAATTAATTGATTTAAAAATCTACTGAAATTACAAAAATATGACATGTGGCACAATAGATAGAGGACAAGTTTCTCAACAAAATGCAACTTTTCGAATTTAAAAAGGATGTAAAATGCAACCTAGGGATGCGCGCAAACACAGGGGTGTAAATGCAATACAAGAAAATAAACATACATAAAAGAAATATGCTGACAGGGACTTAAGTGCAATTACATGTAATGCTGGGGACTCGAGTGCAAATTCTCCACAAGGCGTGTACTCCTCACGTGGGGTCTGCTTCACAGGGACTGATTCGCAATATTTGAAAGTTCCAAGGGCCTCTGTGTAAATTTTCCAGGCCGTATGTGCTCCTCATGTGGGCGGCCTAGGTTCGGATAGCTGCGGAGGCTCGGGCTCGGCTCGGGCGCTTCTGGAGGTCTGGAGTGAGGCTCGGGCGATCCGAGCCTAGGCTCGGGGAAGAGGCTCGGACCGTAGCTGCGTGGCACGATGTGGACCCTCGGATCGAGCTCGATCCAATAGATGGCGATGAAGACTCGTGGCGTGACCTCAGGCCGTTCGATCTAAGCTGATCCAACGGCTACTGGCTTCAGTGGAGATGGCGACGTGGCTGACGGACCGCCGCTGGATCAGATGAGATATCCAACGGCTGAGAGCTGCTGCGGAGAGGGTACACGTGGCGCACTAGGCGCCGTTGGATCTAAAGGGATCCAACGACTCCTGTGAAGCTCGGCTGAGAGGCAACGTGGCAGGATGTGGACCGTTCGATCGACGTGATCGAACGACAGCTATACTTCTCCTCCGATGGTCCTCCGCCGCCTGTGGAGGAGATGGCGGGGCTCCGACGAAGCGGCCTTTGCTCTGCCCGTTCCTCCTAGCATCGATGAAGCTCTCCGATTGCTCGGAGCTATCCCAGGAGATGCTCGAAGGTGCGGCGAAGATAACGGTGGCCTCAGGAGCTGGAGAGAGGCGGTGGAGCACGACGGTGGCGAAGCTCAGGAAGAGCTCCGGCGAGCTTCCAATCAGTGGACGAAACAGTACCTGCAAAGGTTAGAAAAAGTGCTGAAGCTTGTGCGTGCACTCGTGGAGGAGTGGAGGTGATCGGAGAGGCCTAAGGTGTACTGAGGGGGTCTGGCGAAGGAGCTCCGGCCAAGTGGCGGAGCTTGAGCTGTTGGAAGATGGAAGGCGTCGTCGGAGGGCATGAAGGGAACCACGAAGATGGGAGCTCCGCCGCGGAGCTCGGCGGAGTGATATGCAGGCGAGAAGGTGGCCGTAGGCGGAGAATAACAAGCGAGAAAAAGCGAAGAAAAATGAAGAGAAGATTGAAGAGGGATGGAGGCGTCAGCTGGGGATTGGAACTCTTCCTTGAGTTCCAGGTCGTCGCTCGAAGGGGCGGTGGATCCCTGAGCTCAAGCAGCGGCTCGGCGGAGGAGGGCTGCGACTCAGCGGAGGCCGAGGATTTCTCCAGAGAAGACGTACATTTTCACTCGAGGATATTTGTAGTTCCTGTCACAAATTTGAAGTTCCGAGCTCGTGGCGTCTCTCACGAGGGGCGGATGGGTGCGAGGATGGCCGGAGAGGGGGTATTTAAAGGATGAAGGTCTCGGCTGGAGTGGAGGTGGGGCGAGGTTTATGGAGTTCGTGGGAAAGAGCTGGAGGTCGTCGTGGGTGATGGAGTGGCCGCCGCACCGGCAATCCACCGGGCCCTCGCACAAAAAGATAAAAATGTCAAAGAGATAAAAAAGTTAAAAAAATAGAAAAATAATTAAAAAAATAGAATAATTACAAGGTGATTCGGGGATCAGACTACCCGAGTGATTGGAAAACCTAAATCTTATTTTCTAAAATAATCCTAAGTCATTTGCCTCCCCGGCAACAACGTCATTTTGATAAATGCCCCGCACCCTTAGTTAATTCGGTCAAGTTAATGTCCAAATTAATTAGATGTCGTTCGTTGCAGTCGGATACGAGAGGTTAATCAAAAACCACTTAAATCAAATTTGCGTCAATTTCAAGCGGTGATTTTTTTTTACTTGGTAGTGTCCAAGGTCGAACTCAGGGAGGCATATGTCTCCTTAGATAAATTTTAGCTACTTTCCAAGTATGTGATTTTCGGGGAATCAAATTTTTTTGTCGTTTTCTATTTTCTGTGCAGACACATGCAACCAGCAGGACAATGTAAAGGTTAATTCAATAAGATATCAAATGGAGTCCAAAAATTCTAAAAATTGGCCAGATGATTAATTATGATGAAAATGATCTACCCTAATTTTTTTGGAATTTTTAGACACTAAATGAATTTACTGTGAATTAAATATGCAGACATGATGATTTTCACTATTTGGTTTTTAATAAATAACAAATCACAATTTTTTCAAGAGATAAAATTATCCAAGATAGCTCTAACGATAAGGAATCAAGGAAAACTGACAGATCTTAAATTCAATGTGAAATGAATTTATTAAAATTAAAATGAGAAAATCACTCAACAATTTATTTAGGCCCCGATATGTGTGGAAATGACATGAAATTTTTATGGCATGTTAAGTTCACTGTCCTATAGCTACTGCGAATTTTTGAGGATTTTTGGAATCACAGAGAATTAACTAGAAATTAAAGGTGTCACTGGGCAAAATATTTCACAAATCAACCAATTAATTCATTTAAAAATCTACTGAAATTACAAAAATATGACACTTGGCACAATAGATAGAGGACAAGTTTCTCAACAAAATGCAACTTTTGGAATTTAAAAAG
Organism: Ottelia alismoides; assembly: GCA_037367405.1. Lineage (NCBI taxonomy): Eukaryota > Viridiplantae > Streptophyta > Magnoliopsida > Alismatales > Hydrocharitaceae > Ottelia > Ottelia alismoides. The sequence continues at coordinate 849,380 of JAZKJV010008192.1, forward strand.
GATGAAAAATGCAACCTAGGGATGCGTGCAAACACAGGGGTGTAAATGCAATACAGGAAAATAAAAATACATAAAAGAAATATGCTGACAAGGACTTGAGTGCAATTACCTATAATGCTGGGGACTCGAGTGTAAATTCTCCACAAGGCACGTGCTCCTCACGTGGGGTCTGCTTCACATGGACTAATTCACAATATTTGAAAGTTCCAGGGGCCTCTGTGTAAATTTTCTAGGCCGCACGTGCTCCTCACGTGGGTGGCCTAGGTTCGGATAGCTGCGGAGGCTCGGGGCTCGGCTCGGGTGCTTCTGGAGGTCTGGAGTGAGGCTCAGGCGATCTGAGCCTAGGCTCGGGGAATGGGCTCGGACCGTAGTTGCGTGGCACGCAGTGGTCCCTCGGATCGAGCTCGCTCCAATGGATGGCGATGAAGACTCGTGGCGTGACCTCAGGCCGTTAGATCTAAGTTGATCCAACGGCTACTTGCTTCAGTGGAGATGGCGACGTGGCTGACGGACCGCCGCTGGATCAGATGAGATATCCAACGGCTGAGAGCTGCTGCGGAGAGGGTACGCGTGGCATACTAGGCACCGTTGGATCTAAAGGGATCCAACGACTCCTGTGAAGCTCGGCTGAGAGGCAACCTGGCACGCTGTGGACCGTTCGATCGACGTGATCGAACGACAGCTGTACTTCTCCTCCGATGGTCCTCCGCCTCCTGCGGAGGAGATAGCGGGGCTCCGACGAAGCGGCCTTTGCTCCGCCCGTTCCTCCTAGCATCGATGAAGCTCTCCGATTGCTCGGAGCTATCCCAGGAGATGCTCGAAGTTGGGACGAAGATAACGGTGGCCTCAGGAGCTGGAGAGAGGCGGTGGTGCACGACGGCGGCGAAGCTCAGGAAGAGCTCCGGCGAGCTTCCGATCAGTGGACGAAACAGTACCTGTAAAGGTTAGAAAAAGAGCCGAAGCTCGTGCGTGCACTCGTGGAGGAGTGGAGGTGATCGGAGAGGCCTAAGGAGTACTGAGGGGGTCTGGCGAAGGAGCTCCTGCCAAGTGGCAGAGCTTGAGCTGCTGGAAGATGGAAGGCGTCGTCGGAGGGCGTGGAGGAAACCACAAAGATGGGAGCTCCGCCACGGAGCTCGGCGGAGTGATATGGAGGCGAGAAGGTGGCCGTAGGCGGAGAATAACAAGCGAGAAAAAGCGAAGAAAAATGAAGAGAAGATCGAAGAGGGGTGGAGGCGTCACCTGGGGATTGGAACTCTTCCTTGAGTTCTAGGTCGTCGCTCGAAGGGGCGGTGGATCCCTGAGCTCAAGCAGCGGCTCGGCGGAGGAGGGCTGCGACTCGGCGGAGGCCGAGGATCTCGCCGGAGAAGACGGAAGTTTTCGCTCGAGGATACTCGCAATTCCTGTCACAAATTTGAAGCTCCGAGCTCGGGGCGTCTCTCACGAGGGGCGGATGGGTGCGACGATGGCCGGAGAGGGGTATTTAAAGGATGAAGGTCTCGGCTGGAGTGGAGGTGGGGCGAGGTTTATGGAGTTCGTGGGAAAGAGCTGGAGGTCGTCGTGGGTGATGGAGTGGCCAGCGAGGATCAGGGATGAGTGGGGGCCATCGTGGAGGGTGTGGTGCTCGGCGACAGTGGAGGGAGCGTGGCTGAAAATAGGAAGGGGGTGCCCCTCCCGCAAGGCAGAGAACGTGGGAGAGAGGGGCACCTGAGGTAGGAGATGAAGTCTCCACCGTTGGATCTTGTGATCCAACGGTGGTGATCGAAGTGGGCTGGAGCGGTTGAGATTAGATCCGGGCGAGATGATCTGAGGGTCAGGGGCTCTCCACGTGGCACAATGGGGGCAAAGTACGCGCGAGCGGTGTAGATTACATCAGGAGTGGCCTAATCCTAAGGTCGTGATGGCGCCAGGTGTCGTGCGGAGGAGAGGGCGATGACGAGCGATGGGGATCAGATCTGAGGAAGATCGAAGGGCTGTGATGCACTGCGGCCTGAGCGGTTGAGATGGAAAGGATCGTGTGGATGAAAGTGAGACGCGTGGCGCGAGGGGAATGAGGCGGGAACGGGTGGTGCAGATGAAAGGCCGGGGCATGATCTGACGGTGGGAATAATGGCGTGCGTGGAAGAGGCTGGGTCGTTGGATCAAAAGGCTATCCAACGGCTGAGGGAAGGGCGGCTAAGGCAAGGGGTGCGGGCCGCGTTGCGCAACGAGAGGGCGCCACGTGGCCTGCTGTGGTTGGCTGGACCAAAAAAATAAAGTTAGATAGAAGAGGGGGCCGAATTTGGAAAAACTCCAAACATGAAAGTTGTAGATCTCGATGAGATCTACAAGTTTCATGTTGACCAAAGATGGAGATGAGGTCAAGTATGATACAAACAATACAAAGATACAATTTATACATATGTAGTATACAAAGTGGCCCAAAAACCCAACTTCTTCATACGAGCTCCAAACTTAGAAATTGGTCTCATTTTAAAGGTCTTTTAATGTGTAGTTTTCTAAGAGTGAGTAGACCTATTTTGGAGTTTGTGTGAGGGATCTATGTGTATTTTATTGTCCAGGGGTTCTAGGGCTTTATTGACTAATTTACAAGGGGGATTTTTGGATTTCTTCCCTATATTATTAACTAAGGAGTACATATTATAAGGAAGAGGTTATGTGAGTAAGTGGATATTTTACAAGGGATTTTGGCTTCTTATTTAAATGCAAATGGACTGCTAAGATGCATGTATTATGTATGTATGCATGAGTGCTATTTATGCATTATTCATGGAAGTATGCCTCTATTTACTCGGGAACAATGCTCTATTTATGACTTTTGAAGTGATGAATCACAAATTCATCAGTCTTCCTCTAGGGAGGAAGTGCATCTCAACCTGGTCTAGTAGCATTGAGGTCTAATGACAAGATGCTGTGGGGTTACGATAATGCTTCAAAAGAGGGATAGTCTACATGCTCAAGAGGAAAAACTCCTTATGTACATGTTGCACTTTGTAGATATGTGTATATATTTGTCATAAAAAATGCAAAAACTCAAAAAACGAGGACATTCCTGATTGAAAATAAAATGCCTGCCGAAGTGTGTATAGTTGAATAAGCAAAGCTTATGTCATTCATCCTCATATCATGGAAGCTTGCAGCTGGAGACTTGGCTACACTGGTCACACTAAAAGGGATAAGTGGCTACACTAGTCAAGGTCCATTCTCTTATTTCACGTCTTCTCGAGTCGGATGCACTTGAACTTAGAAAGGAATACCCCGCTCCTCGAGGAAAGAGTTGCTAGATTGGGGGACTAGAGTTAGCTGGATGAGGGAGGTTGTTTCTTTGTCATTTCTGAGGTGGGGAGCTATATATATATATATATATATATATATATATATCCCTTACACAGTACAAGTAAAGATTCATAGTCAAAAGAGTTTGCGTATGTAGACTTGTTCTAACCTGACTGTTGAGGTGACCTAAGTAGGAGTCTTGCAGGAAATAGAGTATGTTATGTTTTAAGTCCATTTTCAAATAAGGTTCCGCCAATTTAATAATCCAAAGTTCTGTTCGAGTTCCATGCTCCAATTTTATGAAGAGAAGTTTAATAATCAATATTGTTATAAGTTATTTGCCTTTTCTTTTCTTTATTTCTTTTTCACTTCTTTTTCAATAAGTGTTTGCTAGGGGAATAACAAAGGTAAAGTATAGGGAATGATGAATCCATGATTCTCATCCTTTATTCTTCTATTTTAGCCAAATTCCCTATACAAAATACGTGTAAATATATATCAGATACACTAAATTAGCAATGTGTATACATTTGTTAATATTGTGTAATTAACATTCTTTTAAATCAAAATAAAAGAGTAAAGAAGAAAAGAAAAATGAATAAAATAAGGTTTATTTACGCTATAAATGCAGACTAACCAAAACTGCAAGAGAAGACCAAATATTGGACTGATCTAAAAGGAATAAAGTACGAGAGATTGGGTCCTTATTCATTGTATAATTCATCACTACTCATCCAATATATATCCTTCACCTATTTTTATTTATAAATAAAATAATCTCAAAATAATTCAATTTGCTTAATAAAATTTGTAAATAAAAATAATAAAAATAATTGCAAAAATTAGATTGACACTTCATTTATAGTTGTATACATGTATTCATTTATTTCTTTTGTATATATATTGTGTATATATTGTATGTTTAAACACTTGTGTATACTTACTTAAATAAAAATTAAATAAAATTCATAAAATACAAAAAAAACAAAAAAATCAATTCTTCATTGTTTAATATCACCAATATTGTATATATTATACATAAACTTAATTTATTAACACTTGTAATTAATTTATAAAAATCTAATAAAAATGTTTTTATACTCTTTACTTTATTTCATAAGTAAATAAAATATAAAATACATTGTATTTTTTAAAAATAATAAAGTAAAAATATATGTATATAATATATAGGTATATTATACCTATACATACTAATATAGATTGTATATAATATTGTATATATGTTATTAAAATAACTAAAATAACCAAAAAATAGTTGTAAAATACCAAACACTTTTCTTTTTACCATCTTTTATTTTAAGACCTTTTACTAATTTTATTGAGTATTCTTTTATTTTTTAAATAACATTTTTTGATTGGTCAACTTGGGTTTATTCACTCGGGTCAACCCTCCCTCTCTCAGATCAGACCTGGGCAGACATTTGCTGTACTTGATTTCTCACCATTTTCTTGCCCGGGTCTGACCACTTCTTCCCTCGGTTCGAGCGCCCGATTCTTCACCTAGGATCCGCAATACTTGCATATCCCTTGGCAGCACTGGAACCTCTTGGGGTTGCGCGCTTTCTCTCGATCCTTCTACAACCTTGGGAACCACTATAAGTTCTCTCATCCACATCCTCCATGAGGTAGCTCGTCCCTCATGCCTCCTCTCCTCCATTTGAGTTCTTTGTACGATGACAGGGTCCTCTAGCTCCCATTTGGAGCTTGGATTGGTGTTGAGTCGATTGCGGCTTGCTTGCAGCTAGATTCTGCCGTCACGATCAACCTTCTCGGACATCCACCACCTCGTTGAGGCCACGACCCCACCTTCACCTCTGCCTTGCTTCACCAATCATCTCCATAGCATCAGGTATCCCCATGCTCTTCTATTTCCCTTTTCTTTTTTGATTTACATTCCATCGTTGCCGCACACCATCTGTGCTTTGACCATCTGTCGGAGCTTCATCCTCCACATCCAGTTGCATCGATCCTTCTGCCATTTCACCCCGCATCTTCTCATGCACTCTGATTATCCTTAGACCAATCATCAAAGCTGGATTAGGGCCAAACCTCCTTCCTCCATGTTACTCGATGGTCAAACACAATCCCCCAGCCGCTTCCTTTGATTTCTCTGCCGAATAACCTCGACCATCGCTTCGTCTCTGAGTCTCACAACCCTTTGTAGGTATAGGTGCGCATGTGGAGCTTGATTCATGCCCCAGCTGACACGACGGAGCCCTCCTGGTGCAACACCTCCATCTTCCATATCCAGCCGTCCCTCGCTCCATTGGAGTACTCCAGTCGACGCAGAACACCATCAGCTTGGTGACGAGCCTCTCGGCGAGCCAATCCGACCTTTAGAGCTCTGGATACTCCTAATTGAAGCAACATTGGACCCTCCTTCTTTGTGTTATTCCAGAGAATTTTACGTTCATCGGATCGCGAGCTCGCGTCCCAGACATGATCGAGATCGTTCATTCATTCACAAAAGCTGGCGGTCTGATTAGACCATGCATTAGATCTAGTCGCACATCACCACCTTTTCAGCATCGTCAAATCTGCAACCAACGGTCATTAGGGTCGTCAGTCAGAGAGCCTCCACGCGTGTGCCACGTGTCCTATAAGGGTATATTGCACTTTTTACCCAGTCATTTCTTTTATTTCGCTTTAGTACATTAATTGTAATAATTAGTAAAACATATTTGCAATCATGACCTCATCTTACTTTATTTGCACTTTAGCCCAACCAAACTGCACCCACATGCGCATTCACGCGTGTTTGTGGGATATTTGCAAAATTATCCATGTGTTTTTGATTGGTTAATAAAATAGAACATATTTTAAGTATTTGCATATATGCCCCTCTTTGCTTGTTTCACATGTGCCACATGCTTTCACTAGATTATTTGCACTAGGGCCCCTAGACTTTTACTGCTTGTATTATTTGGTCCAAACTTTAAATCTTCGCATCTTGCTCCCTTTGCACTGTTTAATTTTTTTCTCTCTTTTATTAATTGCACAAAATAGAAAATCACTCTGAAAATTGAATAAACATTACCTATACTCCTACTAGTGAAATTTATTTGTGGTGATTTTTGTTTGTTATTTTCCATTTATTTAATATTATTACAAATTCAAATGCAGTACAAAAAGCCCCTGTTTGCTTTAGAAAATTCATAAAAATTCCAAAAATTTCTTTAAAAATTCTATTAAGAATTAGAATATCTTTATTTTGATTTATTTGAACTTCTTTCTAATTTTCATTGCATTTCTTTCATAAAAACCTAAAAATTTGTAAAACTCTCTTAACACCATAAAAATTATATAAAGTCATAGAAAATTTAAAAAATTGTGGTTTCAGTTCCCGTTTATAGATATTTTTATATAGTTTTTAATAAAATGGATTTCCAAGAGTTTGAGCATTTGTGATATTTTACTTTAAAAACACTTGTGACTGTGCACTTTTTAGTTATTTTCTTAGTACTTGATTTTTAGAAAATCTCCAAAACATCCAAAAAAAATTCTCCAAAAATTACAAAAACATATTTTTTTAACACACAAAAATATTTTTACTTGATTTTTCTGGTCCTTTCTACCTTATTTAAAAAATACAAAAAGAGAATGTGTTTCCCTTTCGATTCATTGTCTTCTTTAGCCTTAATTTTTAAAATAAAAAAATTGCAATATTAAAAACCACTAAAAAGAAAATAAAAATCCTTTAAGTCTTTGTGACTCCACTACCTAGGTTTAATTGTGCTCCTTGTGTTCGACCATGTCGCTATTACATGTTAATAAAAGTAGTTTAGACCATTGTTTTGATTGCTTGATATGCTTATGGTTGAATATTTTTGTCGATCTCGACTCAGTTGATTTGGGTGACAATGAAATATTAATTAATCAACTTAACCTTAATGGGCTGAGTCGGTTTTCAATTTCCATATTTGATTCGATTTGAATCGCTTTGTCGCTTTCTCCCTCTGATTTTGAGCACCTAGCGGTAAAAGAAAATACAAACAATGATTAGATGCTTTTGCAATGAAAAATACTCAAACAAGTGAAAATAAAATGAAAACAAGGGTACTTCTAATTGAACTTTGACCTAATTAAAAGTCACAATGGACATCATTGTTTGAGGTTCACAAAGCCCTCATTGAATTCATGTACATTCTAGACAGAGAGAGGCACAACCCTTAAGGAATAGGGCTAAAAACTCGATCTGTGGCTGCCTCAACTACCACCTGGGATTGGCGAAGTATTGGCGCTTCTATTGTACGTGACTAAATAGGGCCCTGTTGATGACGGTGTTCCCGCCTTGTGTGGAGCACCCAACTTGGAATGAAGTACTAAGCCTAGGCCACATACTCACTGGTGTGTTTGTCTCATGTGTTTGCGTCCGAGTACCCCACTTGTTGGGGAAGTAGTGGTTTCACCTATTAGCTTCCTCTCTCTTTTTCTTTGGGTGAGTAGCCACCAAGGATCGGTATTGAGGACCTTACAAATTGAAGATCACATGATTCAAAGGAGGTGGAACAAGTACGGGGATACTTCACATTCTCCTCTAGGGCTAGATGATAAGAATTCATGACAATTTTTGCCCGAATCCCAACTCTAAAATTGAAAAGATAATAATAGTTGAACCTTTACAACTTCACATGTGTTGAGTTGGTGAACACGATTTTGTTTGGTTTTTGTCATCTTAGATTGAGGTCCAAAGATCAAAGTCATGTGTACTTGCATTTTTTTGTCACTTGTTCTCTTTTGCGTACTTTTCCTTGACCTTTTCTCATCATGAGCCTTCTAGTATTTTACACTCCTTTTATTTATCATTCATCACTGTATCCTTCATCCTTCATCGATCTTCTTCTTTCCCTTCAAGATGTCAACCTTTGGAAGGTTTCATCAGGACTTCGTTGACAACTACATCGATTCCTTGGGTTCAACCTCTGCCAGAATAAGGGGTAATCTCCAAGAAGATAGTATGGACCCTGTAGACTTCTCCTTGGACCCCCTATTTTCACTTGCATTAGGAATCGAGAATACTCTTATCCCGGTCTCCTTCCTTCTACTACTTTTCTTTCTCATCTTGGCCACATTCCTTGTACTACTTTTCTTTCTTCAATAAATCCCTTGTTTGAGACATACTCTCATCTCGAACTTGCTCCGTCACTTATGAGGATTGATTGGGTACTATTTTTAATATTGTAGATTCACAACTCGATAAGGAGCCTGAGCACAATTCCAATTCTGAAATGACTCCCCAAGGTAGAGGAAATTGATAATAGAATCCAAACATAGAGTCGAACCAAGAGTATGGCACGAGTCAGAACAAAGTCAACATTTAGTTGCAGTACTCCGTTTAGGCAATCCAACAGCAGCTTATCGACCAAGCGCTTGCCCGGGTTGCTTTCCAAGACATGTTAAATGATCTAAGCAGGAGATCAGAAGAGAGAGGAGGAAAACAAATAGGGGGTGATGGTGATATTCCTTATGATGAAGAGTGACGCTTTGTAGATGGACAATGTTAAGGCAAGGGAGAAGAAAGAAGAGGACCGCCCAGGGCCCGGTCGCATCACAGAGTGGATCCAGATTCCGCATTCGAGTTGAAACCTCAACTCCTTTCTCTGATCCCTAGTTTCGACATGAATCAGACCAAGGAATCATACATCCATCTGCAATAGTTTAGATGCATCTGCAACATCACTCATTACCCAACATCCCGTTGGGTGTAATCAAGATGATCGCTTTCCCCTTCATCCTTCAAGGCAAGGATCTCCACTAGATCAACCATTTGGGAAAAGTGGTGACGACAAGGGGGGATCAGAAATCATCATTTTTGCAAAAATACTATCCTCTCGACTGCCTCGATCCAATGCGCTCTAATATAGAAAGAATGCCCCAGGGACCCCAATACTCCATTCACGAGACATGGGAGAGATTCAATGATCTGATCGAGAGATGCCTCCAATCATGACAAACCGATGATCAGTCTAGTCCATCATTTCTTCCAGGGTCTCACTGAAAGTAGTCAATGCATGGTTGACGCCACCTATGGAGGTTCTTACTTCAACATGTACGAGGACACAATATGGTAGATATTCGAGGAAATGGACGAAAGAGAGGCCATACTTCTCACCTTTCGTTCCTTCTAAGTTCCGCCACATACACAGATCCTACGCAAGAATGTTAATATGGAGGACACCGAAGAAGTAGACCAACGTGAGAACTCCAGCCTGAGCATTATAGGGAGTGGCCTTTCCAAAGTGGACATTATTAAGAAGAGTTTGCAAGACCTAGAGAAGCTCGCTGAGATCGAGCAACACATGAAGGGCCTGGAGAAGCTCGACAACATAACCAAGCAACAGGAGCTACTGGTGAACACTATCAATGCTTGCAACATTATGATAGCTGCACCTGAGCCTCCAGCTAAGAAGAAGGAGCAAACAATGTCATAATCACTTCAGTTGAGTCCCAATCGACCCCCAGTCTAGCACATATACTACTTGCAGTCTACCGAACTACAATTGTCACAGTCGCACACATAGATGGTCATCTACCTGCCATATGAGTTACATCCACAGTACATCAATCCTTGTTCCTCACCTCCACCACTTATCCAGGAGGTGAATGGCAATTGGAGTAATGAACAACAACTGACTTGTCCTTAGGGACAACCATAGGGTCAGAACCATGCCGACTGACCATTTCACCATAGACATATTAGCCCAACCAAGCCTAGCAGCAACAACCTCCGCAACAAGGATACATCTTGAGGCCGAACTACCAGCAACAATCCAAATACCACCAACAACACTATCAGCAGCCAACTGCTTCTCATCATGACCAATACTCCTCCCAGCAATACTAATAACAATATCCTTCCATTCCTCATCCTCCTCAGTATTCTCAGGGTTACTAGCAACCTCCCCCCCACTATCAGCAGAGTCAGTGGTCTCAACATACCGAGTCATCTAAGGCTGCTTTGGTCAACCCTACTCAAGACTGTTTAGCCTAGCTCATAAAGAACAATGATGAAATGAGACAAAAGATCAATGACCTGACGACTGCAAAGACTGTCATCCCGCTCGTGGTTGAAGAAAATCCAAATAATTACCATTACATGAGTAAGTAGTTGGCAGTGTTTAACCTGAATTAGATAGAAATGATATTGTTATCTAATGTTGTAAATCTAAAGAGCTGTAGGATACTCAAGCCGTCTACAACTGCAAAGGAAAAGAGCAAATCATATGATGGCGAAACTTTAGTTGATCCTACCGATGGGGCCAGAGAATTTTTGGATGGAGCAGCACCAACCACATCGAAAAGACAAAAAAATGAAGAAAAATTAAAAAATAGAAAAATAACAGCAGTCAAGGTGAAGCTACGCCCGTGTTGGAAGATCCAGCCTCAATAACTAAACTAACACCTGCCGAAGGAGTCAAGACTATACAATTTTTCATCTACAAAATACAGATAATTTTCCACATTTTTGCCATCTACCTGTAAACAAAGATATAGACACATTTTTTACCAGATATAGTTTCATCTGATGTAAATATTCCTTTTCCATAAGCAATAAAAATGAAAACCATAAAAAAATTGAAAAATGCTTTGTCAGATCCCTAGTTTGTAAAATTTTTACAGAATTTGATTCTTGAAATGCCTCTGTTGAAAGCCATGGAGTATATGCATGTAGTAAAATGAGGACTCAAAGAGGTATGTACAACAATGCATCTGACCTGCAATAAGAGAAAACTGGAGATGCATGTTCTGACCATCAATACCGTGAGCACCATCAGTAGTTTCCTGCACTAACCGAAACACAACGGAGCACCTCTCGTTCGATGCCATATTTTTAACTAAGAGTTCGAGCAAACATTTCTTGAAAGTGGATCCTTGATCAATCCATTGCCTTCTTCCCTGCTCAAGGAATTTAGAGTAGGACCGCTCAAGTCTACAAAGATGATTATGTAGTTTGCAGATAGATATGTCAAGCGGCCTAAGGGCATGTTTGAGGACATCATTATCACTGTCTAAGGGATGTAGTTCTATGTGGGTTTTATTGTCCTTGGCATGGATACCTCTGCACCTCTGCTTCGCACTCCAATAATCCTCGATCAGTTATTCCTTCGAACGACTAAGGTAGTGGTGGACTTTGGCACTAGAGAAATTACACTCCACTCCATTAGCAACAAAGTTCTGATGGAGATAGTCCCAGAGCCAAAACTAGCTGAAGTGGCATCTGTTACAAGAGTGCTTGATCTAAATGGCAAATAAGACTGTGATTTTCTAGCTGAAATTCACGATACATATTTTTTATGAATAACAATGATACATAGGCATTCCTCTCTCCTAAGGAGGGTCTGCAAAGAACATTTGAATTTCCTGATGCCTTTGATCATGAGATGTTTGATGATGGTACTCCTAAGATTTTTGAACAATCATCCTCATCTAAGCAAGATGAAATTGTGACAAATATGTGTGATATTCTGAATTCTGAGTTTGAATGTACAATGGTGGACAACATACAGTTGAAAGAGATTACACATGACTCAGTTTCTGAAGTCACCATGAAGCCAACTCCTTCTCCCCCAGAGTTGAAACCTCTACCCTCCAACATGAAGTATGCCTTCATTATGGGTGAGCCTAATATGCATCCGGTCATCATTAGTTCACATTTGACTGAAGAATACGAATCTTGTCTGCTTGAGGTTCTTGAAAGAAACTGCAAGGCAATTGGCTGGAATATTACATATCTCCAAGGGAGAAGTCCACCATTGTGCTTGCATCACATCTATTTAGAATAAAGCGAACCCTTCTGAGAATTTCAAAAAAGATTGAATCCAAATCTACGGGAGGTAATTATGAAAGAAATCATGAAATGGTGTGATGCAGGATTCATCTATCTCATCTCCGACAAAAAATGGGTGAGTCCTTTACATGTAGTGCCTAAGATATCATTGATCACGATTATCACTAATGACAATGGAAAGGAGATTTCGACCTAAGTGTCGACCTCATGGCACGTCTGTGTGGACTACAAATGCTTAAATCATATAACCAAGAGGGACCACTTCCCATTTTCCTTCATAGACGAAAGACTAGTCGCGAAGGAATATTCCGGCTTCTTGGACGACTACTCTGGGTATAATAAAGTCTCCATTGCTCCTGAAGATCAAGAGAAGACTACATTCAACTACTCGTTCGGAACTTACACCTTTTGCAATATACCCTTCTGTTTGTGTAACGCACCTGGTACGTTCCAAAGATGCACGTTGGCGATTTTTGTTGATATGGTAGGCAGTTTTCTCGAAGCATTGATGGATGACTTCTCAGTCCATGGATACACTTTTGATCAATGCCATCAATATTTTGATCGAGTATTGAAAAGATGTTGTGAGGTGAACCTTGTACTATCATGGTAGAAGAGTCACTTCATGGTGACCGAAGGAATTGTGATGGGTCACGTCATCTCCATGTTTGCATAGGAGGTTGACCCTGAAGGATATGGAATAATCCATAAGTGCATCACAGAAGCATGAGGATCGTATCTAATACAATCAGAAACGATTAGTCGCACTAGTTTTTCTATGCAGTGGAATTTAAAAAAAAATCATGCTAAGAAACCACAAGATCCAAGAATGATTCTTAGATCATTTCATCTAAACCACATCAAGGATAAATGAATACCTCTTGTAGCGTGTTTGTGATCAAGTCTCTATGAAAAGAGACCTCCTGTCTCAGGTCCGATCTTCGGAGAAGATGCTTGCGAGCGTGGGGATGAGCCTCTTGATCCTCACAATCCAAGATGTTGATCCAAGTGTGGGAACTCCTGATCTCATCGCACGAGATAAAACATCTTCTTCATGATCGAGGAACATCAAAGATGATGGAGAACCGAGAGTCATCGAAGCAGCAACACAACGATGATGCGACGACGAAGACTCGTTCTCTAGGGCTTGGTGGATGACCAACAATGGAGAGAGAGGGAGAGAGGGTGTGTGAATGATGGGAGAGAAGAGAGCTTGTTTGTATGTCTCATTAACCTCTTGGAGGGCAAGGGGTGCCTCTCCTTATATAGGGTTTTGGGAGTCCATGGATCATAATACATGGGATACACAAAGTCAATGGATGAGATTGATTTGTGCTTCTTTCAATGGCCAAGATGTTGTTGGCAAAGACACAACAACAATTTATTTAACTAGATTAAATATATATACGTAAATAAAGATAATTTAATCCTCAAATTAAATCAAAAAATCTTGGAGATAATGGAGATGGAAATCTTCCTTCCATATGGGAGTGGTGGACGACCACCCTTTCCATGTTGGAATTGGTGGCCGTCCCTAGATTTCCAATGTAATATTGGCAATCTTCAAGATTTCTGGATTCCATATATCTCTAATATTTACAACAACAATTGTTGTAAAATAATTCACAATTATTTTGAGAATATTGCAGTCTTGCCATTGGAAATTTGTGAATCACATTCACAACCCAAAATAAAAAATGATTTACATTTTCAATTAATTATCCAATGTGAATCCAATTCACAACAATAATTAATCAACAAATATAAATCATAATAAGCTCTCTCTAAAACATTATAAATCACATTTATAATATATTATGAATAATTAGATATTTCTGTCCACATTATTCTTATCCATAATAATTAAATCACATTTAATTATATTGGATAATCATTCACATGCATCCCAATAATGTGAATCAAATTCACATTATTCAAGATAATTCAATTACATTCAATTATCCATTTCTCAATGCTTACATATAATTCAACTATGGAATTATTCTTGAACCCTTTCAAGAGTAAAGCGCTTTTTCCGCAGATACTTGGAGATAAGGACATGGCGATTGTATGTTCCACGTATAGTGACTTGGATATTGAGATTACATTTCAAATCAAGATCTCACGTGCTCTCATAGATGCTTGATTAAATCAAGATTGTAAATCTAATCTTCTCATTGCATCTGAATCACATTCAGATCAATGTCCAACATTTGGACCATGATCAGATCACTTCTCTACAGAGATGAGTCACTAAAATCCAAACCTGTTTCATCACTCCCTCGGAATGGAAGCGTTAGGGTTTTACAATCGTTTATGATCACATCACCCTTAGGTATTCCTAATACCTCTACATACTACGTACTGGAAGATCTATGATGAGCCCGAAGATAAAGATCAATTTATCACTGTCGTCTTCAGAGTTTCATTATCTAGTTTCTCAATCTTAGTTATCAGGAAATGGTATCAATCATATGCTTTCCCAAAGCATATATTAAACCTATAAATTCTTATCATGCTTCCAAAGCACGACGACCATGCATGGAATTTGATTGGTCCCAATACCTCGTGAGTGAGCTCATGTCTTCTGGTTCACAAGTGAACATGTATGATCCCTTTGAGAGATCGTATTACTCATATGCCCTCATATGCACACCAGCTCGCCAGTGGATTGATGTTGATTAGGTCATCAACCTATTGGTCTGCTAAATGTACATACTTAGACACATAGTAACACATCTGCCTCCGGTCAGAAGATGTGTGCATGTATCGTGACAATATACGATATAGGACTTTGGTTATCTCGATCTCGTTAAGTCAACTCTTTGTCCTAACTAATATGACAAATCCGAATCTCTATTCCAATGCAGAGGACCTGCATCAAGAGGTTGGTCAGATATTAGCCTAATGAGAAAGGATTGCCATCTCCTACTCATGCTGGAGATCATCTCTTAATAATCATTTGACAGTGCTTGATGAGTCATCTATCTAACTCGTTAGATATTCATCCAAACGCCAGCCTCTATCATTCTATTACTGAATCTAAAGCTGTATGATTATTAAGATGGCCATGTACATAACCCTAATTGTACATAGGGACCTTATAGTGCATTCATTCATTAATTCTCAGAAAGGGAGTGAAAACAATCAATAGCTTTTATTGATAAATCAAATATTACAATAACATTTATTGTAGGAATGGTTCTCCTCGAGTTTACATGGCAAACAATCTCCCACTAGCCCTCAGAACCATTCAGGTATAACCCTTAAACCTATACTCATTACATGCTAGTCGAAAACCTTCTGTGTCAAAGGTTTGGTAAGAGGATCAACAATGTTGAAGGCAGAGGCCACCTTGGTGATGACGATATCACCATGCTTTTGAATCTCTCGAATGATGTGGTATTTCATTTCACGTGCTTGCTCTTTTGATGCCATCTGGGTTCCTTCTCCTGGGCAATGACTCTCGTGTTATCGTAGAGTAACGAGATGGGAGTATCAGAGGAAACTATGCCAAGCTCCATGATTAACTTGTGTAACCACACTACCTCCTTTGCAGCATCAGATGCGACAATGTATTCGGCTTCTGTTGTTGAATCTGTTGTAGTGTATTGCTTCTTACTTCTCCAGCTCACAACACCACCATTAAATAAGAACATGAACCCTGATTTCGACTTTCGATCATCAATATCCGGCTGGAAATCTGAATCTATATATCCTAAGACTTGGAGATCACCATATCCATAGACCAAGATGTAATCTTGCGTCCGTCTTAGATACTTGAAAATGTTCTTTACTACATTCCAGTGTAGTTATTCATAGTAGGATTGGAACACGACTTACCACTCCCACTGCATGGCAGATATCTGGCCTAGTACATATCATGGCGTACATTAAGCTTCCTACAACTGATGCATATGGGCATCCAGACATGGCTTTGTTTTCCTCAACAGTTTGAGGAGCCATCCCTTTAGACAAGTGGATACCGTGTCTAAAGGGGAGGAAACCCTTTTTGGAATTATCCATACGGAATCGTTCAAGAATCTTCTTGATGTACCCATGTTGTGATAATCCCAATACACTCTTTTCTCGATTTCCGAATAGCTTCAGACCAAAGATGTAGGATGCTTCTCCAAGATCTTTCATCTCGAAGGTGTGGGACAACCAAATCTTAACACTGGTCATCATCCCTGTATCATTCCCAATGATAAGGATGTCATCTACGTAAAGCACGATGAACACAGTGACACTCCCACTAAGATTCTTGTACATACATGGTTCATCAGGATTCTGCACAAAATCATAACTCTTTATGGTTTCATCAAATCTGTTGTTCCAGCCATGAGAAGCTTGTTTGATCCCATAGATGGATTTTTTCATCTTGCATACTTTACCATCCTCAGTTATGAATCCCTGGGGCTGCTCCATATAGATATCCTCTTCGAGGTATCCATTGAGGAAGACTGTCTTGACGTCCATCTGCCAGATGTCATAGTTAAGATATACAACTATAGCTAGCAGTGTCCTGATGGACATAAGCATAGCCACAGGAGAGAACATCTCATCGTAATCGATGCCTTCTCTCCGTGTGTAGCCTTTGGCTACGAGCCGTGCCTTGAAAGTCTCTACTTTACCATCAGATCCCCTCTTTCTCTTGAAGATACATTTACACCCAATGGGGTTGACCCCTTTAGGTGGATCCTCTAGGGTCCATACACCTTTATAATGCATGGAGTCAATCTCTAACTTCATTTCTAGCATCCATCTATCCATGTCATGATCTACGAGTGCTTCATCAAATGAAGATGGATCATCGTTAGTTTCACCCGACACATGGAATACATACCTTTCAGGTGGTGCAACCACCCTCGAACTCCTTCAAAGAGGTATGGGTGTTCCATCTTCATTTATCTCTTTAGTTTTTGGTTCAGGAAGTTCAGATACCTCAGGAGATTCAATGAGTTCCTCTACTTCATTTTTGTCTTGACCGTTAAGAAAGTCATACTCCAGAAATTTCACATCTCTAGAGATGAAAACCTTTTGGGTCTCAGGGTCATAAAGCTGCTATTCCATCTTTAACCTACCCAATGAAGTAACACTCATGAGAGCGAGACTCTAGCTTACTTGCATCCACGTTCATCGCATGGACCAAGCAACCCCAGACCCTCATGTGTTTTACACAAGGTTTGATTCCATACCAGAGCTCATGAGGAGTCTTAGGTACAAATTTGCTAGGAATATTATTCAGTATATATATTGCAGTCTCTACTGCGTATCCCCAGAAACTAAGTGGGAAATGTGCTTTGCTCATCATTGAACGGACCATGTACATGATAGTCCTGTTGCGTCTTTCAGCGACAACATTAAGTTGGGGGATTCCAGGAGGAGTGAGATTGGAGACAATTCCATTCTCTTTAAGGTATTCCTTGAATTCATCTGAGAGGTACTCGCCACCTCAGTCAGATCGAATCCATTTTATCTTTCTATCGATTTGGTTCTCAACCAAAGCCTTGAATTCTTTGAACTTTTCAATGGTTTCAGATTTATGACATAGTAGGAAGATAAACCCATATCGCGAATGGTCATCAATAAATGTCAAATAATATCAATATCCATTTCGAGTCATGGTATTGAAGGGACCACATACATCGGTATGTAATAGGTCAAGAATACCTTTGCATCGTGTAACCTTGTTACGAAAAGGCATCTTAGTCATTTTACCTTGAATACAATGTTCGCAGGTAGGCAAAGATTGAACCTGTAGGAAAGCTAAGGGTCCATCTTTTATCAATCTTTTGATCCTATCAACAAATAAATGACCAAGCCTTTGATGCCAAATCATATTCGAATCATTAGCATCCTCCCTGGATCTTTTACGGTTTTTATTATTAGTGGTAGTAACATTCATGACACGTTCATCAATGCATAATACATAGAGTCTAAGAAGACAAAACACCATCGGCAATATATTAATCATAACGATTTATGGCTAATTTATTACATAATAGGGATGAATATCCACTTCTAACACGTTTAGAGACATATATTAAATTCCTTCTGACTTCATGTACATAAAGACATTCTTTAAGTAAAAGGACTCTTCCCCAAGTCAATGATAATTGGCAGATCACGATGGCGACTGTTGCAACACTTGCATCAGATCCCATATGGATGGCTATCTCCCCTTCATCGAGGTTCTTAGTTTCCTGAAATAAATGCAACAAATTTCATACATGAATAGAAGCACCAAAAACAACAACCCAACTTCCTTCTCGTACAACTAGAAAACTAGTTTCAATGATGAAAGTAGATTTCATACCTACGGTGCTTTACCTTTGTCGGCAGACATCAGGTATTCCGGACAATTGCGCTTCCAGTGCCCTGACTTCTTGCAGTGGTGACAAATGTCGATTTTCATCGACGCTAATATCATGGATGCATTGGAAGATGAGACAATACCTTGACTCTTCTTTCTCTTCTAGGCCGGGCCCTTCCGAGAACCTTGCTTCCGACAACGCTTTCCTTTGACATGTGCAGCCATTGCACTGCCAGAGGGGCCATCCTTCCTCATTATGTCTTCAGTAGACTTTAATGCATCCAATAGCCCAGCGTTAGAATAATAAACTTTGCTCATAGGAAATGTGACCACAAAGTTTTTGAAAGACTTAGGGAGTGATAGAAGAATGAAGTCAGCTTGCATGTCTGCGTCCATGTCAGCTCCTGGGGTTTACAATTCAGAAAGGTACCCAAACGTTTTGAGCGCATGCTCTCTGACAGAGGTCCCCTCCTGCATCATGCAGCGAATAAGATCTCTCAATATATTATAACGCTATGTGCGGTTTACGTCACCGAACATTTCTCTCAGATTCTTCATAATATCATGGCAAGTGGCCATTTCAACATGTTGCTTCTGCATCGCATTGGACAATGAACCCAGAATGTAATATCTTGCCAGATTATGATATTCCTTATATTTTTCATTATAACTGAGTTCCTCCCGAGTCTTTGGGTCTGTGTATAGTTTCTTTATCAGCACATAAGACATGCCCTCAGCTGAAAGAACAAGATCCAAATTTCGGATCCAATGCAAATATTTTTGTCCGATCAGTTGATTGACCTCTAGAAGCCTGCTAAGTGGGTTCATGGACTTCATTTTCTGAAATTAAGAATGCACTATATTAGAACATATAAATACTTATATATTCAATTTAAAAATATTTGATTAAGGAATTTATAATCAAATTTGTCTTGCTTTTTCAACTTTGAAAGTTCATTATCTTAATCACTTTCAAAGCAAGAGATATACATACCTCTATATCTCTAGCAAGAAACTTGGGATCTCCTCTTTACCTTTGTCACATTCCAATAATATGAGAACTTGTAACTCGGATAAAGAGAAGCGGGAACACATTCTGCCTTGCAAGTCCAACTTGCATCTCCCAATTCGGTCTTTAACACCCGGGCCCACAACCCCTAAGGTAATGTTGACCCGTAATTAATTAAACCAACCGTCAATAGGATTAGTACTCGCTATGCGCAATCTAATATCGCCTCAATAATACGAGGACTCGATATTGGGGTCACTACTTATACGACCTTACTCTTTCGAGAAGCAAAGAGCCTGATCCAGATGTGCTTGCATACATGGGATGTTACTTCGGACATGCGTCTCCTACATACAATCCCTGGCGACAGAACCCTTCGCCTTGATGGGAGACCATGGATGTCACTTATTGGATCCTCCACCTCACATTCAAATTTTAATTAATTATCATGAATCATAATCATATAATTAATTCTCCCAAGAGAAATACACATCTATTCATAATAGAGCGTTCTAATTTTGATATAATCAATTTAATCACATTAAATCAATTATCAATTCAATTCAATCAACAGACTAGATCGTTACTTGAATATATGGTATTATCTCAAAGTACGTACTAATTCGAATTTTTATAATTGGAAAAATACACCTGGATCTCTCCTGCATTATGGAGTCCCTACCCACTGTCATGGCCAGTACATACGAGAGTGGAACAGACCACACATGGTGCAACCTACTACCCCAACGCTCCCCGACTAGACATCATATCCACATCAGGAAAGGATAATGCCAAATTGATCATTGTGTACTTGAGATGATAAGCGGTTCTTCAACCGAAGTTATACCATATAGTAATAATCGAAACCTTTTTGATTATAAGGAAATTTGTAAAACAAATTCCCAATCCTATTCAAGCAAGTTTGTTTATTGATTGTGTAACCAATTGTGTTTTAGATCAAATCTAAATTGTTGGTTGAGGACATGTCAATTAAGGAAATAATTATCACTTAATATTTCTCAAATATTTTTCATAATTATTTCAGGAAATTAACAATTAATTTCAGTAATTGACAATCACATGGTTCTTGATTAGAAATGTAATTTCAGCAGTGACCCCTACTTACTAAAATTAACATATCTCAATCAATTTAAATCCAAATTACGCAAAAGAACTTTCCAAAGTTTGATAATTTCATTTAAAACATAACCTAATGATAAACACGCATTTCAAGGCGTTTCAAAACAGTAATTAACTCGTTAATTATGTTGTCCCCGAAACTGTGGATACATGTTCTTTAAAACGATCATATATAGAGCAAACATAATCCAAATTATGTGAACTCAGATCCCATGGTCTCCTTATTTAATGAGGAATAAAATTCAAGTGATTATTTTGTGTTTAAAAATTATAAACAGGGCCTAAATTATTCATTAAACAGAGATGCAAAAATGAAATGCGACAAAACTTTCGCACACCCTAACGAACCCAAGTCGTCCTAGGTTTATGGATCGCATCCAAAACCTCAAACCTAAGGCTCAAATACCACTTGAATGATATGGAATAATCCTTAAGCGTATCGCGGATGCGTGAGGATCGTATCCAATACGATCGGGAACAACTAGTCGCACTAGTTGTTCTATGCACTGGAATTTAAAAAAATTCATGTGATGAAACCACATGATCCAAGAACAATTCTAAAATCGTTTCATCTAAATCACATCAAGGATAAAAGAATACCTCTTGTAGCGTGCTTGTGATCAAGTCTCTATGAAAAGAGACCTCCTGTCTTGAGTCCGATCTTCGAAGAAGACGCTTGCGAGCGTGGGGATGAGCCGTGTGATCCTCGCAATCCAAGATGTTGATCCAAGCGTGGGAAGTCCTGATCACGTTGCACGAGATCAAACATCTTCTCCGTGAGCCATGCACACCAAAGAAGATGGATAACTGAGAGTCATCAAAGCGACGACACAACGGCGAAGCGACAACGAAGACTCCTTCTCTAGGTCTTGGTCGACGGCCACCGATGGAAAGAGAGGGGGAGAGGGCATGTGAATGATGGGAGAGAAGAGAGATTGCTTGTATATTTCCTTAACCTCTTAGAGGGCAAGGGGTGCCTCTCGTTATATAGGATTTTGGGAGTCCATGGATCACAATCCATGGGATATACAAAATCAATGGATGAGTTGATTTTGTTCTTCTTTCAATGGCCAAGGTGTTGTTGGCAAAAGCACAATAACAATTAATTTAATTAGATTAAATATATATTGATAAATCAACATAATTTAATCCTCAAATTAAATCAACAAATCTTGGAGATAATGGAGATGGAAATCTTCCTTCCAAATGGGAGTGGTGGACGACCACCCTTTCCATGTTGGAATTGGTGGACGTCCCTTCTCCTATTCAGAGTAGGAGTTTAGCAATGTAATCGGGGCAATATTCATGATTTCTTGATTCCATATATCTCTAACATTTACAACAACAATTATTGTAAAATAATTCATAATTATTTTGAGAATATTGCAATCTCGCCATTGGAAATTTGTGAATCACATTCACAACACAAAATAAAAAATGATTTACATTTTCAATTAATTATCCAATGTGAATCCAATTCACATCAATAATTAATCAACAAATATAAATCATAATAAGCTCTCTCTGGTACATTATAAATCACATCTATAATATATTATGAATAATTAGATATTTCTCTCCTCATTATTCTTATCCATAATAATTAAATCACATTTAATTATGTTGGATAAACATTCACATGCATCCCAATAAAGTAATCAAATAAACATTATTCATGATAATTAAATTACATTTAATTATCCATGTCTCAATGCTTAGATATAATTCAATTATGGAATTATTATTGAACCCTTTCAAGAATAATGCGCTTTCTCCGCAGATACTTGGAGATAAGTACATGACGATTGTATGTTCCACGTATAATCCCGTATCACATACCTCTCATAGATGCTTGATTAAATCAAGACCGTAAATCTAATCTTCTCATTGCATCTGAATCACATTCAGATCAATGTCCAACACTTGGACCAAGATCAGATCACTTCTCTATTGAGAGGAGTCACTAAAATCCAAACCTGTTTCATCACTCCCTCAGAATGGAAGCGTCATGGTTTTACAATCGTTTATGATCACATCACCCTCAAGTATTCCTAATACCTATACATCCTGCATACTGGAAAACCTATTATGAACCCTGAGATAAATATCAATTTATCATTGTCATCTTCAGAGTTTCATCATCAGGTTTCTCAATCCTGGTAATTGGGAAAAGGTATCGATCATATGCTTCCCCGAAACATATATTATACCTACGAATTCTTGTCATGCTTCCAAAGCATGATGACCATGCATGGAATTTGATCGGTCCTAATACCTCATGAGTGAGCTCATGTCTTCCGGTTCACAAGTGAACCTGTATGATCCCTTTGAGAGATCGTATTACTCATATGCCCTCATATGCATACAAGCTCGCCAGTGTATAGACCTTGAGTAGGTCATCAACCTATTACTCTGCCAAATGTACATACTTAGACATATAGTAACACATATGTCATCGATCAGAGGATGTGTACTTATATCGTGACAGTATACGATATAGGACTTTGGTTATCTCAATCTCGTTAAGTCAACTCTTTGACCTAACTAATCTGACACCTCTGAATCTCTATTCCTATGCAGAGGACCTGCATATGAGGTTGGTCAGATATTAGCCTAATGAGAAAGGATTACCATCTCCTACTCAGGCTGCATATCATCTCTTAATAATCATTTGATGGTGCTTGATGAGTCCTCTTTCTAACTCCTTAGATATTCATCCAAACACTTGCCTCTATCATTCTATTACTGAATCAAAAGCTGTATGATTATTAAGATGGACATGGTACATAACCCTAATTGTACAGAGGGACCTTATAGTGCATTCATTCATTTAATCTCAGATGAAAACAATCAATAACTTTTATTGATAAATCAAATATTACAATAACAATTATTGTAGGAATGGTTCACCTCGGGCTTACATGGGTAACAAACCCGACAGAGGTGGATGTTATTTCCAACTTTGAGCCACCCACAAATCTCAAGCAAGCGTGGTCCTTTTTGGGACACATTGGTTTCTACGTAGATTCATTAAAGACTTCAGCAAGATTGCATGATCTTTGATTGAGTTGCTTGGCAAGGAGGCCAATTTTGCGGTCGATGACAAGGTCTGCCGATCCTTTAATCTCTTGAAGGATCTGATCACATATGCTCCTGTCCTACTACTGTTGGATTGGTCTCTACCATTTATGATCATGACGAATTCATCAAACTTTGCAATTGATGTTGTTCTAGGACAAAGATGAGTTGGGCTTCCATTAG
Source organism: Ottelia alismoides (assembly GCA_037367405.1). Classification (NCBI taxonomy): domain Eukaryota; kingdom Viridiplantae; phylum Streptophyta; class Magnoliopsida; order Alismatales; family Hydrocharitaceae; genus Ottelia; species Ottelia alismoides. Next base: position 873,188 of record JAZKJV010008192.1, read on the forward strand.
AGATTCATTACCCTAGCAGGACACTTGATGAATCCTAGAAAAACTACATAGTGATATAGAAAGAGTTGCTAGTCATAGTGTTTGCGTTGGAAAAATTCAGATCACATCTCCTCGGATCAAGGGTTATTTTATACACACGTCATTCTGCCATCGAGTACCTACAAACCAAGAAAGGCACCAAACCTCATCTAATTCGTTGGATTCTTCTACTCCAAGAGTTTGATCTGGAAATTCATGACACAACCAGGCGTCAAGAATGTGATGGTAGATCACATGTCCAGAACTGTTGAAATAGAGACCCTTGAGCAGAACTTCATTCATATAATAGAAACATTTCCAGATGAGGCAATCTTTTCTATATCCTCTCTCCCCTGGTATGCATATATCGTGAATTACCTTGTCTCAAAGAAGATTCCACCAAACTGGTCAAAGATCAAACTTGATAAAATATTGGCAGATAATCACTTTTATTAGTGGGAGGATCCACGTCTATTCAGAGAGGGTGCATATTGCATCTAGAGAAGGGGCATACCTCAAGAGGAGATAATGGGTGTCCTAGACCATTGTCACAAGCTTGAAGTCGGTAAACACCATTCTAGAAAGAGGATGGCAACAAAAATGCTTCAATGTGGCCTTTGGCGGCCTATTCTATTTGAGGATGCATCGGATTCTATGAAGAAATGTACTAACTATCAGCGAATGGTCGGAAACATCAATTTGAGAGACACAATGTCTCTAAAATACTTTCAGATATCTGACGTCTTCAATGCTTGGGGGCATTGACTTCATGGGTCCATTCCCCAACAACCAGGGCTTTGAATAAATCATGCTCGTTGTCGATTATGTCAGCAGGTGGGTGGAGCCAATGCTCTCTTGAACTGCAGATTGTCGCACTATCTGTTGTTTCCTGAAGGATAACATCATTTCCCTATTCTGAATACCAAAGATTCTCATCTCTGGTGGAGGGAACCACTTTATCAACAACAGGTCAAGAACTTGACCAAAGAATACGACATTGAACATTATGTTGCAGCCTCGTACCACCTTCAGTCAAATGGCTTACTAGAATGCTCAAACAAGTAGATCAAAACCATATTATAGAAACTTGTACATATAAACATGAATAATTGGTCAAAGCTACTTTATTCAGTTCTTTGGGCATATCGCACTACGTACAAGTCTCCTCTCAACATGTCTCCTTACCACATGGTAATGAATCCTATTTTTCAGCACCTTCATTCTTTTATTCTCGCGATTAATCCCTAGCTAAATGCATGAATATAGCATTAATTTACCAAAATAAATACTCCATAAGTTATACAAATTATTGTAGAAAATACTGTATAAATAATGCATTTATTGCCAACATTAAAGATTAAAGAAAAGAAAAGAAAGAGAAATGAGACACCATAGGTGTTGAATGACTCTAGCCCACGAGACTCAGTCATCATGATGACTTAGTCGACAAGGAATAAAGGAAGGGGAGATAGGGTGGTGAATTGTACAGAAAACACATTCGGAAAACCCTACAAAAATAGGCTAATATTTACCTTGTGGATCCTATTTTATTCTTTATTATTTATTCATCAAATCAATTAACTTTGTACATGATTGTTGTAGATAAAAATACAAACAAAATATAAAATTGATTTCATACAGAAATAATATACAATAAATCTTTTATACTCCAAATAAAAAGCCAAAACCCAAACTTCGCAGACCCTTATATACTTAATATAAATTAAAAATGAATCAAAATCACCATTAATAGTATATAACTTTTAAAAAGCTACTTAAAAAGGTGGTTTCATTCAATATGGAGTTAAGGTAGGAAAGCCAGGTTTTGGACTCCTATTGTACAATATACCTGAATAAAATATTCATTTTCTTTATTCTTTATTATTTTTTGAATTTATACTTTATATTTTTTTTAAAATATTATATATAGTATATGTTCATATTCAGAATAGAATAAAACCATAAAAAATAGAAAAAATAAACAGTGTATTATAATACATAGATGAAATACCTATACTTATACTTGTATATTATATTCCGATATTTATTTAAGTGTGCAAACAACATAAGGAAAATGCAATAAAAATGTATTTAAATATATTTAAATAAGTTATAAATATATAAAATAGCTGTATAAAATAATAAAATATGAAACATGAAATAAAAACAAAATAAATACAATATAGATGAATATACCTATATCAGTACTTGTAAAAAGTAGGTAATAAATTATACAGAAAATTAAAAATATTTTTTTTGTTATAACAAAATTAATTAAATTATATACTAATTTTTAATCATTTTCCAAGCCATTTCTGCCTTGGAATTTCCTGGTTTGTCCATGTGGACCAACCAGGTGCGAGATTTTGTTGACCTAGGGTCAATTGTACCTCACCCTTTTGACTTCTATCAGAAGTCACAAGAAAGTCATTTTATCACTATTTTCGCACCTTCATCTTGCTCCCATTCCTCTTGAGTCTTACACCCTTGTACAGTAATATTATCCACGATCTTCGACCATCGCCAAATCCCCACCTACCACTTCTCCTATCACTCCATCGATCCTCGAATGTCAACCAGAATTCATCTATAAATATGCCCGATCTCCAACTTTTTCTTTTAGATCCCCCTTAGAGCTTCGCTATGTGTTCTTGTGTGTGTGTCGAAGCCCCCATGACAATGGAAGACCTTCCCTGAAATCGGAGACAACGAAGCAAGGAAGAGGCGGCGATCCACGGTGAGCTCCGACCGCCATGATCCATGCCCACCTGCAGGTATAAGAGCTGCTCTTCTTTTATTTCATAGGTAGATTTTAATCATGCAATTTCAATTACTCAATTAGATTAGTTTTTAATCCTGTAGATTAGCTACATTCTACATTGTTTGATGGCCGGAGCCGCTAGGGCTCCGACCATTCTACAATGAAATCGATGTTTTCCGACCTCATTGATCATCCCACCTCGTTTCTCGTTTGTTTCTCCATCAAATTGACCCCTTCACTCAACCAGATCGCGTCTCAATTAGCGAATCCATGCACTCCTTCCACTGTTCGTCAAAGCATAACCTTTTCTCATCATCTCACTACTATCATCATGAATAAATGCATGGGATCCTTCACCTTTGCCTTGCGGTGTGTTTGCACATTTTTGCAGGACATGGAAGGGGCTTCTAAGCCCTTTTGAACCTCTATAAGTCAGCTCCAGGCGAGTGAAGCTCCAAGCCCCCTCCATTGGGGCACATACTTTTTTCATCCATCTTCCAGGTGCGGAAAGACTAGACGATCATGAAGAGCATCTCAGCAGCTCAGGAGGTGCTTGGAGCAAGGAGGAGGAGTGAATCAAATTAGAATGTGACGGTGTTCTTAGAGTGATCTTCCAGGACACGTTAGAGTCGTCCGATTAAGAATCTACCTCCAGATGAAGCAGTCGATGTTGGATTGTGACCCCTATCCACTTCTCGATCTGGGGCCTTATGTAATAAGAGACGTCCAGAAGCGAAGCGGTGTCGGTCCATCTAGACAATTGATTGCTTAAATGGCACACATCCATCCGTTCCTCAGCCCCTAAATAAAGGGGTAAGTTTCGAATACCCCCTTTGCCTTTTCATATTTTTATTCAGTATACAATCATCATCCTAGAGTGTAAAGTTTTATGTAAAAATTGCAAAAAGGTGCTCGTACTTTCTTTGTTTTGCATTTAAACCCATGCCGGCTCCGTTCATGTGGGGTCCCTACGTGAGTTTGGGCAAATATCATGTATAACCTACTGATTTTTCTTATTTGATTTAAATCCTAAAACTTGTATATACATGCTTATATTTTCAGGGAAGTTTGTAAATAGGACCTTGAATGTTTGTGTATTTGCAAAAATGACCTTCCCAGGTGCGTGTAATTTTATATGTCTTGTGAAAATATCATGTAGGCCACTGAATTTTGTAATGACATTGAGAAAAGCATGAATACTGCTTTTAATTGCAAAATGGTCCTTGCAAGTAAATTGAATTGCATTTTCTTAATCTTTTTGTTAAAAATAGTCATGTTCGATTTTTATTTTGCAATAATTATGTGAATGCTTGGAATGATGTATTTAAATATGATAATTTTTAATTTGGATTTTAAGGCATTTCATTATTTATTAACAATCAAACAATGCCTTCATTTTTCCTATTTATATATGAAAATAAGAAAAAATATTAAAATGACTTGAAAAATCACAAAAAATTATACATTATATATTATTCATATATTAACTCCACACAAAAAATCACATAAAAATACAAAAAGAAAAACATAAAAATTAAAATACCCACTGGAAAAATTACTTTAAAAAGTAAACAATATTGAATTTATTCTATTATTTTCTTTATTATGCAAAGTACATAGTAAACATGATTTCAGATATTTTAGGACTTTTCGTAATATTTTCAAGTCTAAAAATCATTTGGCTATATTATTTGTTCGCTGTTTTACCTTTCTCATTATATAAAAACCCATAAATATATGTAAAAATGCTAGAAAAATCAGAAAAACATTAGCAAAATATAAAAATAAAAAAAATTCCTATATTTTTAAGCTATTTATATATAATTTTATGTATTATATACTATATGTAGCTATACACATATATACTATATACCCTATATTAATATTATATATTAAGTATATTATTTTCAAAAATTAAAAAGAAACTAAAAATTTGCAAAACAAAAACCCTAAAGATTAAAAAACTTTAAAAACCCTAAACAAGAGTCATTATGTATATTTGGATGTTCTCTTTATCAATATATTTCTCTACATTTATCTCTATAATACTATATATCGATATTTTTATTATTACTATTATTATTTATATATATTATATAGATATATTTATTATATTAATTAATTAAAATTAAAAAAAAAATCAGAAACCCACATAAAACGGATAAATGACAAGTATGTACATAATATACATTGGTTAGAAATAATCTTAGGTTACCTGGCTTGTTCCCTGAGTTTGACCTCTACACATGCATACACGCTATACACATTTGTTGGAGAGTTATAATAAATTTTAACTCCACATTTTTGCGATTCGTTGATTAATTGATATTGTGGGTTAATTGATGATTAATCAGTGTTTCTTGCTTGGTCGACTCGACAACGATGTTCCCGCCTTGTGTGGAACTTCTGACCAGTGAAAAACCCTAGTTATCAAATGGCACCATTGTCGGGGAGCAACAAGTGTAGCCTAATTTGTACATAATCTTGTTTTATTATTCATTCATTTATTTGTATAAACATTTCTCTTTTTCTGACTTGTATATATTTCATTTACTAATACATTTGTTTGATTATGATCATGATTTGATTATTTATTCTAATACACCTCTCTTGTTGTATTTGTTGCGAGGGCCTACTTCACAAGGACGATTTCTTAGGAGGCTAATGCATCCAAGCTCGGTGGAGGCTGGTCTTCATGCTTTGACCAGCTGGAGAGGCAATAAGTGTTGCAAGGAGACTACCTAGACTAGATTTAGCTTAGATTTATTCATGGGAGAGGGATTTATTTATTCAATCATTTATTATTCCCATTTCCTGTGTGTTTGTTCACCTGAGGACATCGTCGTTGTTTTCTCACGTTTTCACCGCCTTCTTTTATTTTGTTTCTCAATGTTTTGAGTTAGCTGCCTTTCTTTTCTATTTATTTTATGTGCATGGGGCCCCTAAACATTAAGTTTCTTGTATTGGTAATTAGGAACAAACCCTAATAAGAATTATGTGCCTATTGTCTCTTACGTTTGGATCTATTCAAATTAATAATTGTTAAATATTTGGACTTGAGAATACGTACCGAGAGAGGCCACATACAACACTTGCAGGACCCGTAGTGGCGGGCATCGAGTGGCATCGAAGATCTGACTTTTGGTCTCATATCTGAATAATTAACATATGATTCTTCACGACTAAAAGCTGAAGGATATGGTTAGATCCTCAAGCGCATCACGGAAGCATGAGCGTTGTATCAAATACGACGAGGAGCGACTAGTCGCACTAGTTGCTCGATGCAGCGGAATTTAAAAAATTTTCTCACGACGAAACCACATGAACCAAGAACACTTCTCGGATCGTTTTGTCTAAATCACAAACAAGTAATAGGATTACCTCTTGAAGCGTGGTTGCGATCGAGTCTCTAAATGAAGAGACCTCCTGTCTCAAGTCCGATCCGACGGAGGAGACGCTTGCGAGCGCGGCGATGAACCGCGTGCTTCTCGCAATCCATGTTGATGATCCAAGTGGCGGATCTCCTGATCTCGACACACGAGATCCGACGTCTTCTTCACAGGCGAGGCACACCGAAGGAGACATAGATCCACGAGCAGACGAACGGGCATCATAACAACGATGCTGCGGCGATGGAGAACCTCTCTAGGTCATCCATGGTGGACAGCCACATGAGAGGGAGAGAGAGGGTTGTCGAGTAGAGAGAAAAGAGAGAGATGCTTCTCAAGCATTGTATGTAAAATAGAGAGCATGGTATGCCTCTCTATTTATAGGGTTTTGGGATCCATGGATCTCAATCCATGTGACATATAAAATCATTGGATGAGATTGATTTATGTCAATCCAATGGCTAAGATTGTTGTTGGTAAAACCAACAAATTTAGATCAAAATATATTTGACAAAATCAAATACAAATTAATCCAAAATTACACCAAATAAATAAGGAGAGAATATACATGGAGATTTCATCTCCATGTACATTCCATATGGACGGCCACCCATTCCTATTTGGAATTGGGTGCCGCCCAAGCTTTCCATGAGGAGAGCAATGTCATGACATGTCATGAGATTGCATATCTCCATGGAAATCTCTTTATTTATTTCCAACAACTTTTGTTGGGTTTTATTCTTCAAAAATAATTCACAATTATATTTGAGAATATTGCAATCTTACCATTGAAAAATTGTGAATCACGTTCACAACCCAAAACAACATATAATTTACATTGTCAATTAATTACACAATGTGTATCCAATACACATAATAATTAATCAACACATATAAATTATAATTAGCTCTCTCTAATACATTATAAATCACATTTATAATATATTATGAATAATTGGATATTACTATCCACATTATTCTTATCCATGATGATTAAATCACATTTAATTATATTGGATAACTTATTCTCATGTGCCCAAATAATATGAATCAAATTCACATTATTTACATCTTTGATAATCAAATCACATTTAATTATCTAAGATAACTCTCCTTATAATAAGAATCAAATTCATATTATTCATGATAATTAAATCACATTTAATTATCCATTTTCTCAATGCTCGGATACATATATCAACAATAGAATTATACATGAACTCTTTCAAGGATAATCCGCTTTCTCCGCGAATACTTGGAGATAAGGACAGGGCGATTGTATTGTTCCACGTATAGTGACATGGATATTGGGATCACATCTCAAATCCAGATCTCGGGCCTCCCATAGATGCTTGATTAAATCAAGACCGTAAATCTAATCTTCTCATTGAATCTGAATCACATTCAAATCAATGTCCAACATTTGGACTAAGATCAGATTACTTCTCTACTAAGAGGAGTCACTAAAATCCAAACCCGTTTCATCACTCCCTAGGAATGGAAGCGTCATGGTTATACAATCGTTTATGATCACATCACCCTCAGGTATTCCTAGCACCTGTACATCCTGCATACTGGAAGACTCAGAATAAACCCTAAGCATTAGATCAACTTTATACTGTCTACTTCAGGGTTTTATCAGTAAGTTTCTCATTCGATCATTGGGAGTCGGTATTGATCATATACTTTCCAAAAGCATATATCATACCTAGGTCTTGATCATATACTTTCCAAAAGTATATATCAATCCTTCAAATTTAGTCAAGCTTCCAAAGCAAGACGACCATGTGCATGGAATTTGATTCTTCCCAATATCTCATGAGTGAGCCCATGTCTTCCGGTTCAGTAACTGAACCTGTATGATCCCTTTGAGAGATCGTATTACTCATATGCCATTATATGCACACCAGCACGCCAGTGTATAGACCTTGATTAGGTCATCAACCTATTGGTCTGCCAAATGTACATACTCAGACATATAGTAACACATGTGTCTCCGGTCAGAGCATGCGTGCCTATATCATGACAGCATATGATATAGGACTTTGGTTATCTCGATCTCGTTAAGTCAATTCTTTGACCTAACTCATATGACACCTCCGAATCTCTATTCCTATGCAGAGGACCTGCATCAAGAGGTCGGTAAGATATCATCCTCAATGAGATAGGATTGCCATCTCCTACTCAGGTTGGAGATCGTCTCTTAATAATCATTTGACGGTGCTTGATGAGTCCTCAATCTAACTCATTAGATATTCATCTAAGCACCAGCCTCTATGATTCAATAATTGAATCAAGAGATGTATGATCATTAAGATGGCCATGGTACATAACCCTAATTGTACTAAGGGACCTATTATGCAAATTATGTACTCTTTATTTCAGATTAAGGAGTGAATTGCAATAACATTTATTGCATAATGGCTCGTCGTGGGCTCGCATGTCCAACAATCTCCCACGAGCCCAAAGAGCAATTAATGGGCTAATCATTTAAACCCACACTCATGTGACAATCATAGGCTATTTAGAAAATAGCTAGGTAAGCTGATCAATCACTCTGTTCCCAAGAGACTACACCAAGTCCTTTTACGGCACTTGTATATCTCCTAGGAACAGTGCTCGCATCCAATGCGAATGTTGCATCTTATGCAACAAATACTCAATTTTTGTCTGTTGTAGTGTCCTAGCACTACATCTTATTATCATAACCAGTATTCCCATAATCCTTATTAGAATACCTTAATTCCTGGAGATCTCTATAACCTAAGGTATCTACAGTTAAGACCCTCGTAGATCACTATCTACAAGGTCTTAAACTTTTGATGATAAGACTTTGAGATCACTATCTCTAAGTTTCATCATCTTTGAAGATATTGTTATTACTGCAACCAGGTGTTTTATTTCTAGAGTAGGATTAGTAACAGTTTACTACTCCCACTGCATGGCAGACATATGCCTTTTGTACACATCTAGCGTATACTTCAGCTTCTCGTAACTGATGCACAAGTGCAAGCAGTTCTAGCATTCACTTCCTCAACTCTTTGAGGTGCTATCCCTCTAGACAGATTACTACCACATCTTAAGGGAAGGAAGCTTTTCTTGAAATTTTCCAGAGAATGGAATAAGTCCAAGGTGTACTACTAATGCGAAGGTCCCAATACCCTCTTCCCTTTGCTTCTGAATGACTTCAGAATTAAGATCTAAGAAGTATCCTTGAGATCATATCTCGAGGTATGGGATAACCAGATTATAAAACATTTATTATCATCATCCTTAGATCATTCCAAATGATTAGGATAATATCTACATTTAGCACGATGAATACAATGGCACTCCCACTAAGCTTCACATTTTCCATCAAGATTTTATCTGAAATCATAACATTTATAATTTCATCAAATCTTATGTTCCAACTACATGAAGCTTATTTGAGTCCAAAGATGGAGTTCTTTAGCTTGCACACCTTGCTTTCCTCAACCATGAAGCCCTGGGGCTACTTCATATGAATATCCTCAGAGAGGTATTCATAGAGGAATGCAATCTTGACTCACATCATGAAGATGTCATAGTCAAGTTGTGTTGCTATAGTTAGCAATGTTCTGATGGGTTAAAGCAAGGTCACTGGAGAGGAAGTCTCATCGCAAGCGATGTCTTCTCTTCGGTGTGTATCTCATGGCTACGAATCGTGCTTTGAAGGTCTCTACCTTCTTATCAGGTTTCCTCTTTCTCTTGAAGATCTATTTACACCTTAATGGGTCTTACCCATATAGGTGGATCCTAGAGGGTCCATATACAACACTTGTATATGAAGTCTATATTAGACTTTTATTGCTAACATCCATCTTTCCATGCCATGATCCTCTGGAGCTTCATCACATGAAGTCTGATCATTTTCACATGGAATACATCCTCAAACTCATTTGAAGAGGTATTAGTGTTTCATCTTTAATTGTCCTTTTAGTTTCCAATTTCAGGAGCCTCATTATCTTTTCAAGATTAAATGAGTTCCCTCACTTCATTTTATCTTGATTCTTAAGAGAGTCATCCTCTAAGAATCACATTCTCAGAGATAAGATATTTTAAGAATCTCATGGTCATAAAGTAGGTATACAATACCATCCTTTATTTTCCTAATGAAGTAGCACTCTTTAGTGCTAGATTCCAGCTTTCATGCATGGAACCTTATTAAGTATATAATGTAGTCTCTACTACATATATACCTTGGAAACTAAGAGATAATATTGCCAGGATTAATCATTGATTAAATCATGTCACACATGATCAATTGTATCTCCCTACAACTCTATTGAGTTAAGGTTCATTAGGAGGATTGAGATAGGAATGATATTCAAATCTCCACAAGGTATTCCCTGAATTCATCTAATAGGTACAAGCTACCTTGGTTAGATCAAATTCATCTCATCTTCCTTCAAACTTTGGTTCTAAACCAAAAATGTGAAATCTTTGAACATTTCAAAGGTTTCATAGGTGAAGAGAAGAAATCTCATATCATACATAATCATTAACAAATATCACATATGCATAATGTTTACTATGATATAGATGATCTACATACATCAATATGTATGAGATCTTGAATACCTTAACATCTTACACCTTTCCCAAGGAAGGGTGTATTGGACATTTTTACTTTGAATACAATGTTCATAAGTATGTGAGATTTGAATATTTAGACAATCTAAAGTTTCATGTCTTGCTAGTCCATTGATCTCATCAACAGACATATGCCCAAAACATGATGCCAGATCATTGTCAAATGATCTTTATCATCCTATTGATCTTTAAAGGTTTAATTTTCAGTATTAGAAATCTTAATGAACCATTCATTAATTTTCTAATTCAGTAGAGTCCACTAGATTTTAGATTACTATCTGAAATATCTCCATCATAACTCTTTATGATAGATTTAATACAGAATTCATGTTTATATCCAACAATTAGAAATAAACAATGAGTGTATTCTAATATCTAGGTCATAGAGACATTCTCTAAGACTAAGGGCTCCCACTGAGCATATGAAGTATATTCATCCGGTGGAAATTGTTGCAACAATTGCATCAATTCCTACACTTAAACCTTAAAATCAAATTTCTAATATTCTAATACATATGCAACCAATTGCAAGTGTTATTAGAAGATTGAGATACAATTATTAGACTTTACCTTATGAAATAAGTAAGTCAATTTCAATGATTATATGTAGGTTATTCTGATGTGTTATCCGATTTCTTCTCTAAAGATTCCAGATAGATTTGATAGTCATACTATCAACACATCAGCATATTGCAGTATTGGCATTCATCCAACTCTTTGGATGTCATATGGAAGTCACAAAAGTACAGTCAACTCTTTGATTATACTTCTAGCTTGGGTCCAACCCATGCTTCCACTGCGCTCCCTTTATCTATGAACAACCATTGCTTAAGACTAAGGACCATTTATGTTAAATTCAAAAGAATTTAATGTAAGAGCATTTCGACATTTATACATGCTTCATCCAATTCATACAATATGAATATTATGAAGCTTCATGAATGACTACAGTATAGACAGTAAAATGATGACACTCATCATCTACATCCATCTAAACTCTTAAAGTATAGGTTCAGGTAGGTACTCAAACAATTTAAATACATCATCTCTTATAGAGCTACCATTCTACATGATGCAGAGAACCATGTCATTCATGATTAAATGTCAAGAGCACATATGTATGCCAGAAAATCTTTATTGATTTTATAAGGATTATTTGACAATTGCGATCATCATCGACATGTCACATCCGAAGTACATTCGATGAGATCAAGACTTATAGAGACATACAAACCCTAGGGTTTTAGTCCTATTGTCTTATTCAATTATCATTCCTCATTATTATGAGGAAACTTGCACATTGCAATCACATACATTATGTGTCCAATTGCAAGTACAATATCTGGATCAAAGGGTCCAATCCATGATTATTTAGTGGTTATTATTGAGTATAATATTGAGTGGGTTTAATGAAGGATTATCTGAAATAAGAAATTTGCATAAAAATATATAAATATATAATTTACTTTGATTTAGGAATTTTTATATCAAAGTGGTCTTGCCATGTCAACAATGAAAGTTCATTCCCTTAATCATTTTCAATGTAAGAGATATACTTACCATTATATCTCAAGCAAGATCTGGGATCTCCTTCCTTATCATTGTTGCATCCCAATAATATGAGAACCTACAAATCGGATAAAAAGAAGCGGGAACACATTCCGCCTTGCAAGTCCAACTTGCATCTCCCAATTCGGTCTTTAATACCCGGGCCCACCACCCCTAAGGTGATGTTGACCCGTCATTAATTGAACCAACTGTCAACAGGAATACAACTCGCTATGCGCAATCCAATATCGCCCCAATAATATGACGACCCGATATTGGGGTCACTACACATACGTCCTTACTCTTTCGAGAAGCGACGAGCCCGATCCAAATGGATCATATGCAGGAGCTGTCACTTCGGACAGGCGTCTCCCACATATAATATCTGGCGACGAAACCCTTCGCCTTGACGAGAGACCATGGATGTCACTTATGTGATCCTCCATCTCTTATTTAAATTTAATTAATTAATATGAATCACATTCATATAATCAATTCTTCCAAGGGAATTATTAACTCTAATCATATTAGAGTATAATTGGACATAATCAATTCAATCATATTAAATTAATTATCAATCCAATTGAATCAATCAAACTTGATTGTTATGCTTGGATACATATGGTATTATTCTCAAAGAATGCATTAATTCGTATTTTAATAATTAGAAAAATACAACTTAATCCCTCGGACATTATCCTGTCCCTACCTGCTGTCATGGCCAGTACCGGCGGGAGTGGGACGAGCTGCATACGTTGCAACCCGCTACCCCAGCGATCCCCGACTATACACCATATCCGCCTCGGGAAAGGATAATGCCAAATTGATTAATTTGTACTTGAGATGATCATCGGTTCTTCAACTGAAATTATACCATATAGTAATCAAAACAATTTTGATTATAAGAAAATTTGCTAGACAAATTCCCAATCCTATTCAAGAAAGGAGTTTGATGATTGTATTTTCGATTATGATCTAGATCATATCTAATCAATTAATTGGTTGAGGCCAAGTCAATTAAGGGAAATAATCATCTTCCAATATTTCTTAAATATTTTCCATAATTATTTCTTGAAAACAATTAATTTCATTAATTGACAATCACATGGTTCTTGATTAGGAAAGTAATTTCAGCAGTGACCCCTTCTTACTAAAATTAGCATATCTCAATCAATTTAAATCCAAATTAAGCAAAGTAAGCTTCCATAGTTTGCTAACTTGATTTACAACAGAACCTATGTGATTTTCATGCATTTCGAGGCGTCTCTAAACATTAATTAACTCCTTAATTACATAAAATTCGCAGTTCCCGTAACAGTGAATACATGTTCATTAAAACAACCACATCTAGAGCAAACAAAAATCGATTTACGCAAACTCAGATCCTATGGTTTCCTTATTTAATGGGGAACAAAATCCAAGTAAATAATTTGTGCTTAAACATTTTAAACATGGCCGAAATTATTTACTAAACAGATCTGCAAAATCAAATGCGATAAAAACTTTCGCGACCATATCGAACCCAAGTCGTCCTCGGTTAGCGAATCATATTCGAAACCGTCGACCTAAGGCTCTGATACCACTTGAAGGATATGGTTAGATCCTCAAGCGCATCACGGAAGCGTGAGCGTCGTATCGAATACGATGAGGAGCGACTAGTCGCACTAGTTGCTCGATGCAGCGGAATTTAAAAAATTTTCTCACGACAAAACTACATGATCCAAGAACACTTCTCGGATCGTTTCGTCTAAACCACAAACAAGTAATAGGATTACCTCTTGAAGCGTGGTTGCGATCGAGTCTCTAAACGAAGAGACCTCCTGTCTCAAGTCCGATCCAACGGAGGAGATGCTTGCGAGCGCGGGGATGAACCGCGTGCTTCTCGCAATCCATGTTGATGATCCAAACGGCGGATCTCCTGATCTCTACACACGAGATCCGACGTCTTCTTCACGAGCGAGGCGCACCGAAGGAGACGGAGATCCATGAGCAGACGAACGGGCAGCATAACGACGATGCCGCGGCGATGTAGAACCTCTCTAGGTCATCCATGGTGGACGGCCACATGAGAGGGAGAGAGAGGGTTGTCGAGTAGAGAGAAAAGAGAGAGATGATTCTCAAGCATTGTATGTAAAATAGAGAGAATGGTATGCCTCTCTATTTATAGGGTTTTGGGATCCATGGATCTCAATCCATGTGACATATAAAATCAATGGATGAGATTGATTTATGTCAATCCAATGGCTAAGATTGTTGTTGGTAAAACCAACAAATTTAGATCAAAATATATTTGACAAAATCAAATACAAATTAATCCAAAATTACACCAAATAAATAAGGAGAGAATATACATGGAGATTTCATCTCCATGTACATTCCATATGGACGGCCACCCATTCCTATTTGGAATTGGGTGCCGCCCAAGCTTTCCATGAGGAGAGCAATCTCATGACATGTCATGAGATTGCATATCTCCATGGAAATCTCTTTATTTATTTCCAACAACTTTTGTTGGGTTTTATTCTTCAAAAATAATTCATAATTATATTTGAGAATATTGCAATCTTGCCATTGAAAAATTGTGAATCATGTTCACAACCCAAAACAACAAATAATTTACATTGTCAATTAATTACACAATGTGTATCCAATACACATAATAATTAATCAACACATATAAATTATAATTAGCTCTCTCTAATACATTATAAATCACATTTATAATATATTATGAATAATTGGATATTACTATCCACATTATTCTTATCCATAATGATTAAATCACATTTAATTATATTGGATAACTTATTCTCAGGTGCCCAAATAATATGAATCACATTCGCATTATTTACATCTTTGATAATCAAATCACATTTAATTATCTAAGATAACTCTCCTTATAATACGAATCAAATTCAAATTATTCATGATAATTAAATCACATTTAATTTCCATTTTCTCAATGCTCGGATACATATATCAACAATAGAATTATCCATGAACTCTTTCAAGGATAATGCGCTTTCTCCGCGAATATTTGGAGATAAGGACAGGGCGATTGTATTGTTCCACGTATAGTGACATGGATATTGAGATCACATCTCAATCCAGATCTCGGTCCTCCAATAGATGCTTGATTAAATCAAGACTGTAAATCTAATCTTCTCATTGAATCTGAATCACATTCAGATCAATGTCCAACATTTGGACTAAGATCAGATTACTTCTCTACTGAGAGGAGTCACTAAAATCCAAACCCGTTTCATCACTCCCCAGGAATGGAAGCGTCATGGTTATACAATCGTTTATGATCACATCACCCTCAGGTTTTCCTAATACCTGTACATCATGCATGCTGGAAGACTCAGAATAAAACCCGAAGTATTAGATCAACTTTATAATGTCTACTTCAGGGTTTTATCAGTAAGTTTCTCATTCGATCATTGGGAGTCGGTATTGATCATATATTTTCCAAAAGCATATATCATACCTAGGTCTTGATCATATACTTTCCAAAAGTATATATCAATCCTTCAAATTCAGTCAATCTTCCAAAGCAAGACTACCATGCACATGGAATTTGATTCTTCCCAATATCTCATGAGTGAGCTCATGTTTTCTGATTCAGTAACTGAACCTGTATGATCCCTTTGAGAGATCGTATTACTTATATGCCCTTATATGCACACCAGCGCGCCGGTGTATAGACCTTGATTAGGTCATCAACCTATTGGTCTGCCAAATGCACATACTTAGACATATAGTAACACATCTGTCTCCGGTCAGAGGATGCGTGCCTATATCATGACAGCATATGATATAGGACTTTGGTTATCTCGATCTCGTTAAGTCAATTCTTTGACCTAACTCATCTGACACCTCCGAATCTCTATTCCTATGCAGAGGGCGTGCATCAAGAGGTCGGTCAAAGATCAACCTAAATGAGATAGGATTGCCATCTCCTACTCAGGTTGGAGATCATCTCTTAATAATCATTTGACGGTGCTTGATGAGTCCTCAATCTAACTCATTAGATATTCATCTAAGCACCAGCCTCTATGATTCAATAGTTGAATCAACAGTTGTATGATCATTAAGATGGCCATGGTACATAACCCTAATTGTACTAAGGGACCTATTATGCAAATTATGTACTCTTTATTTCCGATTAAGGAGTGAATTGCAATAACATTTATTGCATAATGGCTCGTCGTGGGCTCGCATGTCCAACAATAGCAACTACTATTTAGGGTGGTTTTATCAAATACACACTGCCATGTAGATAGTTTTGAAAAATCTGTTTTACATACCACATGGAGAGAGCTGGGAAGCACTGTAAGTCCTCTAACTCTGCCTGCTTCACTAGATTCAATGATGATATTTCCATCATCGAATCGACTTGCCCGGCTTTTTCGTTATCTCCCTCTGATTTTGAGTACGTAGGACCTAAATGATAATCTTCAAAGTCATTAGGCTCTTGTATGCAAAATATC
The DNA here is from genome assembly GCA_037367405.1 of Ottelia alismoides. Taxonomy (NCBI): domain Eukaryota; kingdom Viridiplantae; phylum Streptophyta; class Magnoliopsida; order Alismatales; family Hydrocharitaceae; genus Ottelia; species Ottelia alismoides. Next base: position 890,011 of record JAZKJV010008192.1, read on the forward strand.
CAAAAAAAGTAAACTGAAAATTTAAAACAAGGGGGCTGCTAAATGAACTTTGACCTTAATTAATATTTGTAATGGACTTCATTGGCTTGGGTTCATAAAGCCGTCATTGTTTTCAAATACCTTAGGAGGGGACCAAAACTCCTCCCATGAGCGAGGCATGACCCACTAAGGATTAGAGGCAAAAACCCAATCTGTAAATGCCTTGTGTATAGCCTGGATCTTCAAAGTAATGGCCTATCTATAGTACATGATCGAGTAGGATCCTGTCATCGATGGTGTTACTGTCTTAAGTGGAACATTGACTTGTTCTGAAGTAATGAGCTTAGGCAATGCCCTCACGGATGTGTCTATCTCATCGGTCTGCGTGAAAGTATGTCCTTGCATGCTCGTTGTGATTCTGTTACGAGGGAGGTCCGAAGTAGTGGTTTCTCCTATCCTCTTCCTCCCTCTATTTGTTTGGCTAAGTAGGGATCCAGAAAGGTTACAAGGACCTGAAAAAGTGAAGACTACTGGTTACAAAGGAGGAGGACAAGTATGTGATACTTTTCCGACAGTACTCTCGCTCCTATAGGGTTAGTGTGCTAAGGACTTGTTATGAGATATACCTAAAATCACAACTCTGAAAATGAAAAGAAAAAAATAGTTGAACCTTTGCGGCTTCAAATTGTGTTGAGTTGGTGAACCCAATTTTATATTGTGTTTGTATGGATCTAGATTAAGATTTGAAGATCAAGTCCCACGCACCTGCACAAAATTTTGTCACATGTGTCTCCTCCTTGACATCCTGCTCGGTTCGAGCCTTCCTACTATTTTACACTCCTTTTATTCCTCTTGACAACCGCGTTCTTCTTCCTACATCATTATTATCTTGCCTTACGATGTCGATCCATGGATGGTTTAGTTAGGACTCTACCGACAACTACAAAGATTCCATGGACTCGGCATCATCAATATTCGAGGCAATTCTCGATAACCCGGTTCGGATCATGCGAACCAATATCCAGACTCTTTGCCTTCTTTCCATCCTCCGTTATACCCCAACAAACCATGACCACTCTTGTCCCCCTTCTGACCATTGCGAATGGAGGTCGTTTGCAGTCTACATCCTTTACTCGATTAACGAATATCTGGGATTGACCCTAATCCTAGATTCGTCACGACAACTAGAATTCAATTTCACATGGTATAATTGAAATTCTCTCATATTGCATATATAAGTCCATCCTGGATCCCAATCTAGAACTCATTTCCTCAGACTCAGATCGAGAGATTGCTCCCCAAGGAAAAGTTAAGGGGCGACAACTGCATTAACCAGAGCAAGGTTCCTCACCAGATCAGAATCAGGTGAATTCTCAGTTGCGGGCTTCCATCCAAGCCATACTACAACTGACTGAGCAGGAATTAGCACAAACTACATTTAAGAATATGCTAAATGATATACTAAAAAGACTAGATGAAGGATGAGGTGGAGAAGGACCCCATGATGATCTGGATAAGGAAGAAGAGTTACCAAGGATTGGAAACCCAAAGTAGACACTACATGATTCATAAAATCCTAGAGACAACCATATGGCTGAGTGGATACGCATCCCTCCGGTCCATGCTCACTTCGAGCTTAAACACCAGTTGCTTGCGCTCTTACCATCATTTCACATGAATACCAACGAGGATTCGTACATTCAGCTGCAATAGTTCTCTCGCATTTGCAGAACGACCCACTACCCTAACTTTCCGTCAGGTGTAGTAAAGATGACTGTGTTTCCCTTAAGCTTAAAAGACAAGGCCCTCTATTGGGTCAATAATTTGGGAAAGGTCATGACAACCTGGGAGGAACTTAAATATGTGTTCCTTCACAAGTTCTACCCTCTTCGTTGACTCCACCAGATGCGATCCAGGATCAGCAACTTTTCTCAGGAAGCTCATGACTCCATACATGAAGCATGGGAACGATTCACTTATCTACCAGAGAAGTGTCCCCACCTTGATATATCAAGGACCAGTCTCGTCTAGAACTTTATTCAAGGGCCTGGATATAGAGAGCCAGAGACTAGTCGATGTTGCATGTGGAGGATCCCACTTTAACAAAGATGGAGATGTGGTATGGAAGATTTTTGAAGAAATGGCCGAGAGAGAGGCTGCCCTATATTCATCACATGCTTATTAGATACTTCCTCAGGTCCCACACAAGCCAGTTCACATGATATCATCCCGTGAGGCAGAGAAAGATGAAAGCTTCAACCTCAGTATCATTGGGGACATCTTTGTAAGGTTGACATTATTGAGAAACTGTCTCAGGATATTGAAAAGCTCTGTGTGATTGATCAGAGGACACATAACTTGGATAAGTTGGACCAAATCACCATAGTAGTTGGAGCTACTTGTGAGCATCATCAGTTCATGTCAGTTGGTAACGCCATCATCATAGACTCCTGTTGAGAAGAAGGATGAACCATCACAGCCACAACAACCTCAACTGAGTCCGCAGTAGCTAGCGATCCGGCACGTGTACTGCATGCAGACGCTCGAGCAGTCCACACTAAAGCAACATATAGTGGTCTACCGGACAGATTACCTGCCATCTTCTGATCCAGCATTCCCACCGCTACCACTGATCCACGAAGTAAATGGTGTCTGGAGAACCAATGCGCAACTTACATGTCCTACAAGAAAATATTGGGGCTAGCAAACATCCAACAGACCTTACCACCAACCTCAGGGTGGTCATTTTGCATAGTCTTTTCCGCGTCAGCCCGAATATCAACATTACATGTCTACACGGTACCAAAGAAATTGGGACAATCACCGTAGTACCAGCATCCATTGTATCATCTGCAACAGTCGTACCATTAGTAAGTGGTTGGATAATAGTAGTATCCCATCCTCCATACCTAAAGTATCAGCTTCCCCCTCCTCAGCAACCACATCAACATCCCAGCCTCAACCTCCCAACCATCAAACACAATATGGTTTGCACGCGATCTGGGGCAGTTCTGATGAACCCCAACCTCGATTGCTTAGCCCAATTAGTAAAGGGTCTTGGAGAGATGACCAAAAAGCAAGATGACCTAATGGTCCATGAAAACTCCTATTCCGGTCCATGTCGAAGCAAATCCCACTAACTTCAAGAGGAAAGAGTAGGTAGAATATGATGTCCATTCCATGACTGTAGAGTTAGATGATTACAATTTTACTTTTATTTAGTGTTGTCACTCTCAGGAGTGGTAAGAACTTTTCCCCATCTTCCACAAGCAAAGGGAAGAATAAAGCATTGCCAGGTGAATCGTCATCTTCTGCATTAGCCATGCTAGTTCCAGGTTCGGGTGAGGAAGAAGATGAAGGAGGAGCCATGCTAGCTATCATACACTACATTCTTGATGACACGCCAAGCGACTCAGGTTAAGTATCAAAATAAAACAATGGTCATTGTTAACCAAATCACTCGATTCGGTCAACGAGAAAAATAACAACTTATGAAGATAAAACATACAATGTAAGCGGTATGCTATTTTATTTACCTGATTCAGTGACCAAGGTTAAACACAAGGAGCACGATTTAAAAACTAAGTAGTCAAATCTCAGAAACTAAAATCATTTGAGTGGTTTTTAATTTTTCAAAATTTTAATTTTCTATAAAAGGCAAATAAGAACAAACCACACAAGCGACACACAACACTATTTTTGTAATTTAAAACTAATAAAAATGCCCATAAAAATAAGGTAAAATTATTTTGGAGTTTTAAGGTTTTTGAAGTGTTTTTGGTAATTTTTAGAGAATTTTCGAATGTCTTTGTGAATTTTTAAAAAATCAAATAGTGTCAAAAATGTAAAACAATGTACAATCAGGACCAAATTGCAATTTAAAAATACTTAAATGCTCTAATGTCCTAGATGACAATTTTATGATAAAATATAAATATAAACCTACATAGAAGAACTGAAAACACAATTTTTAGATTTTTATTTGATTTTATATGATTTTTACAAGTTTTTGTTGTTTTGCAATTTTTAAGGTTTTTATAAAGAATTTTTTAACGAACATTTTATTGAAGATAAACCACAACAAATGACAACTCCAGAAATTTTTGTGAGATTTTTAAAACATTTTTCGATTTTTTTTAACACAAATAGGGTCTTTTTTGGCGGTTTTTGAATTTTCAAAAATATAAAATGCAAGAAAATCAACTTACGAAAATAACCATAAATCCTACACCCAAGCAGGCTAAATTTAAATTTTAGGTAATTTTTAAAGTTAATTTAATACTTATTAAGTCTAATAGAAGGAAAGGAGTTAAACACAATTCATAGGGACCTAAAAGCAAATATTTCAAGTTTTAGGATTAAGAAGACAACATGCTAATAAAGCATAGGGCCCATAATGCAAAATGGCCGTGCAAATCACGCACTGCACATGATCCAGGCTCGCAGGGGCATAGATGATATTATAAAAACTTCATCCTTCATTTAATAACAACATAAAAGCATAGGGGAGAAGTTGCAAATATCCCAGACAAGCATGTGGGGACCCACGTGACTCTAAATCGGAAGGCTGAAAATGCAAATACTAAAAATATAGGGTCTAAATTGCAAATCTCTTTAACTACTCAATTTTTTTGAAGGACTAAAGCTATATACTAAACATTCAAGGCGAAAAATGAAATTTACCCAATGGGGCACGCGATGCACATGGGAGGGGGGCGTTGACGTGCGATTATGATGGATGCCGAGGTGGATCTAACGGTTTGAGGAGAATGACGTGGACGTGCGTGGCAGATGCACTGGGGTTATTATCAAACGGCTCGAAGGCTGCAACTGCCGGGCGACTCTGATCTGATCTAGCAGAGGTGTGCTCATCTGATCGTGGGAGGAAGGTAAGCAAGAACACGACCCATGCGGACTTCAACCAAGCAGGAGCGGAGATTCGTCGCACCGATGAGGTCGCCAAGGAATCCAATAGTGTCGTGGAAGTGTTTCACGTCTGGTGGCAGGCTACGATGAGGAAGACAATGGTCGGATATGCGAGGTGGTGAATCTCCTCCTAGAGCTGCTCCGCCGGAGCGGTTGGGGTCCAAAGGGGGCTCCTCACACAAACATGTACCTGCAAAGGGTGCTATGCTCGAAGATGAAGCTCCGACAAGAGTTATTTTCCAAGAAAAACAAAGGTAGTGATGGTGGATGAGGATCGACCTCCAGCAAAGGCAGGGGAAGGAGGTCCAATCCTTAATCTCGCTTTGATGGGCAAGCTTAAGGTGGGTAGGTTGAGCAGAGGACCGACGGCGATGGATGAAATGAAAAATCAACGTGAAAGGAAAATGCAGGGGGTAAGGAAGCTACCTGAGGACACAGGCAAACTCAAAAGCTCCAGGTGAAGGTGGATGACTAGGTCTTGGCCTCAACCGAGCTGCGGCAGGCTGGGAGGCTTCACGCGGCGGAGCTCCGGCCGCGTCTTGAGCTACGAGCTTTCAGGCATCTCTAAAGGATCCTAAGCTACTCCTCCGATGGTTGTCACTATAAGGAAGGGAGCTAGGGGTCTGTGGTGGCGCGAGGGACGAGCTAGGAGGTGTTGGAGGGGGGAGAGTGAATTTATAGGCTTCCTCGAGGGTCCAAAAAGATCGGGAAAAGGAGTGCAACCCTAGGAAGAACCGATCCTCCCTAGGGATCCGTGAGAATCATAAATCCTAGGAGAGGAATCGAGCGGAGAAAATAAGTCCAAAGGTGGTCGGGTCCGGACGCTAGAAAATGGAGGAACTCCGGCTAGGTGTATGGCGATCCGACCTAGCAAGAGGTAACATTGACCAGGGTCAACAATCCTAGGTGGACCAATGAGAAATCAGGATTTACAAAAATACAAGAAAATTGAATAAAAAATTTAAATGAATTTAAATAAAAAAGTGTATAAAGTTAAAAATGTTTACTATTTTATAAACTATTTTTCTGTCATTTTTAGTTATTTTTATGAAAATAAAAAAAAAGGTATATGCAATGTATAGTATTATATACATGTATAATATACATATGTATTATGTAATATTTTTATTTTATTATTTTTATAAAAATTCTTTCTATTTTGTATTTTATTTATTTACGTAATAATTTTAGAAATACAAAATAATTTTTATTTGATTTTTATAAATTAGTTATGTTTATAATATAAATAGATATTGTATTATATACATGTGTATTTTGTACAAGGGTTTGATGATTATATTTTTATTTTTTTTTATGATTTTTATTTTATTTTTCATATTATTTCTATGGCTATATACAAGTGTGTAAAAATAAAGAAAATACTTCTATTTTGTCAAAAATAAATAAATAAATATGTATAAATAAGTTTTATATGTATAATACATAGTGTACCCTTATCTCTCTCTACTTTTTTTCTTTGCGATCAGGTTAAGACTTGACCTTCTCTTCGGGTTTGGGTCACTATGTATTTATTCTAAATACACTCTTCTTTTTCTTTTCCCTTTATTCTTTTATTTTTGCAAAATATGTGTTAATTATGCATCAATGACATGCAAAGCGTTATGTTATTGTATTTACAAGTATTTACAGATGGTTATGCCAAAGGAAAGAGCTAAAATAAAAGAATAACGAATGAGAATCATAGATTCATCATCCCCGTATACTTTACCTTCGCTAGTCCCTTAGCAAACACTTATTTGAAAAAGAAGTGAAAAAGAAAAGGAAAAGAAAAATGAGGAATCAAAGCTGATTATTAAACTTGTCTTCATTAAATTGAAGTATGGAGCTCAGTCAAACCTTCGGATTATTAGTTTGAAGGAACCTTATTGGAAAATAGGTTTAAACCTCTAAGTCCCTAAGTATATCATAATCATAAGATGAAGATGGGGTATTAGATAAAAAGAATGAATAATATGAACAATCTGGATCTATACTACTGCGAAGGAGAAGTGAAAATCATGCATGATATGTGAATGATATGAGTCAAAGACCACATCTCATGCAAAATGAATAGGGGAAACATCAACAATTAGCAGATCGTGATCAAGATATGGCTTCAAGCGCTGACCGTTAACTCAGATATATCAATGATTCCGTTGCCGTGCACCTTTCGGACCAAGTATGTTCCCTTCCATTTGCTTTGTAATTTCCCCGGAAATAATCTCAACCTAGCACCAATAGCCGTACTCTCTGATTCGACTCAAACTTTTTATGGCTGATGTGAGAATAATGCAATATCTTCTTTCTATCCTTGTATTGTAGGCTACTCGAAAAGGTTGTATCTCTCAACTCCTCCACGGCTGCCAACTCTGCTTTCCTCTGATCTCTTACACTCTTGGGATCCAATAATAACTTCGTGACAACCCAAAGTGACTTATGCTTGATTTCCATGGGTAATGGCATGGCTTGTCATAAACAAGATGAAAGGGAGATGTGCCCAACGGTGTCTTGAAGGAGATCCTATAGGCCCACAAGACCGAGTCCAATAGCTGTGACCAATCCTTTCAGTCTGAGAAGACAACCTTCTTCAGTATAGTCTTGATCTCCCTATTCGATACATCAGCAAGACCATTGGTCTGAGGGTGATATGGAGTGGCAACTCGATGGTCAATGCTGAACTCGTTAGTAGGTCCCTTACCTTATCGTTGATAAAGTGAGTCCCCCATCTAGAATCAAAACTCTAGGTACCCCGAACCGTGAAATGATATTTTTTCCTTAAAAATCTACGGTCTTAGCTTCTTGCGGCTCAGGTGGGGATGGCCTCAACCCAACGACTCACATAATCTACAATAAGAAGAATGTACTCAAACCCCTGACTCTTAGGGAATGGACCCATGAAATCAATGCCCCATATGTCAAAAAACTCATAGAAGTGAATGGGTTGCATCGGCATCATATCATGATGTCCACAAGTGCCCATTATCTGACAGTCAGTGCAACTCTTCACGAATTCATCTAATCCTTGAAGAGGGTAGGCCACCAAAGGCCGGATTGGAGAGCTTTTGACATTGTCTGTCTCCCAGAATGATGTCCTCCTGCATCAAGCTTGTGGCAGTAAGTGAGGACGTTGTGGTGCTCCTCCTGAGGAATGCAACGACGTCATACACTATCCCCGCCATTATTGGTAAAGGGTGGGATCCTCCCAAGGGTATGACTTGGCCTTCGCAAGGAAGGTCTCAAGTAGCTTTCTGGGCCAACCTTGTGGATCTTTCTTTGCAACAAGATAGTTCACAATGTAAGCATACCATGGAAGTGAGGTGACAACAAGAATCACCTCGTCTGGGAAGTTCTCTGTAATAGGTGAGATCTGATCATAATCCTCAAGGTTCTCTAAGCAGGAAAGGTGATCCGCCATCACATCCTTGACTCCAGGTTTGACCTTAATCTCTATGTCAAACTCCTGGAGTAGAAGGGTCCATCTGGATTTGGCATCCTTCTTAGCCATGGGGTATCGGATGGCAGTGTGATCTGTGTTTATGGTCACTCTAGATCCAAGAATGTACGATCTAAACTTGTCCAAATCAAAGACTATGGCTAGCATCTCCTTCTCAGTTACGATGTAATTCTGCTGAGCGACGTTCCTGTTCCTGACCCTCCTCTCTGGAGAGGGTCCATCCATCCCCTTCACTCAAGCACTCCGCTTAGGAAAGGAGACTAAAAACAAAAATCCCAAAAAGAAACATCAGTTTGAGTTCAACGAGCAGATGATTGATAGATTCCAGATACAACTGACTCTACCGGAGGCACTAGAGCACATTCCTCTTTCTCAGAAGATTTTGAGAGAGAAGACCACCATCCGCAGGAAAAAGAGGAACCACAATGCTAATATCCTCGTGCTTACTCATGCCACATGCTTCATTATTCATAACTGGTTGCCAGTGAAGAAACCTGACGCAGGAGCTCCATATGTCAGATGCCACATTCATGAGCAACAGTTCGATCATACCCTATTAGACAATGGTTCTTCGATTAACCTTCTCTCGACCGCATTACTCGACCAATTCGAGTTTGGACTTCTTAGACAGAGCAGGACAGTCTTTCAGTTTGCTTATACTTCTGTCAAGAGGTCGAAGGGGTTACTCAATGATGTTGTCATCACAATTCATGGCCTGAAATTCCCCATGGACTTTGTTGTACTGGACATGGAGATCCCTGAATCCATGACAGATACACCCATCCTTTTAGGACGACCTTTCTTGGTCATAGCCAAGTCAATGTCTGATGATGATAACGAGAAGGTATACTTTCGCATCGAGGGTGAAAGTGTACAAATAGAGATGATCGAGGAGACCAGAGCTAGAGATTCAGCCTGCTCAGAGCAGACGAGTGATTCAGAGCTGATGATAGATGTAGAGTTAGACGTCCACCAGGAGTGTGATTGTGTGATGACACACGATGAAGCAGTTTGGGCAGACCCAGCAACACGAGATCTTTTCACATATCCAAACACGGCAGATTTACAGATTCTAGCTTATGAGAGTTCGGAGAGCACACTCATGGCCCATGGCACCTTAGAGGCTGATGATCGTAGTCAGGATAGTGAGGCAGATTTTTTTTTCATGTAACTCCGATTCAAATCCCTCAGATACAGACGCTGATTTTGATTGGTGAGATTTGATGACTATTTACCGTGTCTTGTGTCCACATAGCCGAACACTAGGGCGGTGAGCGAGCCAGGACAATTGATAGATATACCAGCAGGGTTGTCTTCGTTAGATTCACACATTCAGCGAGAGTTCTCACATGCAGTTCCGATATCCTTCATGCGGAAATTTCAGAAGTCGAATTTGCCATCTCCCACATGTCCCAAATTGAAGACCTTGCCATAGAATATGAAGTAAAGATTCCTGAAGAGTGAGCCAAATATGTTCTGAGTCATTATCTCAATAGATTTGACTGAAGACTAAGAATCTCATTTGATGGAGGTTTTTGAAAGAAACCTCAAGGAGAATCAATGGTGTGTAGCTGGTCTCTGGGGGATAAGTCTGGCCATGTTCTCCCACCACATTTATCTTGATGAATATGCCAAGCCATCACATGAGTTCCAATGACTACTGAATCTGAATCTTTGAGATGTGGTAATGAAAGAAATATCCAAGTGGTGGAACTCCAATTTTATCTGCCCCATCTCCGACTCCAAATAGGTTAGTCAATTTCATGCGGTACCCAAGAAGACAGGTATCACTGTAGTTTTGAGTGAGTCTGGAGAGGAGATAGCTACCTGAGTACCCACTTCTTGGAGGGTCTGTGTGGACTATAGACGAATGAATCAGGCCACAAAGAAGGATCATTTTCCACTGCCATTTATTGATTAGATTAATGAGAGGTTGTCTTGAAAGTCATTATTGTTTTCTTGACGGGTGCTAGGGTTAAAATCAGGTGGCCATAGAGCCCGAAGACTAGGAGAAAACAACATTAACTTGTCCGTTTGGGACGTATTCTTTTAGATGAATGCCTTTTGGTTTATGTAATGCCCTGGCTACATTCGAAATGTGCATGCTTTCCATCATTTCGGACATGGTGGGTGACTGTTTAGAGGTCTTCACGGATGACTTTTTGGTCTATGGTGATGGATTCAATGCTTATCTTGACTGCCTATACTGTGTACTTCAACGCTGCATAGAGGTGAACCATGTATTATCTTGGGAGAAGAGTCATTTTATGATGACTCAGGGGACGGTGCTCGGCCATATAATCTCCAACAGGGCATGGAGGTCGATCCGGCCATGGTGGATACCATCAAGAAACTCAATCCACTGTCTAACTTACGACAATTGCTGTCATTTCTGGGGCATGTTGGTATCTACTGACGGTTCATACATGACTTCAGTCGTATTGCCCTACCGCTCATTGATTTGCTGACGAAAGACACGAGTCGGCATCAGCGTTGCTTCCATCCTCGTCTGGTGCCCTGGAATTTGCATCTAGACATCGCTAAGACGAGTCACTACCGGCTGGCATCCTACTACCGCTCCCAAGTGTCACAAAATCAGCATCAATCATAGAAGAAGTAACATCATTCAAAACATCAGTAGGAGTGGTAGCTTCTATAAACTGTACCTGCTCAGATTTTCTTTTCAGATTATTTGGGTTGGGTTCAATCTAAGCGGGTAGGGTGACTTTTCCCTTGGTAATCTCCCTCATTTCCTGCTGGAACTCGTCCTTCTCTCGTTGGAAGGATGCTTGCTGATTAGAGAGTAAGCGGGCGAGGTCATAAAGGGCTAGGTTCTCATATATAGGTCGATGAGAACCGAACGAGTTGCCATGCTGGAAATGAGGTTGAGTATGCTGTTGTTGCTCGTAGTGAGGAGGAGGCTGGGAATATTGCTGAGGTTGATGTCTCCACTATTGTCCCTGATAGTGGGGAGGAGGCTGGGAATACTACTGAGGTTGCTGCCTCCATTGATGTCCCTAATAGTGGGGACGAGGACCATGCTGCCGTTGCTGGTGGCTGCTCTACCCTGCTTGAGCTGGAGGCTGCTGCTGGGAAGAGGTGCCTCTAGTAGTCCATCGAAAGCAAGGATGGTCACAATGAATCCCAGGATGAGGTTAGTACTGGTAATACCAGATCTCGTTGACTTCCATCAATGGATCCTGCTCGAGTTGTGGAGGGGGAAGGGCTACTAATGGATGATCCGACTGATAGACCACCATCTGAGTGTTAGGAGATGGTGGTGATTGCTGTTAGTGTTGGAGCTACTGAACCGGCTCTGCCTGGATATGGTGAAACTAGCGGTATGATGCAGATGGCTGGGAGGAGCTGCTCCCTGGATAGGCCCGTGACCTAAGACATGGTTGAGAAGGCTTATGTGCCTCCTAGATACTCATGATCTAGGTCTTTAGGTCACTCAGGTCTGGGCAAGCTCCTCAAGCTTGCTGACCTTGTCATTCCTTGGCTCTGCTTCTTCTCTATGATATCGATGCAGTCTAGATTTTTGATAATGATGCCCATGTCTGCATCTGAGGACTCGACTTGTGCTGCTGCTAAGGAAGAAGTTGATGGACCACATCAACAAGTACAAGCTCTGAAATGAAGTCGCCTGTGGGAGGGGTTTCCCCAGAGTATAAACGCGGGTCAAGGACATTACTGTATAGTTCTCTGACATCTCCTCATATATGTCCTAGACCTGGTCCTCATCATTGGTGAAATAGGACCCTCCATACGAGGCGTTTACTACCCCCTGCAGCTCCGGTGTCAGCCCACAGAAAAAAGCTCTGAACAAGGTTGCTTGGATATCTCATGATTTGGACACCAGTCAATGAGCTCTGAATAGATCCCAAGCCTCATGGAACTGCTCATTTGGGATCATGGTGAATTGCTGATCATTGCTCGTGCTGCAATGGTCCGGCCGAGTGGGTACATGTTCAAGTACTCAGTCCGGAGCTGCTCCCATGTAGTGACTACCCTTCCCATGTGCTTCATCCAGTAGGCTGCTCTGTCAACCAAGGAGAACGGGAAGGCAATCAACTTTATAGTGTCTTCGTCCATAAGTCTATCGTGTACACTGCTACATATCATCTCAAACTCTTGTAGATGGCGATGGGGCTCCTCGGTGGCTAGACCATGGAATCTGGGCAGTAACTGAATCGTCTGGGGGCAAAGCTCGAAGTCTCCCATGATCTCTGGTAGTTGGATCCATCTATGGTTGAGGATTGCACTAGGGTTGTGCAACTGCATCATTGTACGTGGTGGTCTGGCTAGATCCTGCTGGTCATCGTGGCGTCCGTCTCCTCCTCCAACTCCGAGTATCTCTCCATCAACTGGTCTCTGCAGCTCTGCTGGTCCAGCTCTCATATGCGTCAGCTCTCATCTCACTTCAACCATGAAAACTCCCTCGTCATGAATCTACCGCTGCATGGTCTCTTGGGAAGCAATCAAGGTATTGTTGATGGTAACCCGGTCCAACACATAGGAAGAAGTTTGTGGATGCTCAACAGTACAATTCTCACTGTTGGCCATTTCTTTGGTCTCTACAAAGGTAAAAGATCCCAACTCATGTGCCGTCTAATGTACAAATAACTGTGCTAGCCTCTGCTCTAGTACCTCGGGTGTAGAAGAAGGGTGGTCATGGGGGAACTGGTTGTAGTGAATTCACGGTCAGAGAGCGGGTCTGATCTCTCTGAAGCCGCCCCAGATTAATGAAAAGGAGTGCTAGAAAGCGGTGCTGTCAAAGACAACCTAAGAGACCTCCTTCCCATCATCGTGATGTGGGGATTTATGAAGAGTGGATCTGGAATGCAAACAAGATGAGAAATCAAACCCCTTGTTCACCTACGCAACATGAGCTGATGACCGTGAAAGCTCGATCTTTAATCTTGCCGAAATTTATAAAGGCAATCAATCAATCTATCAGAGTGATTAAGCGAGATGTTGGGAACGCAATAGTCGTAGGAGACTGTCCTGAATCGCACAACTAGTTTTTCCCAACCAATATGATTGCGAACTATTTACTAGCTACCTGATCTACACAATTTGCTAAGGAAGTCCCGGACCGATTATTGGCTACTGGTGAAATCTTCACTGGATAAAAACTAACCATGAGGCCAGTTGTCTGAAGAGTGATCGAGTGTGGTTCTATCCTAGTATGCGGATCGCTCTCTCGCTGTAGTTAAATTAGACAAGGATGCGGTGACTCTCTCCAAAACAAAGATTTGTATGTGATGTGGATTTTAGGTCAAGTTTGCATTAACAGTCCCAAATTTTATTTGTTACCTCTTTTTAGGTATTTTTTGAATAAAATAATGCCTAACGAAAATTTCCAATTTCCTTTATTATTTTGAGTCCAATAAAACAGGGGGAGGAATTTGAAAAAGTCGATGCACGATCAAACATAATGATGCATGCTTAGATAGAAATGTGTACCTTGCTCCAGCACTCTACATGCAGGGTGATCCACACATAAATTAAAAGAAAAGAAATAAACTACCTATGTGATGCACGAGGAAAACGTCCCTACATGAATAACTTCTATTATGTGAAGAACAAGTAGCCAACTATATGGAAGAGAGAGGAGTCCGGTCTTCGATGCTGATCGGTGCCCACCACAATACGTCCTACCAGCACTGTATACGGCCTCTCTTGGCACGTGGTCTCTAATACCAATAAATTAGCTTTTTGTGTTTATTTTAGCTAAGTCCAATTACATTCTATAAGAACTGATAAGCAATTAAGTGTTGGGAACAAAGCTAATTATGAGCACAATCAGATAGAAGTCCTAAAACTAAGGGCCAAAACCTCGGGAATCAAATAGAAAATAAAAAGCGAAAAATCTCAGAAAAGCTGCGGTGAGGTCCCACGAGTGCACCGACACACGACGTAACATACCCGAATCAACCAAGATGGTCCAAGTGTATCTAGAGTCTAAATATTACAATAATTGGTGTTTTATGCAAAAATAAAATATCTATCTAATGTAACCGCCTACTCTCCTTCTCTGCTCATCCTTAGACGTGGTCTCCTCCAAAGCGATCCTACTTGTCCTCGGGCGGTTCCTCGCACAAAAAGTGAAACAGAGATAGGTCAGAAAATAGCTATAGCAGATAGATCAAAATAAATCAAAACAGAAATCTAACTACTAGGTTGTGCTCCCAGGCAACGACACCATTCTGATGACACACCAAGAGACACGGGTTAAGTATCAAAATAGAACAATGGTCATTGTGACCTAAATCACTCGGTTCGGTCAACGAGAAAAATAACCGCTAATGAAGATAAAGCATTCAATGTAAGCGGTTTGCTAACTTATTTACCTGGTATAGTGACCAGGGTCGAAGACACGGAGCACGATTTAAAAACTAAGTAGTCAATTCTAGGAAATTAAAAGCATCTTTAGTGGTTTTTAAATTTTCAAAATTTTAATTTTCTATAAAGGCAAACAAGAACAAAACACAGAAGGCACACACAATGGTACTTTTTTTTATTTTTAAAGCTAATAAAAAAATCCCCATAAAATTAAGGTAAACATTTTTTTGGGTTTTATGGTTCTGAAGTGTTTTTGGTAATGTTTTTGTGAATTTTTAAAAAATCAAACAGTGTTAAAAATGTTAAACAGTGTACATCTAGGATCAAATTGCAAATTTAAAATACTTAACTTGCCCAAAGGTCCTGGACGACATTTTTATAATAAAATAGAAATAAAAACCTACAAGCAAGAACTGAAAACACAACTTTTTTCCTTTGATTATATATGCTTTTTATAAGTTTTTGGTTGTTTTTTATTTTTAAGATTTTTATAAAGATTTTTCCAACAAAATTTTTACTGAAGATAAAATACAATAAAAGACAACTCCATAAATTATTTAGAGATTTTTAAAAAAAATTTTGGAATTTTTTATAAATTTTGTAACACAAACATGGTCTTTTTTTGGTAGTTTTTGAATTTTAAAAAATTTAAAATGCAAGTAAATCAACTTAACAAAATTACCGTAAATCCTATACCTTAGAAGGAGCTAATTGTATTTTTATGTATTTTTAAAGTTAATTTAATATTTATTAAGTCCAATAGAAGGGAAGGAGTGAAACACAGTTCATAGGGACATAAAAGTAAATATTTCAAGTTTTGGGACCAAACATACAACAATCTAATAAAACATAGGGCCCATAATGCAAAATGTTCGACAGCACACGCACTGCGCGTGATCTCGGCTCGTAGGGTCATAGATGCAGTTATAAAAACTTCAACCTTCATTTAATAACAACATAAAAGCATAGGGGGGGAGAAGTTGCAAATATCCCAAACAAGCACGCGGGGACACACGTGACTCCAAATTAGAAGGACTAAAACACAAATACTAAAAATATAGGGTTCAAATTGCAAATGTCTTTAACTACACATTTTATTCAAAGAATTAATGCTAAATATTGAAGCATGCAAGGCAGAAAATGAAATGTACCCAATGGGGTACGTGGCGCACGCGGGAGGAGGGCGCTGATGTACGGCTCTAATGGATGCCTAGGTGGACCTGACGGTTTGAGGAGAATGTATCGGACGTGCATGTCATATGCACCAAGGCTCTGATCTAACGGCTTGAAGGCTCCAACTGTTGAGCGGCTCTGATCTGATCTGGCAGAGGGTTGCTCATCCGATGGTGGGAGGAAGGTTTGCAAGAACACGATCCATGCGAAACTTCAACTATGCAAGAGAGGAGATCTGTCACTTCGATGAGGTCACCAAGGAGTCCGGCAGTGTCGTGGAAGCGTTGCGCGTCCGGTGGCAGGCTACGACGAGGAAGACAACGGTCGCATGTGCATGGTGGTGAAGATCCTCTTGAAGCTGCTCCGCCAGAGCAGTAGGGGGCCGAAAGAGGGCTCCTCACACAAACCTATACCTGCAAAGGGTTCTATGCTCGAAGATGAAGCTCTGGCAAGGGTTATTTTGCAAGAAAAACAAAGGAAGTGACGGTGGATGAGGGTCGGCCTCCAGCAAAGGCACGGGAAGGAGGTCCAATCCTTAATCTCGCTACAATGGGTAAGCCTAAGGTGGGTAGGTTGCGTAAGAAGGTGCAGGGTGATTCGAGGGGTAGATCCATGCGAAAGATGGTGGGTAGGGAAGCTCTGACCAATTGGTCGGAGCAGAGGACCGGCAACGATGGGTGAAATGAAAAATCGATGTTAAAGGAAAATGTGTGGGGTAAGGAAGCTACCTGAGGACTCAGGCAAACTCAGAAGCTCCAGGTGAAAGTGGATGACTGGGTCTTCGCCTCAACCGAGTTGCGACTGGCTTGAAGGCTGCACGGGCGGAGCTTCGGCTGCTTCTTGAGTAACGAGCCTCCAGGCATCTCCAAAGTATCCTAAGCTACTCCTCCGATTGCTATAACTCTAAGGAAGGGAGCTAGGGGTCTGTGATGGCGTAAGGGAATAGATAGGAGACGCTGGAGGTGGAAGAGTGAATTTATAGGCTGCCTCGAGGGTCCAGAATGATTTGGAAAAGGAGCACAACCCTAGGAAGATCCGATCCTCCCTCATGGATCCTAGGAGAGGAATCGAGCAGTGAAAATGAGGCCAAAGGTGGTCGGGTCCAGGCTCTATAAAATGGAGAAGGAGCTTCGACAAGGTGGATAGCGACCCGACCTAACTAGGGGTGATGTTGACCGGGGTCAACAATCTCTGGTGGACCAATGAGAAATTAGGATTAACAAAAATATAAGAAAATTGAATTAAAAAATTAAATGAATTTAAATCAAAAAGTGTATAAAATTAACCTTAAACCCTATTATTTTATAATCTATTTTTCTATCATTTTTAATTATTTTATAAAAATAAAATATGGTATATACAATATATAATATTATGTACAGGTATAATATACATATGTATTATGTAAAAATATTTTTATTTTATTCTTTTTTAGAAAAAAATATTTTTATTTTATTTTTTATTTACACAATAATTTTAGGAATACAAATTTTTTTTTGATTTTATAAATTGGTTATGGTAATGAAATAAATTTATATTATAATATATAAATGTGTATTTTGTACAAGGGTATGATGATTTCTATTTTAGTTTTTATTTTGTTTTTATGATTTTTTAAAATTTTAAATTATTTTTATGGATATATACAAGTTGTAAAAAGAATAAAATATTTTTATTTTATCAAAAATAAATATAAATATTCTGTACAAGTAAATTTGATATGTACAATACATGGTGTACCCTTATCTCTCTCTACTTATTTTCTTTGTGATTAGGTCAAGACTTGACCTTCTCTTCGTGTTTGGGTCACTCCATATTTATTCTAAATACATCCTTCTTTTATAGGTATTTACATATGGTTTTGCATAAAGAAAGAGCTAAAATAAAAGAATAAGGAATGGAAATCATTGATTCATTACTTCTCCATCAAAATGATGATTGCATTCGAAATGAAGCCGTGCAGCCATGGTAGAGCCAGCACCAGCAAGCAATCCAACGCTTGCCGACAGAGCGGAGACCATATTTTTTGCACGTGCACCAGCAACGACACTTTAATTTCCAGAATGTAAACCTTTTTGCAGACCGGATGTACAGAATACTATGGACAAGAATGTCGTTGTAAATAAGAATAGTGCTTTTGTTTTCAGTTCTATAATTATTCCTTCTCCTAATGTAATACAAAAATCCAAAAAAATACAAAAATAAAGATTGCATTGTCTTATCCATGAGTTGTGGATATTCTTGAAACTTTAACGGTTGAGTTACGATTGATGCCAGCCAAGGAATATATGCATGTTGTTAAGAAAGGATTGAAGGAAGCGTGTACAAACAAGTATCGGTCGATCCGCAACAACATACACCAGTTAGTTGAGAAGAACGTCCTTACCACGGTTGCAGTTGCAACCATCAGCAATCTCCTCGAAAGAAGAAAGACAAAGGATCACCTTTGATTAGATGCGAAATTTTAAACCAAGTCTTTGAGCAAATCTTGCTTGACAATGGCTCTTCCATCAACCTCTTTACATCATCATTTTTGTAAGAATTCAGGTTGGGTCCACTCAAGTTGACAGGCAAGATCCTTCAGTTCGCTGATCAATCCATTAAGCGGCCTCGAGGTCTTTTGGAACACCTTGTCGTAAAGGTACATGACATGCAATTTCCAGTTGATTTTGTAGTACTTGATATGGACTCTCCAGCACCAATACTTCAGACCCAAATTATCCTTGGATGGCCATTCTTGTGCACGACAGAGATCGTGGTTGATTATTGGTCAGGGAAGATCGCATTAAGCTCAAGCCATTACAGAGTTACCATAGACAAGGTCAGTGAGCCGGAAGTTGTATATGATGAAAGTTATGCAACACTGCCTGAAGCCGATTGTGACTTTATTACATAAATAAGAGATACATAACTCTCCTTGAAAGACACATGAACCCTTGAAATCCTCTCTCCTGAGGAAGACTGGGAAAAGGTAGTTGACACCAGCTCAGATATCACTTGGGTGAATAAATCCAATTTGCTGGTGCATCTCTTTGATTCAAATGATTCACGATTACCGACATCGTGACATGTGTGTGCTGACTACCACCATCTCAATACAACAAGAAAGAAGGACCACTTCCCCTAGCCAGTCATCGATCTAGTTTTGGAGGGGTAGCCAGCAAAGAGTTCTTCTGCTTACTGGATAGGTACTCTGGTACAACAAAGTGGAAATCCCCCCAGAAGACCAGGATAAGACCATCTTCACTTGTCCATTCGACACCTACGCTTCCAGGAGAATGCCCTTTGTCTATGCAACGCACCTGCTACATTCCAAAGATGCATGCTTGCAGTTTTCGTCGAGATGGTGGGCAGTTTTCTTGAGGTATTTATGGACGACTTCTCCTTCGTATGGTAAAAGTTTCGATTCCTGTCTTGAGCACCTAAACAAAGCACTTAAGAAATGCCGTGAAGTCAATCTTGTACTATATTGGGAAAAGAGCCACTTCATGGTCACATAAGGGATTGTGCTGGGTCACGTCATTTCCAAACATAGCATGGAAGACGACACGACAAAGTTGGGCATAATTGCCAATTTAGATCCACCTCAAACTCTTTGAAATGTGAGGTCATTCATACGGAATGTGGGTTTCTAAAAATGCGTTATCAAGGATTTCTGTCGCATCGCTCAATCTCTTACAGAATTACTTTGCAAAGAGACTGAGTTTATTGTTGACCAACATGTCCTCCTTTCGTTCAATCAGTTGAAGGAACCACTCACTCAAGCTCCAGTACTGCAGCTGTCTTACAGGACACTACCATTTGAGATTATGACCGATGCGTCATATTTTGCAGTTGGGGCAGTGGTAGCACCGAGTAAAGAAAATGTGCCCTATGCCATTCATTATGCCAACAAGACATTAGATGAAGCTCAAAGAATCTACACTGTTACAGAGATCAAGAAGGACAAATTCTTGTCCACCATCCATTTCTACCAATAGGAAGACCCACTTTTATTCAGGGAAGGAGCAGATTCCATTTGGCGCAGGTGTATTCCTCAGGAGGAGCATGACAATATCCTTGAGCATTGTCATTCGCTTGAATTTAGTGGACACCACTCTGGAAATATAATGGCACCAAAAGTACTGAAGTGTAGCCTTCGGTGGCTGGCACTATTTTAGGATGTTGCAGTGATTTTGAAGCACTAGGCAAACTATCATAGATTGGAAGGCAACCTTTCAACTAAAGATTCCATGCCCCCGAAGTATTCGATGTATTCGATGTTTGGGGGCATATAATTCATGGGACCCTTTCCTAACAGTTAATGATACAATCACATCCTTCTTGTCGTTTAGTATGCGAGTTGCTAGATTGAAGCTATCCTCGCTTGTGCAGCAAAAACCATACTGTTGTTGCTTTCTGAGAGAGAACATCATATCACGGTGCAAGATTCTGAAGATATTGATATCATACAAGGGTATCCACTTAATTAACAAAGAGGTCAAGAAGTTAACAAAGGAGTATGACATAGAGCACCAAGTTGCGAAACCTTATCATCCCCAGACCAATGGCTTGGTCAAATTGTCAAATAGAGAAATTAAGACAATCCTGCCAAAGCTTGTAAAGCTAGACAAAAAGAATTGGTCCCAACTCTCGGACTCTGTCCTTTGGGCACATACATAATTGCTTACAAGTCCCCCATGGGCATGTTGCCCTACCGTCTTATGAATGGAAACCATGCCATCTTCTCGTGGAACTGATCGACAAATCACTTTGGGCAGTCAATATCTGCAATTTAGACTCACAAAAGGGTGGTCCTAAGAGAAAAGTGGATCAGAACAGGCTCATGGAATTTAGAGACTATGCATATGATTACACATTGATGTATAAGGAGAAGGTTAAACATTGGCATGACCGACACATCAAATGAAATACCTTTGAGACTGGAAAGAAAGTGTGGTTATTTGGCGCAAAGTTGAAGATATTTCCGAGCAAATTAAAGAGTAAATGGACATGGACATTCGGAGTGCAAGAAGTGCATGATAATGGAAGCATTGTAATGTCAGATTTGTTGCCTGACACACAATAATTCATCGTCAACAGTCAAGTACTGAAGCCATAACTGGAGCATGACACTTTCTTGGTTGTTGTCGATTCTGTCCAAGTGATATACAATGAAGAAGCATCCACAACATCAGCAGTATCGAAAGATTCATATAATGTTACTCAAAACTCATTCTTTATTTTTTCTTATTTTCGGTTGAATTTTAATTTTCTCCTTTATCTTCCTCATTCATTGCTTCTATACTTGGCATATGCTTCGTTTATTTGGACTTCACATACTTATTCCTGGTCTCACCAACTATAACCTCTCTTATTAATATTCTTGTCTATACTTAGGGATATCTGACCCTAAGTATAGGGGCATACAGGACGCGTTGAGTTGTTCATTCCCACCCTCGACCCTCCCTGCATTGTGTACAGTCTCCTATACTTAGTATTATTTGATCCTAAGTATCGGGGGAATTGTCAACTTCTCATTATTTTGTTCATTATTCTTGAGTCATTGTAGTATAGTCTCTTTTATACTTAGTACAAGTTATGTCTTTTATTTCCTTCTGATCTATGAGGACATATCTCATGCTAAGTATAGTGGGGTCTTATATACATTGTATATACTTTAGCCATAACTCATAATTTCATATTTTCGCAATAAATATGGCTAAAATACTATACACACTTATCTAATCCATTAAATCGTCTAATAAAAAGATGTATATTATTCCTTAAATTATTTTTATTTATACTAATTAATAAATCGGGAAAAAATGTTTGCAATATTTTTGGAAAATAACATGAAAATCCATTTGAAAATTTTGGAAAATGTTTTAAAAAAATTCTGTAAAATGTTTTCAACCTTTGTAAAAATATTTGGTTTGTAAAAAATTCTTTTCTCTGTGAGAAATAAAATCCTTTAGAATTCTATATGCAAATGTTTGGAAATCGGTTGCAAAAATATTTCAAAAATCTATATATACCATTTGAAAAATCATTGCAAAATGATTTTCAAATGTTTGTATGAACTATTTGCAAAAAATATTTTGAAATATAGTTTTTGAAATTGGTTGAAAAATCATTTTCAAATAAGTTGAGGAATATATACATCATCTTGATAAATAAACTTTTTCACCAACTGTATATATAAATATATAAAAGCAACTACTCTTGTGTAAATCCTTTAAACCTTAATTCTTATAAATTATTAAGAAGCACTTCAGTGTAAATAGTTGCTTCCTTCTTCTTCGAAAAAACTTTTTGTTTTAAAAAATCCCAAAAAAATGGAAAATCTTTTTAAAAACTGCATAAATTTTTCAAAACTTTCTTCAAAATTCCATAAAAAAGTTCAAATGAAAAATTGCATCACAAAAATATATGTTCTTGCTTTGTAAATATCATTCACATTTTTTGGAATAACCTACACTATTGAACATGTCCAAATACATTCTGAAGATTGGAGCTTGGAATAGGCCTTAATACACTTAATTTCAGAGGAACCCATTGAGGACTAGAAGTGGAAATGTTCCATGTCACCATGACTTAATTATTTGATTTCCATAAGACTATGGTCATGATTCAATTCAACGTGTTCAACTAGGACCCTTCATATCATCTGTAACTCTTGAGGCACTGACTTGACTGGAAACCTCACACGTAGCACTTAGCTCAACACAGATGGACTATTGGAAAACTAAGTCTGGGCGATGCAAGGCCGCTTCATCAAGGGTGGCTCAGGAACCATTCTTTGGGATTGCCAACATTGGTGCTCTAACCCACTTTACTAACAATGATATCTAAAACTAGAGATGGATTGAGTTAATTCTATGGATGAGGAATGGTCTATCGACACAACTTTTCCAAGACCCCAACAAATTTAGGTGGAACGAAAAGATGCAATATCCATCGGGGCACAAATAAGAATGCAGAAGTTGTACAAAGTCAAACAAATCCAAAGAAGCCTATACCAAAAACTCCACAAAAATTTGATCCTCAGAAAAAACCTTCTTGTTGATGAAGAATATGTTACACTAATCGACTTCACAAGATAATAAAGACTACACTAATCCATTCTCACTTCTTTTCCCATTCTTTTAACTTCTCCTCGATTCGGTTGTAAAGATCAGAAGCACCTGACCATAGAAGGGAATATCTGTCTCCACGAGGATGAGTTACCATAAGAGCATACATCTTGACCCTGGTTGTGAATTGGATTGGATGATAGGAGTATGGAATATAAAGGTTGTTATGTCACACTTCCCAACTTTCATGTGGTTCAGAACACACCATTAATCAAAAGGCCTTCTCTGAGATTCAAACATTGACTTTACCAAGACAAGTTTAAAAGTCGAAAATTATTCCAAGTTAGTTCTTTTTCTTTTCGTTATTTTCTTCTCTGTAATTATAGGCATAAGTGTTTGCTAGGGACTAGCAAAGGAAAGTATAGAGGGGTGATGAATCCTCATTTCATCACCTTTATTCTTTGATTTTGGCCTTTAAACCCTATCTAAATGCATGTCTATTGTATTTATTTGCCAAAATAAATACTCTATAAGATACATAAAATACTGTAGAAAATATTGTATAAACATTGCTTTTATTGCCAAAATAAAAGAATAAAGAAATGAAAAGAAAAAAGAAATGAGACACCGTAGGTGTTGAATGACCATAGCTCCCGAGAGTTAGTCATCATGATCACTTAGTCAACAAGGAATAAATTAGGGGGAGATAGGGTAAAAATTTATACAGAAAAAAATAGGAAAACCCTAAAAAAATAGGTTAATAATAACCTTTTGGGGCCTATTTTATTCTGTATATTTTTTCATCAAATAAATAAACTTTTTACATGAATGTTGTAGATAAAAATACAAAAAAAATACAAACTTTATCTCATAGAGAAATAATATATAATATATCTTTTATACTCTAAATAAAGAGCTAAAACCTAATCTTCCTAGACCCATATCTCCTAAATAAAAACTAAAAATACATCAAAATCACCTTTATTTTATATAACTTTTTATAATCTATTTAGTGAAGGTTTTTCATTTAATTCGAAATTAAGTAGTGAAAGTTATGTTTTGGACCCCTACTTACAGTATACCTGAATAAATTATTCATTTTTATTTATTCTTTGTTATTTTTGTGAATTTTTTATTTTAAATTTTTTAAAATATTATTTACAGCATATGTACTTGTTCAGAATATGATCAAACCATAGAAAATTGCAAAAACTAAATAGTTTATAATAATACATAGCTAAAATACTATACTTATACCTATATATTATATACCTAAATTTATTTAAGTGTACAAACAACATAAGAAATTATAATAAAAATATATCTATGTATATTTTAATAAGTTGTATATATGTGAAATTGGTGTATAAAATAAAAAATGTAAAACACGAAATAAAAGTAAAATACATAAAATATATATGAATATACCAATATCGATACTTGTAAAAAGTAACATGTAATAACACACTTCATAAAAATACATAAAAGTAGGTAATAAATACTATTGAAAATTAGGAAAGTTTTTTATGTTTTAATAAAAAATTAATTAAATCATGTACTCTTTTTATTCATTTCCATGGCATTTCTACGTTGGAATCTCTTGGTTGGACCACTTGGACCAACCGGGTGTGAGATTTTGTTGACCTAGGGTCAACTGCACCTCACCATTCTGAATTCTGTCAGAAATAACGAGCAAGCCATTTTCTCAAATTTTCACGCCTTCATCTTGCTCCCATTCCTCTCGAGCCTTACCCTCTTGTACAACCATATCATCCATGATCTTTGATCATCATCGAATCCCCACCAACTACTTCTCCTCGTTGCGCCATCGATCCTTGAATCTCGGCCAAAATTCATCTATAAAATTGCCCCCATCTCCAACTTTTGATTTTTGATCCCCCTTAGAGATTCGCTCTCTATTCTTGCGTGTGTGTCGAAGTCCCAGTGACTACGAAAGACCTTCCCTGCACTTGGAGATGATGAAGAAAGGAAGTGGTGGCGATCCACAGCTAGCTCCAGCCACACTGCTCCCTACCCACCAGCAAGTATAAGAGTTGCACTTCTTTTATTTCCTAGGTTGATTTTAATCCTAAAATTTCAATTTTATTATTAGATTTGTTTTTAATCAGTAGATTAACTAAGTTCTACCTTGTTCGATCGTCGGAGCCACAAGGACTCCATCCATTCCATTGTGAAATCGATGTTCTCCGACCACGTTGACCATCCCAACTCGTTTCTCGTTCTCTTCTCCAATAAACCCACCCCTCTACTCAACCTGACCGTGTCTCGATCAACGAATGCATGCTCTCCTTCCACCGTTCACTGGAGCATACACATCTCACTCTGATCTTCACTAACAAATACCCGAGATCATTCATGTTTTCCTTGAGGTGTGTTTGTACGTTTTTGAATGACATGGAAGGGGAATCTGAGCCCTTTCAAATCTTACGAAATCAGTTGCAGGTGCGTGAAGCTCTAGGCCCCCTCTGTTGGCCTAGACTTTTTTTAGCCATGTTCCAGCTACGGAAAAACCAGACGATCATAGAGAGCATCTCAATAGCTCGGGAGGCACTTGGAGCAAGGATGAGGAGCGAATCGAATCAGCCTGTGACAGTGTTCTTGGCGTGCTCTTATAGGACACATCAGAGTCGTCCTATCAATAACCTGCCTCCAGATGAAGTAGTCGATGTTGGATCGTGTCCCCTCTCCACCATTTGATCCAAGGCCTAATCTAATTTGAGGCTTCCAGAAGCGAAGTAGTATCGTTCCATCTAGACCGGTGATCGCTTAAGTCGCGCACATCCATCTGTTCCTCAATACGCAAATAAAGGAGTAAATTGCCAATACCCCCCTTTGCCTTTTCATATTTTTATTCAGTATATAAACATCGTGCTAGAGTGTACAATTTAATGTAAAAATTGCAATAAGGCTCTTGCATTTTCATGTTTTTGCATTTAACCATATGCCAGCTCATCTCATGTGGGGTCCCTACATGTATTTGTGCAAATATCATGTATACCCTGTCTGTTTTTCTTATTTATTTTTAGTCTTGATAATTGTATATGCATTCTTATATTTTGTGGGGAATTTGTAAATAAAACCTATAATGTTTGTATATTTTGCAAAAATGTCCTTTCCTAACACGTGTAATTTTATATGTTTTGTGAAAATATCATGTAGGCCTCTGGATTTTGTAATGACATTTTGAAATGCAAGTATACTTTTTTTATTTGCAAAATGGTCCTTGTTAGTAAATTGAACTACATTTTCTAAATCTTTTTGTTAAAAATAACCCATGTTTAATTTTTGTTTTGAAAAAATTATGGAGAATGCCCAAAATGATGTATTTAATGATAATAATGTTTATTTTGGATTTTAAGGCATTTAATTATTTATTAAAAAATGAACAGTTCCTTTATTTTCCCTCTTTAGATACGAAAATCAGAAAAAAGTATTAAAATGCATTGAAAAATCACAAAAATTTATATGTTTTATATTATATCCTATATTAAAGCTAGACCAAAAATCACATAAAACTATAAAGAGTAAAGCATTAAAATTTAATAATACCCAAAAACTTATAAAAATCAAAAAAAATTTATAAACCAAAAATATTAAATTTTCTTATATTATTTTCTTTATTATGCATAGTACATATTAAACATGATTTTGGATATTTTGGAACTTATTTAGTATTTTGAAGTCTAAAAATCATTCGATTATACTATTTGTTCCCTGTTTTACCTTTTTCCCATTGTTTAAAAACCAATAAAAATATGTAAAAATGCCAAAAAATCACAAAAAATCACGAAAATAAAAAATACAAAAAATATTTTCCTATAATTTTAAGCTATTTATATCTATATTTATAAATTACACACTATATATAGCTTTGTATACACATATATACTATATACCCTATATTATTATTTATTATATTATATATTCATTATTTTATTTTCAAAAATTAAAAAGAAACTGAAAATTTGCAAAACAAAAACACTAAAAAATTAAAAACTTTAAAAAAACCCTAAAGAAAGAGTCATTATGTATATTTGGTTGTTCTCTCATTCTATCTATATATCTCTATATTTATCTATATAATACATCACATCCATATTATTATTATTACTATTATTATTTTATTTATTATATATATATATATTATATTTATTTAATTAAAAAAATAAAAACCCACGTAAAAGGTTAAAAGACAAGTATGTACATAATATACATCAGTTAAAAATAATCATTGTTTACCTGGTTTGCTCCCTATGTTCGACCTCTACACATGCTTACAAATTATACACATTTGTTGCAGAGTTATAATAAATTTAAGTCCACATTTTTGTTATTCATTGAATAATTGATATTGTGGATTAGTTGTTGATTAATTAGGATTTCTTGCTTGGTCGACATGACGGTGATGATCCTTCCTTGTGTGGAACTTCTGACTAGTGAAAAACCTTACGTGGCATGACAGACACATCCGTAGGAAGATTTTCGAACCTGGAGAAAAGGTGTGTTATTTGATGTGAAGTTGAAGATTTTTCTAGGTAAGTTGAAAAGCAAGTGGATTGGTCCATTCATTATAAAAACTGTGCATGACAATGCAAGTATTCTCATATTAGATTTGTTACCTTATGCACAACCCTTTGTAGTCCACAGACAATTGCTGAAGCCATATTTAGAGCATGACAGATTCTTGTCCATTATCGATTCGATCGAAGTTGTATTTAAAGATGAGCAAACAGAAGCAAATGGATTAGATGTTTGAGCAGAAAAAATCACAAAAAAGATTTTTGTCTTCATAATTGCTATACTTAGGACGTACTTTGTCCTAAGTATAAGGGGTGAGCACTCCGAGTTATTCATTCTAGAGATCTCTCACAAGTCCCCTCTACTCTTAATATTCTATCTATACTTAGGGATATTTTAACCTAAGTATAAGGGGGACAGGTCGAGCATATGATTTAATACATTCCCACCAAGACCCTCCCTGCCTTGTGTATAGCCTACTATATTTAGGAATATTTAATCCTAAGTATTGGGGGGACAGTCAACTTCTCATTCGTTCATTGTTTTGTTGTTGTCATATAGACGCTTCTATATTGATTTATGTCTTTGTTTTTTCTCTCTGATCCATGAGGACATGGCTCAAGCTAAGTATAGGGGGTCATATATACCCTGTATATACTTTAGCCATAACTCATACCTTCGTATTTTCAATAATATGGCTAATTAATAAAACACAATAGTTCATTGAAAAAATTGTAATAATTTGGTTTAAAATGTTTTACAAATTGATTTGAAAAATGGTTGAAAATTTATTTGAAAATGTTTTTGAAAACTACTTGGAAAGATTTTGCAAAAGGTTTTCAAACCTTTGTAAAAATATTTTATTTCCAAAAATTACTTTTATCATTGTAGATAAATTCATTTTAAAATATATTTGCAAATGCTTTAAAAAATGGTTGAAATTTTTTTTGAAAAATCTATATATACTGTTTGCAAAAAGATTTTCAAGGCTTGTAACTGTTTGCAAAAATGTTTATATAAATTATTTGCAAAAATAATTTTTCAAATTGTTTATGAAAATGTTTCAAATAATGTTTTGAAAATCTTGTATAAATAAAAACTTAAATAAAAGCCTTACAACAATACATCTATCATGTACATAAATGTTATAAAAACTCACTGCACTCGACTTGTAAAATCACATGTATACAATACACCTTCACCTTAAATCTTGTAAATATAGATGAACTCTTGTATAAATAGATGTACATATTCAATTTACTGAATTATTCAAAAAATCCCTAAAAATATGCAAAAAATAAAAAATCCAAAACATTTGCATTTTTCCCAAAATATTTGAAAAACCTTTTCCAAAACCCATAAAAAGTTTGGAATAGAAAATGACTTCACAAAAATATTTTCTCTTGCATTATATATATAATTTACATTTTTCGGAATGACTAAGATAACTGAACAAGTCTGAATTAAAGTCTGAAGATTGGAGCTTGATATTGACCTTAATGCAGTTAATTTCAGAGGAACTCGCTAAGGACTGGACTTAGGATATTTAAAGTCATCATGACTTAATTCTTAGTTTCCATGAGACAATATTCATGAGTCCATTCATTGTGTCTAACTAGAACCCTTCATATCATCCGTAAGATTCTTGAGACAACGACTTGATTAGAGACCTCACACTTAACACTTACCTCAACCTGGATGGATTGTTGAAAGATTTGAGAGTCTAAGTCGGGACGATGCTAGGCCTCTTCGTCAAGGGTGGCTTAGAAACCATTGGTAACCATGATATCTAAAGAATGGAGATGGATTGAAGTAATGCTTCAGATAAGGAATGGTCTACGGGAGCAACTTTATTCCAAGACCCCAAAAAATAGGCGGACCAAAAAGATGCTATATCCATCAAGGCAGAAACAATAATGCAAGAACTATGAAAGTCAAATAAAAATTCAAAGAAACCTGCACAAAAATTCCACAAAAAATAGGAGCTTCAGAAAAAGCCTGCTTCTTGGTGAAGTCTCGGTTACGTCGATCGAGCTTCACGAGGTAATCAAGACTACACTTGTCTATTCCCAGTTTTACCCCTTTCCTCTACATTCTTTCCCCACTTGGTTGTAAAGATCAGCGGTTCCTGACGTTAGAAGGAAATATATATCTCCATGAGGACGAGTTACTAGGGCAGCATACTCTTTTATAGTTTAACAGTTTTGTCTAGGACGAGTTAAAAAATTCACTCACATGGATCTATCATTTCAAAGTAGCAAGAGTATGAGACTGAGAGGATGGCTCTGACCTGATCGTGAAAAGAACTGGGCGATAGGATTATGGAAGCTAAGGGAAGTTATATCCTATTTCCTAACCTTAGTGTGGTTCTGAACACAATAATATTCCAAAGGTCTTCTCTAAGCTCCAAACTTTAATTTTGATAAGACAAAGTTAAGAGTCAAATATTATTCCACGTTCTTTCCTTTTCTTTTCATTATTTTTGCTATGCACTTATAGGCATAAGTGTTTGCTAGGGACTAGAAAAGGCAAGTATATGGATGTTGAAAAAGGAATTTTGGGGTTTTTATTAAGGAGAATTATTTGCACTCTAGTTGCAACCCTAAAAATCCTTCAACAAAAATTATTTGATTCTCAAACCCAAAAAATGTAGCAAGAGAAATTTGCTATACAATTAACATGTATAGCGTACAGGGTCGAACTCAAAGAGGCTACAAAAATCGTGAGGGTTATTCAATTCAATGAAAAATCAAAGAAAAGAAAGAGGAATTCTATGCACACTACTCTTGGTTTTTGTGGAATTTTTATCTTTTAAAATTTTCATGAATTTTTAGTTTTTAATTTTGGGTTTGCAGATTTTATATTTTTTATGATTTGTTAATTTTGCAATTTTTTTAATATTTGCAAATAGAAGAAAAAATAAATACAAGAAATAAATACAAGAGGAAGAAAAAGGCAAGTTTTTGGATTTTGAGAATATAGAAAAAAATAAGAAGATATTTCAAATAAAACTATTTTTAGATTTTTGACATTTTTCTAATGTTTTTATATTTTTTTCTAGAAAATTTTCAAATTTTTTGAGGAATTCAAATAAATGAAAATTAAAAAAATAATAATAAAAAAATAATGCAGATCTTTTTGGATTTTCTAAAGTATAAAATCAAATAAAAAATTATTGAAATATATACAAACAGAAAGAAGAAATTTTAAATTTCTATAAATCAACATTTTTTAAGATTTTTTATGATTTGAAATTATTTTTTATTCTTTTGGATGTTTTCTGTTTTTCGTTTTTATAAGGAATATAATGCGAAAATGTTATAGAGTCTAAATCAAGGTAAAGAAGTGATTTTTTTTCGAATTTTTCAAGAAATTTTATATTTTTATTTATTTTCAAATGCAAAGATTGAATTTCTATGCTATTTTTGAATTTTTAAAAATAATAAAATGATCTAAGTGAAAAATAAAAATTAATGATACGAGAAATAAGTGCTAACATGATTTTTTTGTATATTTTTATGAGGTTTTGCTATTTTTTTCAATTTAACATGCAAAATAAATATGCAGACACACAAGGGTATGAATGAAAGAAAAGTTTTATGACAAAATGCATAACAAAATTAGAAGGTGCATGGTCCAAGATGTTAATTCTCCAAAAACATGCATGTTAGTGCATGTGAGGTCCACTAGAATGGATCAAAATGCGATTAAAATAATTTCAGGGGTCAAATGATAAAATAAACATGTAGGAATCTTATTGCAAATTACCCAAGAAAGCACGTGAATAACACAGTCTGTAGTTCAAAAAGGACTATAACGTGAATAAAATAAAGACCAGGGAACAAGTGCAAATGTTCAATGAACTATAATAAGACACATATCCAAAGTGGATATAATTGCAAAACTGAAAACGAAACAGGACCGGGGTGCAAATGTACCCTTCATCAATATGGAGCATAGGAGTTGAAATGCATCGAAGCTCAGATCTGACGGTTGAATATGAAGCGTGTTAGAGCAACGCTGATTCATTCTAAAGCCTCAATCAACGACGATGAATTGGGACTTTTTGGACGCCCAAGATTGAAACAGGAGTTCATGTTCGTGATCATACGATTACAAGAATAGGCTTGAAGGCGACCTTCAGCGATGTTCGATCGAGCAGATCTCGCTCGTCCCTCACCAAAATCTACCTCTAAGTGGTTCTTCGTCTTCCAATAGTGCTACTCTTTTCTCTTGACGGATAAATAGTGATCGTCGACTACTAGAACACAAGTTGGAGATTGTTGAATACACTCTCTTGGTGAACCTCGAACTTGCATTCCTCCCTCTCAGATGCGCTCCCAAGACTTGCAAGGAGTGTCACTGCTAAAGGAGGGACTCCGACGATTCTTATTAAGCATAAAAGATGTGAAAATGGTGAAGTGGTTGTCGACTCCGATGTACGTGGTTGGAGTAGAGTCCGATCTCCATATCAGAGAAGACCTGGGGTATCAGACTGTGGAAGGAGGCAGAGAAGGGTCGTGCGAATGTGATGGCGAGGTCAGATTCTAAACTAAGGTGATTGGGATACCTCTGATCTAGCAGAGATACCTCTGATCTAGCAGAGATACCTCTGATCTAGCAGATCGAAGGGTAAAGATGATGATCTGATTGTGCTAAATACATGAATTAAAGGCAAAAACCAAAGTAAAATCGAAATTTAATTACCTAAGGTTACCTGAGGATGAACAGAGAAGTGATTTCTCCTCGATCCAATATGAAAGGCAATGCGGTGGAACACTACGGTGGAGGACTCCGATATTTTATTTGATGGCGTTCTCCAAGCACCTTCACACGCTCCCAGTTGTAAACAAAGGTCGTTGTCACCTCCCTTCAACTCCAGAGACTAGCTTCGGGAAAAAAGATGGTGGAAAAATGGATGAAACATGGTGGGTGAAGATGATGGAGTATAAATAGTAAGAAGGTATGACGCCAACTTTGAATTCAAAATGCACACACTCTGAGGCGAGATAGAGAGTGAATGATCTGGTGTGGGAGTTAGAGGTTAGGGCTGAAAGTAAGGAGAAGGAAATGGGGACTATTAGTGACCAAAACGTGTGAAAAATTAGGGGATGGAATGTTGGCGAGAGAGGAATGCAGGCGAATAGTGTGGAAGGTGGAGTTGACCTAGGTCAACAGACCAAGGATTGATCATTGGGAAGGCATCTGGAATAGTACAAAATAGGCTACACAATAAAAAATCAATAAAAAGTTAAATAAATTAGGTAAAAATTGAAAATAACTTTAAATGATTAAATAACATAAATTAAAATGTTAAGGATTAATATTGTTTACTTAGTTGATTTTTAATTAATTAAATAAGGTATATATAAGGGAGGAAATATATAGAATATGTTATTTACTGGTATATATGCCTATATTTACAACATTATGATTTTTAATAAATTTTTTTACAAATATACATATAAACTATTAATTACTTTATTTAAAATATATTATAATGATGTTAATGGTATTTTTGTTATATTTTGAGGATTTAATTTGCCAGGTTAAATAAATAGGTATATTTAAAACATATACACAATGGTACATTTACAATGTTTACATGATTTGTTTTGGTTTGTTTTTATTTTGTGATTTTTATTTGTATTTTATATCAGTCAAATACAATATTTACAATTAATTAAAAATACAATATGTATGATTCTATATAAGAAAAAAAATAAGTAAATTATATGCATAATATACATAGGTATAATATACAATCGCACTCCAAATAGCCACATTTCACTCAACTCTGATTTTTATGAAACCCACTTCCGTTTTAATGATTATTTAATTTGGAGTACAATGAGAGCGAGTTTGGTTGATTTTGAGTCTTGGTGGAAGGATATTGATCTTTCAAGATTAGCTTTGCGGCTTTTTCAGAGTGTTGTTATTTACACAATGTACACTGCATGTCCTTGCAATTATTTTTATTATTTGCAAAAGATTTTTCTGTACAATTTTTATGTAGAAAACAATTGTGTTTGAATTGAATTTGTGTTTATATAAATTAATGAAAAGAATATGTATTATAAACAAAAATATACAATGGATGAATATATATAAATAGATGTTGATTTTCTGAAGTTTCTTGTATTTAGGCGATATCTCCCCCTACTTTATTCCTTGTCGATCAAGTCAAGTCTTGACCTTCTCCCAGGGTCAGAGTTAGACTGTATCTATTACATAAATACAGTCTATTATTTTCTTTTTTACCTTTGTTTATTTATTTATTTATTTCAGGTTAAAATAATGATAAATATACAATATTTACAAAAGAATTATGGTTAGTAAAAGAATATATTTATTGATATTTACAGGTGTTTTATAAGGGATTTTAAACTAAAATAAATGAGTAAAGATGATGAAATGCGGATTCATCATCCCCTATGCTTTACCTTTGCTTGTCCCTCTGCAAACACTTATTTGAAAAATAAGTGACTAAAATAAAAAGAAAAAGAATAAAGTAAAATAGAGAACATTAAACAATATAGAGTATTAAACTTATCTTCATAAAATCAAAGTATAGAGCTCAATCAGAGCTTCGGATTATTAGTTTGGGCATAACCTTAGTGGGAAATGGATTTGACACCCGAAAACCTCTGGAAACCATACAACTCTTGCTCACGCCTCCTCAATAGCAAATTCAGAATAAATCAACTCACATGCAAACCCTCTTGACTATGAATCTTTCTTGTACATTGTAAGTGATATGTATCTCTCCTCGGCTGAAGAGGTAGAAGTTAGTCTCCTCCAAAATGGTGACCCTAATTCCCTAATCCAATAACTCTTTCCTCAAGAAGCGTGGTATTCCCTTCTAAGTTCAAGTGCAACCGCTCAAGAAGAGGAGGTGGAGAGGAATGGACAGTAGCCAGTGTAGCTACCTATCCTAGGAGGCTTGGCCAGTGTAGACAAGTCATCCAACTGCAGGCTCGCAAATATCTAACTTTGAAGTTCAAGCTTGATTATTAACTATACATCTTTATACATACTCCGACAGACATTTTATTTTCATTCAGGACTATCCATTTTTGTGGAACTTTTGATTTTGCATTTTTTTGAATATATACAAAGGTGCAACATGAAAATAAGGAGTTTTTACTCTTGAGCCAGTAGACTATCTCTCTTTTGAATCTTTATTATAACCCACAACATTCTGTCATTAGACCTCACTCTATTGGATCAAGTTGGGGTACAATGGCCACAAATGTATGACTTCTGATGTTTACATTGGCATGTGTCTCATTCCGGCAAATCCAAACTTTTACCACTTCAACTGAGGTGAGAAAAGTGTAAGTGCAGGAGTGCAAGCTAGGCCATTATCAATAAGAATCATGTGTGTGCTACGAAGTATTCTACTTAGGCAGTCAGGATGACACTGAATAAGTCTTGTGGTTCATAAAGAATTAAGTCTATAGACCTGAAGAATCTCAATTCCATTTCCTATATGGTTCCTCTGATATCAAATCAAGTCGATTAAGATCCAACCGATCTCCATTCTTCAATTTTATTCTAGACTAGTTTAAATGTCAACATCATTCTAAAAAACGCACATACAAATGAAAAAAAAATTCCCTTATATTGAAAGAATAAAAAGGGTCAATCTTTTTGAAAAATATTTCAAAGAATTTCGCTATTTTTTTATGGATTTTAAGCAATTTTTTAAGAAGGAAAAGGATTAGTAGATTAAATGTATTTTCAAAGAATATATGTATATGAGTATACATACAAGGATTATACAAATTTTATACATGATTTTACAAGAGGATTTTGTTCACAAGTTTTAGATGCAAGTTTTATAAAAAGTATATTTTCTACAAAAAAGAATTATATTTACAAGTGGACAAGTGATTAAGGTTTTTATACCCTAGATTTTATAAATATATATACATCTCATAATCTATATCCCAAATGATAAAATAATTTTACAAAAAGTTTACAACCCTCTTCAAAACATTTTACAAAAGAATTTACAAACATTTTACAAAATCTTCTACATTTTTTTTTACAAAAGTGTTACAAATGTTTTTTCAAACTATTTTTCAAATAATTTTTACAAACAGTTTTTTGCAAACATTTTGCTTTCAAAAAATGTTCAATCATTTTGTACAATATACACAGTATTGATACAGAAGATAGTTTACAAACATTTTACTAGCAAAACATTTTTACAAACAATTTTCGAAAGATTTGTATCAAAATAGTTTTACAAAAAAAATCAATTATTTTGACAAACAATTTAAAAACAATTTTACAAAAGTTTTTACGAAATATTTTACAAAACAAAATTTTCAAACAATTTTACAAAAGATTCTTACAATTCATTTTACAAATCACACATATTTTTTAAGTAATTTATATATTATTAATAAAATACGAGATATGGCTAAAGTATATTGTATATATACAATATATACAACACCCCCATTACTTAGCTCGAACTATGTCCTCATAGTGACAAAAGAGCAACAAAGGAAGACATAACTCGTGCTAAGTAAAGAAAAGTGAAAAGAATCTATACAACAACGGCTCAAGTAATGATGAAAAGAATAGAAGTCGGTAATCCTTGTTAGACATGCAAGACCTTGACGAGCCATTTTGAAATAATTGTTATTGCAAATACCATCCCCTAAACTAAAATGAAGAGTCACTCATTTGCATAATAGGTCCCTTAGTACAATTAATGTTATGTACCATGGCCATCATAATGATAATACATTTATTGTTTCAATGGTTGAATCATTCAGGCTAGTGCTTGGATGTATATCTAAAGAGTTAAATTGAGGACTCATCAAGCACTGTCAAATGATTATTAAGAGATGATCTCCAGCCTGAGTGGGAGATGGCAATACTTTCTTTTTTGTCTGATATATGATCGACCTCTGGATCTAGGTCCTCTGCATAGGTATAGATATTCAGAGGCGTTGGATTAGTTAGATCAAAGAGTTGACTTAACAAGATCGAGATAACCAAAGACCTATGTCGTATGATGTCACGATATAGGCAGGCATCCTCTGACCTGAGACATATGTGTTACTATATGTCTGAGTATCCACATTTGGCAGTCCGATTGGTTGATGGCCTAATCAAGGTCTATACACTGACGTGCTGGTGTGCATAAAAGGGCATATGAGTAACACGATCACTCAAAAAGATCATACAAGTTCATTTATTGAACCGGAAGACATGAGATCTTGGTAATCAAATTCCATGCACGATCGTCTCGCTTTGTAAGCTTGACTGAATTTGTAGGTTTGATATGTACTTTTGGAAAGTATATTATCAACGCCTAAGTATAATATATGCTTTTGAATAGTATATGATCGATACCGACACCCAATGATCGAATGAGAAAATTAATGATAAAAACTTGAAGGAGACAGTCTAAATAGATCTAAACTTTGGGTTTATTCTAGGTCTTCCAGGATGCAGGATGTACATGTATTAGGAATACATGAGTGTGATGTTATCATAAATGATTGTATAACCATGACACTTTCTTTCATTGGGAGTGATGAAACATGTTTGGATTTTAGTTACTCCTCTCAATAGAGAAGTAATCTGATCTTGGTTCAAAAGTTGGACAATGATCTGAATGGGACGAAAAGATTAGATTTATGATTTTGATTTAATCAACATGTATGGGAGGTCCACAAGATATGGATTTGAGATTTAATCTCAATATCCAAGTCACTGAACATGGAACATACAATCACCCTACCTTATCTCCAAGTATCCGCAGAGTAAATGCATTATCCTTGAACGATTTCAAGGATAATTTCATTGTTGTTTTTGTATATAATCATTGAGAAATGGATAATTAAATGTGATTTATTTATCATGAATAATATAAATTTGATTGATATTATTTGGACTTATAAACAGAGTTATCTGAGATAATTAATGTGAATTAATTATCAAATATGTGAATAATGTGAATGTGATACATATTATTTGAGCACATGAGAATAGAGATCCATTAAAATTAAATGTGATTTAATTATCATGGATATTAATAATGTGGATAGCATTGTCCATATTAATCATATATATTACAAATGTAATACTATTGTAATTTATATTTGTTGATTAACTATTGATATGAATTGGAATCACATTAGAAAATTAATTGAAATATAATTTACATTTTATTTTGTGTTGAGAATGTGTCTCATAAATATCCAATGGCATGATTGCAATGTTCACAAAAAAATGGATTTATTTTTGTGAGATAATTTACAACACATTTTGTTGTAAATTATTGGAGTTTTTTATGGGATAATGTAATTTCATGAAATTGGTGGTGGACGGCCACCAAGTCCTACATGGATTGGGTGGTTGTCCCCCTTATTATGGTAGGATGATTATCTCCTTCCCAATTATCTCCAAGTTTAATTGATTTAATTCGAAATTAATTTATTTGGATTATTCAATATATATTTAATTTAATTTAATTGATGCTGTTTGTTTTTTACAACAAAATCATGACCATTGAAAGGAACACAAATCAATCTCATCTATTGATTTTGTGTTATCCCTGGACTCCCAAAATACTATATAAGAAAAAGCAACCCTTGCTCTTCAATACACATCAGAGACTCAACAACAAATGCTCTCTCACTCATTCTCTGCACAAAATATCTCTCTCTCTTATTGTGGTTGTCTACCATGGAGCCCTGGAGAGAGTCGCTGTCGCATCATCATTTTGCTGTCGGATAATTTGCTCCTGGATCTCTGTCTCCTTTGATGCGCCTTGCTCGCAAAAAAGACGTTGGATCTCGTGTGACGAGATCAGTAGTTTTGCCACTTGGATCGTCAACATGGATTCCGAGGAGCATGCATTTCATCAACATGCTCGAAAGCATCTCCTCTATCAGATCACACTAAGACAAGAGGTCTCTTCCATTAGAGACTCGATCGCAACCACGCTTCAAGAACTAAACCTAATACTTGTTTTTGGTTTAGACGAAACGATCCGAGAAGTGTTCTTGGATGATGTGGTTTCATCGTTCAAAAATTTTAAATTCCACTACCCCGAACGACTAGTACCACTAGTCGCTCCCGATTGTAGACGATACACGTTGTGCTTAAGGATATTCACATATACCTCAAGTGGTATCAGGGCTATATGTGCATGTTTTGGATATGATCCATAAATCTAAGATGGCTTGGGCATTTTTGGTTGTATTAATTTTCATTGTATTTTGCTCACGTAGACCTTTTTTGTATGATTTCTTAGCCATGTTTAAAAGTGTTTAAGCACAACATTATCAATGGATAATATTTACCATTAAATAAAGAAATCATGGGTCTTGAGTTGCATGATTTGGATATCTGATCACTCAAGTTACGATCATTTTTGTGAACATTTATCCATTGTTTCAGGGTTGGTGAATCATGACATAATTAAAGAGTTAATAAAAGTTTTAAAATGCTTATAAATGCGTGAATATCACTTGAGTTCTATTATGAATCAAATTAACAAACTTTGAAAACTTATTTTGTGTAATTTGGATTTAAATTAATTGAGATATGATAATCTTAGTAAATAGGGATCACTGCTGAAAATTACTTTCCCAATCAAGACCCTTGTAATTGTCATTTAATCAATTAGTGGAAATATGTGGTTAATTTCTTGAAATAATTATTGATTAATATTTGTGAAATATTATGATTATTATTTCCTTAAATGACATTAACTTAATTAAAATTAATTAGATATGATCTATATCACAATTAATTACATCAATCTCAACAAACATTTATGCTTGAATAAAATTGGGGATTTGTTTAAAAATCTCCTTATAATATTAATCGAAATGGTTTTGATAAATATCATCATATGGTATTAGTTCGGTTGAAAGACCTATTATCATTATAAAAAATGAAAATGATAAAATAATATTATCCTGACCTGCGGCGGATATGGTGTCTAGCCGGGGAGCGTAGGGGTAGGAGGTTGCTATGTGATTGGTCTGTCCCACTCCCATCGATAGTGTCCATAACGGAGGGTAAGGAAAGTATAATGCTTGAAGCGATCATGATGTACTTTTCTAATTAATAAAAATTTAATAATACATATTTTGTTATTATACCATCATTCAAGTAATAATTAAAATTTTTAGTGGTTGAATTATTGGATTAAAAATAGATTTAATATGATTAAATTAATTATATCCAAATAAACATCCTATTTTGAATAGAGACGTTATTCCCATGGAAGAAGTAATTATGTGAATACGATTCATAATAATTAATTAGAATTTGAACATGATATGGAGGATCACATAAGTGACATCCATGGTCTTCCATCAAGGCGAAGGGTTCCGTCGCCAGGGATTGTATGTAGGAGACGTCTGTCTAAAGGGACAGCTCCACCATACAAGCGCATATGGATCGGTCTCTTTGCTTCTCGAAAGTGTAAGGCTATATGTGTAGTGTCCCTAATATCGAGTCCTCATATTATTGGGGTGATATTGGATTGCACATAGTGAGTTCCAGTCCTATTGATGGTTGGTTCAATTAACGATGGGTCAACATCACCATAGGGGTGTTGGGCCTGGGTGTTAAAGGACGAATTGAGAATGTAAGTTGGACTTGCAAGGCAGAATGATTTCCCGCTTCTTTTTATCTGAGTTACAAGTTCTCATATTATTGGGATGTAACAAAGATAAGAAGGTGATCCGAGATCTTTCTTGAGATATAATGGTAATTATATCTCTTGCATTGAAAGTGATTAAGGGGATGAACTTTTAGTGTTGACAAGGCGAGACAACTTTGATATAAAATTTCCTAAACAAAAGTAAAATATATATTTATAGATTTATGCAAATTATCTTATTTCAGATAATACTCATTAAACTCACTCAATATTATACTCAGTAATGACAAGTAAAATATCATGGATTGGATCCATGATAAAGATATTGTACTTGCTATTGGACACATAATGTATGTGGTTCCCATGTTCGAGTTTCCTCATAATAACGAGGAATGACAACTAAATAGACAATAGGACTAGAACCATAGGGTTTGTATGTCTCCATAGTC
Source organism: Ottelia alismoides (assembly GCA_037367405.1). Lineage (NCBI taxonomy): Eukaryota > Viridiplantae > Streptophyta > Magnoliopsida > Alismatales > Hydrocharitaceae > Ottelia > Ottelia alismoides. The sequence goes on from JAZKJV010008192.1 coordinate 930,580, forward strand.
TTGATCTCTCATCGAATGTACTTTGGAAGTGACATGTCGATGATGATCGTAATTGTCAAATAATCCTTATAAAACCTAAGAAGATATTTTGGAAAACATGTGTACTCTTGACATTTAATAATGAATAACATGGTTTACTGCATTATGTGGTGGCTTGATAAGAGATGATGTATTCAAAATATTTGAGTACATGCCTGAACCAAAGTATTTAAGAGTTAAGATGGATGTAAATATGGTGATTGTCATCATTCTACTATCTATACTCAAGTTCTCCATGAATCTTTATAATATTCACATTATATTAATTAAATGAAGCATGTATAAAAGTTGAAATAATTTTATATTGAAATCTTTTGAGTTCAACATAAAAGATTCTTTGTCTTAAGCAATAATTGTTTATAGATAAAGGAAGCGTAGTGGAAGCATGGGCAGGACCCGGATAGTGCATCGGAATAATCTACATTTGATCATTGAAACATACTTGCTTATTAGATAAGATCAAAGTCTAATAATTGTATCTGACTCCTCTAATAACACTTGTAATTGGTTGCATATGTTTTGGAAAACTAGAAAATTAGATCTTAAGGTTTAATAGCCATCCAAATGGACGTTGATGCAATTGTTGCAACAATCTATATTGTATAGATAGACTTCATATTTTCAATGGGAGAGCCCTTAGTCTTAGAGAATGTCTCTATGACCTAGATATTAGAATACACACATTGTATATTTCTAAATGTTGGAAATGAACATGTATTCTGGAATAGACCTATCATAAAGTGTTATGATGGATATATTTCAGATAGTAATCTAACATCTAGTGGACTCCACTAAATTAGAATATTAATGAATAGCTCATTAATAATCCAAATATTGAAAATTAAACCTTACAAGATCAATAGGAGGATGAAGATCATTTTTACAATGATCTAACATGAAGCCTTGGACATAAGTCTATTGATGAGATGAATAGACTAGTAAGAGATGAAACTTTAGAGTGTTTGAAATTTCAAATCTTACATACTTGTGAATATTGCATTCAATGTAATATATATCCAATGCCCCATCTATGGGAATGGTGTAAGAAGTCAAGGTACTCAAGATCTGATCCATATTGATGTATGTGGATCATCTCTATCATTATAACATTAATGATATGTGATATCGATTGATGATTTTTTGTGATATGAGATTTCTTCCCTTCATCTTAGAAACCTTTGAAATGTTTCAAAATTTTGGTTTAGAACCAAAGTTTGAAGGAAGATGAAAATGCATTTTATATAATCTAAGTATTAAGCACCTATTGGATTAATTCAAGGAATACCTTATGGATATATGAATATCATTCTTATCTAACTCCTCCTAATATACCTAAACTCAAAAGAGTTGTAGCGAGATGCAATTGGATCATGCATTACACGATTTGATCAATGATGAATATTAGCATAATTATCTCTTAGTTTCCATGTATATATATGCAATAGAGACTACATTATATATTATTAATAAGATTACATGCGGATCTAAACTCGAAAACCCACATAATCTATGGTTTGGAATCTATCCTAGTGTTGGACACTTGAGGATTTAGGGTTGCTTGGTCCATGACCATGTCATGGATGAGAGTAAGCTGGAATCTAGCACTAGAGAGTGCTACTTCATTAGGAAAATAAAGGATGATATTGGATACCTACTTTATGGCCTTGAGACTCTGCAAAGATATTATCTCTAAGGATATGATTCTTAGAGGATGACTCTCTTGAGAATCAAGATGAAAATGAAGTGAAGGAACTCATTTATCTTGAGAATACAATGAGGATCCTAAAATTGGAAATTAAAAGTACAATTAAAGATGAAACACTAATACCTCTTCAAATTTGTTTGAGGAAGGATTCCATGTGTCAAGTAAGTCTGACAGTGATCTGAGTTCATATGATGAAGCTTCTAAGGATCATGACATGAAGAGATGGATGTTAGGAATAAAGTCTAAAGTAGACTTCATATACAAGTGTTGTATATGGACCCTTGAGGATCCACCTATAAGTGTAAAACTTGTTAGGTGTAAATGGATCCTCAAGAGAAAGAGGGAACCTAATGTGAAGGTAAAGAGCTTCAAAGCACTGCTCATATCCCCAAGATACACACCGAAGAGAAGACATCGCTTGAGATGAGGCTTGTTCTTTAGGTACCATGCTTAAATCATAAGAACATTGCTAACTATAGCTACACAACATTACTATGACATCTTCAAGACGTGAGTCAAGATTGCATTCCTCTATGGACACCTCTCTAAGGATATTCATATGAAGTAGGCCCACGGCTTCATAGTAGAGGAAAGCAAGGTGTACAAGCTTAACATACTCCATCTATGGACTCAAATAAGCTTCTTGTAGTTAGAACAATAAATTTAATGAAATTATAAATATTATGATTTCAAATAGAATCTTGATGAACCGTCAGAAGCTCAGTGTGAGTGACATTGTGTTCATCGTCCTAAATGTACATGATATCTTAATCATTTAGAATGATATAAGGATAATGATAAGTGTTATAAAATCTGGTTGTTCCATACCTTGAGATATGATCTCAAGGATATCTCTTGAGATCTTATTTCTGGAAATGTTCTGAGCTAAAGAGAAAAGGGTATTAGAACCGCCACTTTAGTAATACACCTTGGACATAAACCTGTTTTTAGAAAACTCCAAGGAAGGCTTCTTTCCCATAAGATATGGTCCTGAACTATCTTTAGGGATAACACCTAAAAGAGTTGCAGGAGTGAATGCTAAAACTGCTCGCCCTTGTGCATTAGTTATTAGAAGCCGGGTGTATGCTAGATTTGTGCAAAAGACAGATGTCTTCCATGCAGTGGGAGTAGTAAATTGTTACTAATCCTACGATGGAAAGAAAACACTTAATTAAAGTTATAACAACATCTTCAAAGATGACAAGACTTTTTGAGATAGTAATCTCAAACTCTTATCTTCAAGAACTTAAGACATTATATATAGTAATCTAAAAGGTCTTTACTACAGATGCCTTATAAGACATAAGACCGGGTCTTAGTCTTAGGAGATAGAGATCTCTGCGAATAAGGACATTTTGATAAGGATAATAGAAATTACATAGAAGTTATATTGATTAGTGAATTATATTATTAAAGACACTACAATTAACAAGATTTAGTATTTGTTGCATAAGATGAAACATTAGCATTGGATGCGAGCACTGTTACTAAGAGATATCAAAGTTCCATAACATGACTTGGCATAGTCTCTTAGGAATAGAGCGACTGATCTTCTTACCTAGATATTTTTCTAAATATCCTATGATTGTCACAAGAGTGCGGGTTTAAAATATTAGCCCATTAATGTCTCTTTGGGCTAGTGGGAGATTGTTGCACATGCAATCCCACGGTGAGCCATTTTACAATAATTGTTATTGCAAATACCATTCCCTAATCTGAAATGAAGAGCTACTAATTTGCATAATATGTCCCTTAGTACAATTAGGGTTATGTACCATGGCCATCTTAATGATCACACAACTTTTAATTCAATTGTTTAATCATAGAGGCTGGTGCTTGAATAAATATCTAAAGAGTTAGACTGAGGACTCATTAAACACTATCAAATGATTATTAAGAGATGATCTTCTGCCTGAGTAGGAGATGTTAATCCTTTCTTTTTTGGTTAATATATGGCCGACCTCTTGATGCAGGTCCTTTGCATAGGAATAGAGATTCATAGGTGTCAGATTAGTAAGGTCAAAGAGTTGACTTGACGAGATCGAGATAACCAAAGACCTATGTTGTATGTTGTCATGATATAGGCACACATCCTTTGACTAGAGACAAATGTATTACTATATATCTGAGTATGTATATTTGGCAGACCCATAGGTTGATGGCCTAATAAAGGTGTATATACCGGAGCGTTGGTGTGCAAACAAGGGCATATGAGTAATACAATCACTTAAAGGGATCATACATGTTCATTTACTTAACTAGAATATATGAGCTCACTCATGAGATACTGGGAATTAGATTCCGTGCACGGTCATCTTGCATTGCAAGCTTGATTGAATTTGTAGGTTTGATATATACATTCAGAAAATATATGATCAATACCTAGGTATGATATATTTTGGAAAGTATATGATCGATACCGACTCCCAATGATCTAATGAGAAACTTAATGATAAAACCCTGAAGGAGACAGTCAAAATAGATCTAAAACTTGGTGTTAACTCTAGGTCTACCAGGATGCAGGATGTACATGTATTAAAAATACTAGAGGGTGATGTGATCATAAACGATGTATAAACATGACACTTCCATTCCTAGGACTGATGAAAGTGGTTTGGTTTTTAGTGACTCGTCTCATTAGAGAAGTAATATCATCTTGGTGTAAATGTTGGACAGTGATTTGAATGTGATTCAGATGCAATGAAAATATTAGATTTATGATTTTGATTTAATCAAACATCTATGGGAAGTCCACAAGATCTGGATTTGAGATTTGATCTCAATATCCAAGTCACTATCTCCATATCCTTATCTCCTAGTATATGCAGAGAATGTGCATTATACTTGAAAGAGTTCAAGGATAATTTCATTGTTGATAATGTAACCGGGCATTGAGAAATGGATAACTAAATGTAATTTAATTATAATGAATAATATGAATTTGATTCTTGTTATTTGGACATATAAAGAGAGTGATCTAAGATAATTAAATGTGATTTAATTATCAAAGATGTGAATAATATGAACATGATTCATATTATTTGAGCACATGAGAATAGAGAATCAAGATAATTAAACGTGATATACTTATCATGGATATGAATAAAGTGGATAGCACTATCCATATTGATCATATATATTAAAATGTGATTTATAATATATATGAGAGAGCCTAGTGTAATTTATATTTTTGGTAAATTATTGACGTGTTGGATTCACATTGGATAGTTAATTGAAAATATATTTTACATTTTATTTTGGGTTATGAATGTGATTCACAAATTTCCAATGGCATGATTGCAATGTTCACAACATAAGTTGGATTTATTTTTGTGAGATAATTTACAACAAATGTTGTTTTAAATTATTGGAGATTTTTATGGGATAATGTAATCTCATAAAATTGGAAAAAGATTGCCATCCACCAACAAAGGTTGGGGATGGCCCCCCAGTCCTACTTAGATTGAGTGGTCATCCCCCCCTTATTATGGTAGGATGATTATCTCCTTCTCAATTATCTCCAAGGATAATTGATTTAATTGGAAATTAATTTATACTAATTATTCAATATATATTTATTTTAATTTAATTAATTGTTGTTAGTTTTTTTCAACAAAATCACGGCCATTGAAAGGAACACAAATCAATCTAATCCACTAATTTTGTGTTATTCATGGACTCCCAAAATAATATATAAGAAGAGGCAACCTTGATTTTCAATACACATCAGAGACACAAGGACATATGCTCTCTCTCTATCTCTCTTATTCTCTACATGCCAAGTCTCTCTCTCTCTCTCTTATTGTGACTGTCCTCCATGGAGCCCTAGAGAGAGTCGCCATCGTCACTGCATTGTCGTTATGCTTCCAAATCATTTGCTCATGGATCTTTATCTCCTTCAGTGAGTCTTGCTCGCGGAGAAGACTTCAGATCTCATGTGACGAGATCAGGAGATTCGTCACTTGGATCATCAACATGGATTGCGAGTAGCACATGTTTCATCAATGCACTCGCAAGAATCTCCTCCGTTGGATCAGACTTGAGATAGGAGGTCTCTTGCTTTAGAGACTCAATCACAATAACGCTTTAAGAGGTATACTTAATACTTGTTTGTGGTTTAGATGACATTATCGGAGAAGTGTTTTTGGATCATGTGATTTCATCATTCAAAAAATTTTAAATTCCGCTGCCCCCAGCAACTAGTACGACTAGTCACTCTCGATTGCATACATTGCGATCCTCACGATTCAGTGATGCACTCAAGGATCTTTCCATATCCTTCAATCCCCCTTATACTTAGGAGCGAATAATCTGAAGTATAGGAAAATTTACAAGCGTGGAAATTCGAGGAAAAGAATGAACAAACTCAATGACTCGACTTGTCCTCTCTTATACTTTGGGTAAAAGATCCCTAGGTATGGAAAAAGAATATCAACAAGTTGAAGGACTAGCGACAGAACAGAAGAATTAAAAGAAAATAGAAACACAAAAGAGAACGAAATGAACGACACCACTCCCCCTATGCTTATGGTATAACATCCCTAAGTATAAGAAACAATTGGAGTGATAAAATAGAATGAAAATGGAAAAACTCAAGTCATTCACCCCCCTATAGATAGGATAATGTACATCCTAAGTATATCACACACACACACATAAAGGAGGTGAACGATAAAAATAGAAGAAGAAAGAATAAAATGAAAGGATATATACAAAAGAAAATTATTCATGTATCAGACGTAGAAGATGTCAAAAAGTAAACGTCTCATACCACAGATATGGAATCAACCATAGACAAGAATGTATCATGTTCTAGATATGGCTCCAACAACTGCCCATTCACAACAAATGGTTGTGTGTTAGATGACAACCTAAATATGACAATACTACCTTTTTCATGCACATCTCTCACAATGAACGATCCTTACCATTTTCTTTTTAATTTGTTAGGAAACAACTTCAATTTCGCATCAAACAACCAAACTTTCTGATTAAGTGAGAATGTCTTCCTCCTAATGTCTCTATCATGAGAATGCTTGACTTTCTCCTTAGACATGAGTGACTTGTTGTATGCAAAATCTCGGAATTCTAGCAATCTAGTTGGATCTAACTTTATATTCCGTCTTGCCTTCTCATAGTCCAAATTGCATATACAAAGTGCCCATAATGATTTGTGAATTAATTCAACATGGAAATCCTTACCATATTGCAAGTGGTAAGGCTTTCCATAAACCAATCTATAGAGAGACATTCCCAATGGAGACTTGTATGCCATCTGATAAGTACATAGAACAGAGTCAAGCATCGAGGACTAATTCTTCCTATCTCGACATACAAGCTTATGCAATATCATCTTTATCTCCCTATTTGATATCTTTGCCAAGCCGTTAGTCTATGGGTAGCAAGGAGACACGACTATATTCTCAATGGTGTATTCCTTAACAAGATTCTTGACTTCTCTAATAACGAAATGGCTTTCACCTTCTGAATAGAGTATTATCCCAAACCGCACAATAATTTGGTCCTTGAGAAAGGAACAAGCTGTACGACTGTCAACAGTTCAGGTGGGGATTACCTCCACCCAATGACTAACATAATCCATGGCAAGTAGGATATACTGAAACCCCTGACTGACAGGAATGGGCCCATGAAGTCTATGCCCCAAGCATCAAAAACATATGAAATATGGATATATCTCAGGGGCATGGTATCTTTGGAACAATGGTTTCTCCCTTTTTGTGACAATCAATGCATCCTCAAATGTAATTTGTAGCATATTTAAATAAAGTTGGTCACCATAGGCCACTCTGTAAAATCTTTGCGACCATGCGCTTCCCCGACGGATGCCCACTAGACTCTAATTTGTGACAATGCTAAAGTACGCTCGTGTATTCCTCCTAAATAATGCACCTTCTCCAGATACAATATGTACCTTCATGAAACAGGTACGGATCCTCCCATTGGTAAAAATGTATCTTTGACAGGAATCTGTCTACCATGTACTTTGACCAATCTTGTGGAAATTTCATAGAGATAAGATAATTCACAACATAAACATACCTAACAATGGGGGGAAATAAAGGGTCGCACGATTTCACAAGCGAAACTGCAGTCAGTGTGTTGACCACTCTAACATCCCATGTTGATCAACAATTAATCCACAATATAAATAAAGTCATGAATAACAAAAATGTGATGTTAAAATTTATTATCTCTACAATAAGATGCATAGTGATTAAGCATGTAGAGGTCGAACCACAGAGAGCGAAACGGTAGCCTACAATTATTTGTGCACAACCAAGTCATTTATTATGTATATACATCTTTTTGTGGTTTTTTTATTGTATATATTTTTTATTTTGATTTTATATTTTTAATTTGTTTTCTATTTTTTAGTTTCTTACTTTCCTTTTACATTTTAGATTTTTATAATTTTTTTCTTTTAAAAATATATACATAGGATATATATATACATTTAGAGTAATATATTTATAAATTTTAATAAATATAAATAAAATCCAAAAAAAGTTGTTTTTATGTTTATATATTTTTCTAATGTTTTTGTAATTTTTCTACCACTAATTTTTATATAATTTTAAAATAAAAAATATCCGAATTAAGAGATTAAATAATTACCCGAAATTGATTTGAATATTAAAAGTAGTAAATAAGGATTCAAATTACTCAAATCTATTTTAGAATTTAAATATTTATATAACGAAAATTATTAAATAGAAAATTTTTTGATTTTTTGATACTTTTTAAATTTTCTATGAAAGATTTTGTGGTTTTTCAATTTTTAAGCTTTTTCTTTTTCCGGAAGGCTTGGATGCATATTGAACTAGGGAAGCACTTAGTGATTTTTGGTTTATAATCAAAATATGATAAACTATACTATATTGTTTTTTAGAAATTTTTGGACACATTTTTTTATATTTTTTGTATTTTCTAAGCTAAAGAGTACAAAAATAGGCTCTTTCGATTTTAAATAAATAGACAGATGCGTAAAAATGGAAAATAGATATGGAGCATGAAAATGTATGGCATAAGGCATTTGTCCCTATTTTGTGGATTTTTTGGAGCACCTTAGCTATTTATAAAAATTAGATGAAATGCATAAAAATGCATGTCGTTGCTGGTGCATAATTGCAATAAAAAAACATCAAGGGGCTCAATGCAATTTTTCAAAAAGTATACAACATATTATTTATTTTACGAGACAATTTAGCAATTACAAAAACTGTTGGGGGTTTCAATGCAATTTTCCCAGCTCACGTGGGATGAAACATGAGCTAAGCTAGACAAGGCCAAAATGTAACTACAAGAAGTATAGGGGCATTTCTACAGAATTTTCTTTTTTGTACCCATTATATTTTATCTACTGGGCTACTTACTAAATACAAAAGAACAAGGCAGAGTTGTGTAATTTACCCCATTCCTACGTAGGATCGGATGATCCTGATGATTTCACTTGACACGTGGCATCTCCTTACGGCCCGATGATGCTTCGCGCTCGACGCCTAAGATTAGATCACTAGAAGAGATCCAACGGCTGCGGCTCTGCTTGATCTGACGTCTACTGCTGCGCGAGAGGAATAAGGCTCGATCCGGCAGTGGAGAGGCACATTGGATGAACAGAGAGGAAGCCTCGCTGGGGCAAACTTCCTGCTGTCGAATCTCTCTCCTCCATTGGCCAGAGCTATTCCAAAATGTCCCAAAAGGTTGCTGGTGACGTCCTCTATCTAATGGGGGTTTCAGAAGGAGTGTAGAAGCAATAGAGCGCCACCACGACGCAAGAGAAGAAGTGGCGCCCCAAGTATCTCTGACGTAGTGCGAAGTGTCCCCCCAGGTGCCTTCCTACAATCTGAACATGCACAGACGAGAGGTATGGCATGAAGCGAAGTGCCTTGACCACGGGTGAAGCCGGGATGCGTAAATGGGAGGCGGAGCGAAGTTGGTCCGACGAGTGGTGGTAGAGAACCCTCGAGTCGTTGATCGAGGCTCGATCGGGTGGTTCAGATGGTCAGTTTATATGGAGAAGACGAAGGGGATCTAAATGGGATAGATAGCAGGGTCGAGAATGACCTGAATCACGGTGGAACATGGCGGGAGAGGAGAGCTCCAGCGATCGAAGATCAAGAACCTACACTACTCTAATGACCCATATGCTAAACTAATTACTAGATCAACAAGGGAAAGATAAATCTACCTAAAAGGGAAAGCACGAAACTCATACCTGACCGGAGATCGGGAGCAGGGACGTCACCGGTGCGACGCCCTGGGTGCACCTCCGTCCTTCTGGAGCTCTGCCCGGCCGCGAGAGGACTTCCCTTCTCACGAGAAAACCTTCTAGACCAATGACAAGGGTTCCTAGACTCGAAAAGGTAAGCAAATTTGAGATGAAGGTCGGAGGCTTTCATTTATAAACATTATGGGACACCCTTGTTGACTAATGAATCGACGAGCTTATGAGCTATGTACAGTGGATCTAAGGCCTAGGCGTGGATGTATGATGATCAATGATATTTCTCTCTGAAGGAAGCGAAGTCGATTGATCAATAAACCAAGTGGGAAATCAGGATGAAAATCAGGGATTTGATAGTTTCGACAGGAGCAGCGCCTGGAGGGGCTAGTTGACTAGAAGTCAACTCTTGACGTGACCCCATTTGTCCACGCCAGGCGTTAAATGACAAAATAGCGGACCTTAATAAATTAAAATTAGTAATTGATTTTATTAATTTTTTCGTACAAAATAAAAAAATGCTTTTTTATTTTATTTAGTTTGTTATTATGATTTTTAATTATTTTTTGGTGTTATTTATCAGTAGTCAATGTTTAAGGCTATATATATATATGTATATTCACCTATGTTTTGACTATTTTATTTTTATTTTGTATATTTTATTTTATATATTTATAACATATTATTTATGACACAAATATATTTTTATTATATTTTTATGATTTTATTTGTACACTTAAATAAATAGGTATGTAAATTATATAGGTATACTTATAAGTATTTTATCTATGTAATATATATATATTATTTTATTTTAATGTCTTTTCTTGGGTTTTTTAGTAAAATATAAATTATATTTACAGTAGTATAAAAATATAAGAGCATGAAGAATGAAAGAATAAAATCTCCTTTTATTTATTTATAGGTATTAACATAGGTATTTTGCCTATATATTAATATATGCTTATTTTATTTTGTGTTTTCTCTTTGGTTTTATTTTTGTTTTAATATGTGTATCAGGCATAAATAATCTTTACAAATTTATAAAAAAATAAAATTATAGAAATAATAAGGGAGGAATAAAGTGAATATTTTATTCGGGTATAATGTACAATGAGGGTCCAAAACCTAACTTTCACATTGTAACTCCAAACATTATGAAACCACTTCCATTAAATAGCCTATTGAAAGTTATATACAATTAGAGGTGATTTTGATACATTTTGAATTTTTATTTGAAAGATATGGCTCTATGAATTTGGGATTTTGGCTTTTTATTCTGTGTATAAAAAATACACTGTATATTATTTTTGTACGAACTCAATTTTGTATTTATATTTACATAATTATCTACAACTTAAAGTTTATTCATTTGATGAATAAATAATAAAGGATAAAATAGGTGTCAAAAATGTTTTATTGAATGAATAAAATAACTGGGTTTTTGTTGTATTTTTGGCCCTCATCTCCCCTACTTTATTCCTTGTCGACCAACTCAATTCTTGACTTTGTCGTGGGGTTTATGGTTATAAAATATCTTTGATATTTTATTCTTTTTCTTTTCTACTCTTTATTCTATAATTTTGGCATTAAAAACTATAATATTTACACAATAAATGCAATAAATGATTAATGCTATTTTGTACAAATTATTGTTATTTACATGCATTAGCTAGGGTTTTTGAGGCCAAAATGACAGAATGAAGGCGATAAAATAGAGATTCATCAATACCATGGGAGTCAGCCCACAGACAATATGGTCTCATCTAGAGAGGTCTCTGATATGGGAAGTATTGACTTCTCAGAAGTCTCTGCATCTGTGATTCAGGAAAGGTGATCTGACATAAACTCTTTACTCCTGATTATGTCGAATCTCTATATAAAATTCTAGGAGAAGAATGATCCATCTAATAAGGCGCAGTTTGGCATCCTTCTTTGCATGTAGGGACTGTATGGTAGTGTGATCCGTGTATACATTAACATGTGAACAAAGGTGGCAAGATCTGAACTTATTTAATGCAAACACCACTGCTAACCTATCCTTCTCTATTGACTATGCAATTATGATGTTCCTCATACTAGCATACTATATAGTAAATGGTATCTCGTTCCTTCTCTACCCTAAAACAACTCCTACTGCAAAATCTGACGCGTATGTCATGATCTCAAAAGGGAGAGACCAATCAGGTGGTTGTATGACAAAAGCACTAGTAACCATGTCTTTCATTTGGTGAAATGCTAGGAGCACTTTCTCATAAACAATAAAATCACTCTCCTCGGATAGAGGCTCAGTCAAAGGTCTGGCGATCTTGTAGAATTCCTTAATGAATCGCCTATAAAATCCAATGTCTCCTAGAAATAACCTCAACTGCTTCACATTATGAGGTGGCTCTAGATTGGAGATCACATCAATCTTAGCCGAGTCGACCTCCATACCATGTTGACATAGCCTAATATAATCCAATTAGTCACCATAAAGCGACTCTTTTCTAAACCACAAACAAGTAATAGGATTACCTCTTGAAGCGTGGTTGCGATCGAGTCTCTAAACGAAGAGACCTCCTGTCTAAAGTCTGATCCGACAAAGGAGACACTCGCGAGCGCCTTGATGAAACACGTGATCCTCGCAATCCATGTTGATGATCCAAGCGACGAATCTCCTGATCTCGATACACGAGATCCAACGTCTTCTTCACGAGTGAGGCACACTGAAGGAGACGGAGATTCACGAGCAATCAAACCGACATCATAACGATGACGTTGCGGCGATGGAGACTCTATCTATGGCATCCATGGTGGACGGCCATATGAGAGAGAGAGAGAGAGTGGGCGTGTAGAGAGAAAGAGAGAGAGCCTTGTGTTTTCCATTAGCATATGAAGAGCAAGGGGTGCCCTTCTATTTATAATATTTTGGGATCCATGGATCTCAATCCATGGGCAACACAAATCCAATGGCTCACAATGATTTGTGTTTCTTTTAATGGCCACGATCTTATTGTTAAAAACACAACAATTATTAATTTAATAAAATCAAATATATACTCAGTATATTTTGATTTACATAAAATAAATCTCTATTGGAGAAATAGGAAGGAGGCAAGCCTCCTTCCATAAGAGGAGTGGAAGGCTACTATATTCCACGGTGGAATTGTAGCCGTCCACCCTCTATATGAGGAAGGTGGCTTTCCTTTCCTTATTACATGAGATTACATTATCTCATGATTCTCTCCAATATTTGCAACAACTTTTGTTGCACATTATTTCACTAAATTAAATCCAATTTACTTTGTGAATATTGCAATCATGCCATTGGAAATTTGTGAATCATATTCACAATCCCAAAAAATGTAAATTACTATGTCAATTTAATGTTCAATGTGAATCCAATTCACATCAACATTTAATTAACAAATGTAAATTACAAATATCTCTCTCTTGTATATTCTAAATCACATTTATAATATATATGTTTAATATGTATAGTACTATCCACATTATTCATATCCATGATAATTAAGTCACATTTAATCATCTTGGATCTCTTATTCTCATGTGCCCAAATAATATGAATCACATTCACATTATTCATATCTTTGATAATTAAATCACATTTAATTATCTTAGATAACTCTCTTTATAACATGAATCAAATTCATATTATTCATGATAATTAGATCACATTTAATTATCAATTTTCTCAATGCTCGGATATATATTATCAACAATGAAATTATCCTGAACTCTTTCAAGGATAATGAGCTTTCTCTAAGGATACTTGGAGATAAGGACAGGGCAATTGTATTGTTCCACGTATAGTTACTTGGATATTAAGATCACATCCTAAATCCAGATCTTGGGCCTCCCATAGATGCTTAATTAAATCAAGACTGCAAATCGAATCTTCTCATTACATTTGAATCACATTCAGATCAATGTCCTACATTTTGACCAAGATCAGATTACTTCTCTACTGAGAGTTGTCCCTAAAATCCAGACTCGTTTCATCACTCCCTAGGAATGGAAGCATCATGGTTATACAAACATTTATGATCACATCACCGAAACTAAGAGGTAATTATGCTAAGAATCATCATGATCAAATCATGTCACACATGATCCAATTGTATCTCCCTACAACTCCATTGAGTTTAGTTTTATTAGGAGGAGTGAGATAGAAATGACATTGATATCTCTATAAGGTATTCCTTTGAATTCATCTAATAGGTACAAGCTACCTAGGTTAGATCAAATTCATTTAAACTTCCTTCAAACTTTGGTTCTAAACCAAAATTGTGAAATCTTTGAACATTTCAAAGGTTTCTAAGTGAAGAGAGGAAATCTCATATCTCAAATAATCATCAATAGATATCACATATCCACAATGTTTATTCTGATATAGATGATTCTCATACATCAATATGTATGAGATCTTGAGTACCTTGACATCTTACACCATTCCATGGAAGGGTGTATTGGACATTTTTACTTATGAATACAATATTCACACGTATGTAAGATTTGAACCTTCAGACAATCTAAAGTTTCATCTCTTACTAGTCTATTGATCACATCAACAGACAAATGTCCAAGGCTTGATGCTAGATCATTGTCAAATGATCTTCATTCTCCTATTGATCTTTTAAGGTTTAATTTCAGTATTAGAAATGTTAATGAACCATTCATTAATTTTCTAATTTAGTAGAGTCCACTAGATCTTAGATCACTATCTGAAATATCTCCATCATAACTCTTTGTGATAGGTCTATTCCAGAATTCATGTTTATTCCCAACATTTAGAAATAAATAATGAGTGCATTCTAATATCGAGGTCATAGAGACATTCTCTAAGACTAAGGGTTCTCCCACTGAAATTATGAAGTCTATTTATCCTATAGAGGTTATTGCAACAATTGCATTAACATCCATGTGGATGACTATTGAACCTTAAGATCAAATTTCTAATCTTCTAATACATATGCAACCAATTGCAAGTGTTATTAGAAGATTGAGATACAATTATTAGACTTCGATCTTATCAAATAAGAAAGTAAATTTCAATGATTATATGTAGATGTAGATTATTCTGATGTACCATCTGGATCCTTCTCTAAGGATTTTAGATAGACAAAATAGTCACACTATCAGTACATCGGTTTATTGCAGTATTGGCATTCATCCAACTCTTTGGATGTCATATGGAAGTCACAAAAGTATAGTCAACTCTTTGACTTTCCTTCTTACTTGGGTCCAACCCATGCTTCCACTGCGCTCCCTTTACCCATAAACAACCATTGCTTAAGACGAAGGATCTCTTATGGTGAATTCAAAAGATTTCAATATAAGAGCATTTCAATATTTATACATGCTTCATTCAATTCATACAATATGAATATTCTGAAGCTTCATGAATGACTAGAGTACAAATAGTAGAATGATGACACTCATCATATCTACATACATCTTAACTCTTAAAGACCTTTGGTTCATGTGTGTACTCTAACATTTTGAATACATCATCTCTTGTAAAGCCAACATTCTGCATAGTGAAGAGAACCGTGTCATTCATTATAAAATGTCAAGAGCACATATGCATGCCAAAACATCTTCTCAAATTTTTTATAAGGATTATTTGACAATTATGATCATCATAGACATGTCACTTCCAAAGTACATTCGATGAGAGATCAGGACTATAGAGACATACAAACCCTAGGGCTGAAGTCCTATTGTCTATTATAATTTTCATTCCTCATTATTATGAGGAGGACTTGCACATTGCATCCACATATATTATGTTTCCAATTGCAAATACAATATCTTGATCATGGATGCAATCCATGACATTTTACTAGTTATTATTGAGTATAGTATTGAGTGGGTTTAATGAAGGATTATCTGAAATAAGAAATTTACATAAATGTATGTATATATATACATACTTTACTTTGATGTAGGAATTTTTATATCAAAGTTGGCTTGCATTGTTAATACTGTAAGTTCATTCCCTTAATCACTTTCAATGTAAGAGATATACTTACCATTATATCTCAAGCAAGATCTGGGATCTCCTTCCTTATCTTTGTTACATCCCAATAATATGAGAACCTGTAACTATGATAAAAAGAAGCTGGAGCTCATTCCACCTTGCAAGTCCAACTTGGACTCCCAATTCGGTCTTCAACACCCGAGCCCACCACCCCTAAGGCGATGTTGACTTGTCATTAATTGAACCAACCATTGACAGGATTAGTACTCGCTATGCGCAATCCAATATCGCCCCAATAATATGAGGACTCGATATTGGGGTCACTACGTATACGGCCTTACTCTTTCGAGAAGCAAAGAGCCCGGTCCAGATGTGCTTGCATACAGGAGCTGTCACTTCGTACAGGCGTCTCCTACATATAATCCTTGGCGACGGAACCCTTCGCCTTGACGGGAGACCATCGATGTCACTTATATGATCCTCCATATCATATTCAAATTCTAATTAATCATCACGTATCATATTCATTGTGATTAATTCTTCTAAGGGAAATAACATCTCTATTAAAATTAGAGTGTTTAATTTTAATTGGATTCCAATTAATCTAATGATATTAAATTAATGATCCAATTAATATCCAACAAACAATCTTTATTGTTACTTGAATTTTGGTATTATCTCAAATACGTATTATTCTGAATTTTCATAATTAGAGAAATACATTGTGATCTCTCCTGTATTATCAAGTCCCTACCCCAACGCTCCCCCAACGCTACCCCAACGCTCCCCCACTAGACCACACACGGTGCAACCTGCTACCCCAACACACACGGTGCTTGGTGCAACTTGCTACCCCAACGCTCCCCGACTAGACACCATATCTACCTCGGAAAAAGATAATGCTGAATTGATCATTGTGTACTTGAGATTATAATCGGTTCTCAACTGTAGTTATACCATATATAATAATTAAACATTTTTTATTAACATTATAATGAGATTTGCTAAAAATATCCCAAATCCTATTGAAGCAACATTGTTTGTTGGAAAGTGGATTGTGTAACCAATTGTGATCTAGATCATATGTAATCAATTATTGGTTAAGTAAATGTCATTTAAGAAAATAATTATCATCAAATAATTCAAAAATATTTATCTATAATTATTCTAGGAAATTAAACCATTTAATTTCACTAATTAATTAAATAACAATCACTAGATTCTTTATTAGGAAAGTAATTTCCAGCAGTGACCCTCACTTACTAAAATTAACATATCTTAATCAATTTAAATCCAAATTAAGCAAAGTAAGTTTCCAAGGTTTTCTAATTTGATTTACAATAAAACCTAAGTGATTTTCATGCATTTATAGGCATTTCAAATCCGCAATTAACTCCTTAATTACGTTAAGATTCGCAGTCCCGACACAATAGATACATGTTCACTAATTTGATCGTAACTTGAGCAAACGGATTCGAAATCACGCAAACTCATATCTTACGGTTTGAATATTTAATGATACCAATATCACCTCCCTGAGCTCGCTCTTTTTCTCGCTCACAAATTTTATTTTCATGTTTAAACAATTTAAGCAGGTCCAAAAATAATCACAAAACAGAGATGCGAAAATGAAATGCGATAAAACATTCGCAACCCTAACGAACCCAAGTCAGCATAGGTTTACGGATTGTATCCGAAACCTTCGACCTGACTCTGATACCACTTGAAGGATATGGTATGATCCTAAATGGTATCAAGTAAGCGTGAGGATCTCATCGTATGCGATCGGGAGCGGCTAGTTGTACTAGTTGCTCGACACAACGGAAATTAAACTTTTTCATGTGACGAAACAACATGATCTAAGAACTCTTCTTCGATCGTTCCGTCTAAACCACAAACAAGTAATAGGATTACCTCTTGAAGCGTGGTTGCGATCGAGTCTATAAACGAAGAGACCTCCTGTCTCAAGTACGATCCGACGGACGAGATGCTTGCTAGCGTGTTGATGAAACGTGTGATCCTCGCAATCCATGTTGATGATCCAAGGGGCGAATCTCCTGATCTCGATACATGAGATCCAACGTTTTATTCACGAGCGAGGTGCACTGAAGGAGACAGAGATTCATGAGCAATCGAACAGGTAGCATAACGACGACGCTGCAGCGATGGAGACTCTCTCTAGGGCATCCATGGTGGACGGCCATATGAGAGAGAGAGAGAGTGGGCATGTAGAGAGAAAGAGAGAGAGAGAGAGCCTTGTGTTTTTCATTAGCATATGAAGAGCAAGGGGTTCCCTCTATTAATAATATTTTGGGATCCATAAATCTCAATCCATGGGCAACACAAATCCAATGGCTCACATTGATTTGTGTTTCTTTTAGTGGCCATGATCTTGTTGTTAAAAACACAACAAATTTTGATTTAATAAAATCAAATATATACTCAATATAATTTGATTTACATTAAATCAATTTCTATTGGAGAAATAGGAAGGAGGAAAGCCTCCTTTCATAAGAGGACTGGACGGTACTATATTCTATGGTGGAATTGTAGCCGTCCACCCTTTATATGAGGAAGGTGGCTTTCCTTTCCTTATTATATGAAATTACATCATCTCATGATTCTCTCCAATATTTGCAACAACTTTTGTTGCAATCTATTTCACAAAATTAAATCTAATTTATTTTTTGAATATTGTAATCATGCCATTGGAAATTTGTGAATCATTTTCTCAACCCAAAAAAAATGTAAATTAAATTTTCAATTTAATGTCTAATGTGAATCCAATTCGCATCTACATTTAATTAACAAATATAAATTATAAATATCTCTCTCTAATATATTTATAAATCATATATATATGTGTGTGTTTAATATGGATAGTACCATCCACATTATTCATATCCATGATAATCAAATCACATTTAATCATCTTGGATCTCTTATTCTCATGTGCCCAAATAATATCAATCACATTCACATTATTCATATCTTTTATAATTAAATCACATTTAATTATCTTAGATAACTCTCTTTATAATATGAATCAAATTCATATTATTCATGATAATTAAATCACATTTAATTATCGATTTTCTCAATGCTCGGATATATAATATCAACAATGAAACTATCCTGAACTCTTTCAAGGATAACGTGCTCTCTCCGCGGATACTTGGAGATAAGGACAGTGTGATCGTATTGTTCCTCGTATAGAGACTTGGATATTAATAACACATCTTAAATCCAGATCTCGAGCTTCCATAGATGCTTGATTAAATCAAGACTACAAATCTAATCGTCTCATTGCATATGAATCACATTCAGATCAATGTCCAACATTTGGACCAATATCAGATTACTTACC
Source organism: Ottelia alismoides (assembly GCA_037367405.1). NCBI lineage: Eukaryota > Viridiplantae > Streptophyta > Magnoliopsida > Alismatales > Hydrocharitaceae > Ottelia > Ottelia alismoides. Next base: position 949,919 of record JAZKJV010008192.1, read on the forward strand.
TACTGAGAGGAGTCACTAAAATCCAGACCTGTTTCATCACTCCCTAAGAATAGAAGCGTCATGGTTATATAATCGTTTATGATCACATCACCCTCAAGTATTCCTAATACCTATACATCCTGCATAATGGAAGACCCAAAATAATCCCCAAGTATAAGATAAATTTTACACCGTCTACTTCAGGGATTTATCGTTAAGTTTCTCATTCGATCAATGGGAGTTGGTATCGATCATATACATTCCAAAAGCATATATCATACCTAGGTGTTCATCATATACTTTCCAAAAGTATATATGAATCCTTACAAATTCAGTCAAGCTTCCAAAGCGAGACGACCGCACGTGTAATTTGATTCTTCTCAATATCTCATGAGTGAGCTCATGTCCTTCAGTTCAGGAAATGACCATGTATGATCCCTTTGAGAGATCGTATTACTCATATGCCCTTGTATGCACACCAGCACGCCGGTTTATAGACCTTGATTAGGTCATCAACCTATTGGTCTGCCAAATGTACATATTCAGACATATAGTAACACATCTTTCTCTGATTAGAGGATGCATGCCTATATCATGACAGCATACGACATAGGACTTTGGTTATCTCGATCTCATTTAGTCAACTATTTGACCTAACTAATCTGACACCTCCGAATCTCTATTCCGATGCAGAGGACCTGCATCAAGAGGTTGGTCAGATATCATCCAAGTGAGAAAGGATTGCCATCTCCTACTCAGGCTGGAGATCCTCTCTTAACAATCATTTGTCAGTACTTGATGAGTCCTCAATCTAACTCTTTAGATATTCATCGAAGCACCAGCCTCTATGAGAAAATACTTGAACCAATAGCTGCATAATCACTAAGACGACCATGGTACATAACCCTAATTGTACTAAGGGACCTATTATGCAAATTGGATATTCTTCATTTCAGATCAGGTATTGATATTCGCAATAACTTTTATTGTATAATGGCTCGTCGTGGTCTCGCATGTCCAACACTCCTTGCATCTGAAATTGTTGAGATTTAGCTTGACCTGGGATAGAATCAATGTTATGGTAGTGGTTAGGTCGTCAAGCCTCTGAGTTAGTTCGTTCAAGTTCTTCATCAATAATGTAAGCTGATCAAGTGTAGGATTCACTGAAGGTGCCTCTGGATGCTCAATGACTGACTGCCGCTGAGACTTGCAGTGTGGAGGCTAGTAGTACCCAGAGTAGTGCTTCTAATAATGAGGAGGAGGAGGGGATGTGAAAATTGTCCATAAGATGCAGATTGCTGCTGATAGTAAGGCTGATGAAAATATGCAAACTGCATATGTTGCTTCCCATGTCTCCAAATATGGAACGGTAGTGGATACGAGAAGTGAGATTGTAATTGTTGGTCTTCTAGTTGTGGTCTCCCTCCCTGAAAATTGTCAACGGGCCTCTATCTCTATTATGAACCAAACTGACCTTTCCCTGATGGATGGGGTTGGTTGCGCTCTCGATCGAAATAAATCTTGTTCAACTCTTGAATGAGAGGTGGAGGTGGAGACTGCTGCTCAATAATGTAAAGGGGCTCCTACTGGTTTGGCACAATCTGATGTGACTGTTGTTGAACCTAATCCGGTGTCTGCAGGTAGTAAACATGCTAAACTATAGATGGTCCTCCGGCACTCTGTTGTGCTGCTGTGGAGGAAGTATGCTCAAGAGTAGAGGTATCAGATGTGGCACTCGCACTCTGACATGCACTAATCATACCGACAAGAAGCTCCAAATGCTTTGTGATGTCATCCATCTTGTCTGGGTCCTTTTTCCTCTGTTCAATCACTTGAAGCTTCTCAAGCCCTTTAGATCATTTCTCTATTATGTCCACATTAGATAGGTGATTGCCTATGATGGTCAGATCTGAACTGTCCACTCTATCCACATCATGTGATGCCGTCATGTTGACAGCCTTTTGGAGTACTACAGGGGAAGGCATTGGATGCTTCTAAAGTGCATGGGAAGAAGAAAGAGCTGTAGAGCTCTTAGACATCTCCTTAAAAAAATTAACAAAGGATATCGTCATCCATGTTGAAATGGGGCCCCTCACAAGAGGCATCTATCAGCTTTTGGTTCTCAATGCCTAAACCCCTAAATAGGTTTTGCACAAGACTCATCTTTAGTATGTCGTGATTGGGTCATTTCACCATCAAATCCTTGAATTTTTCCCATGCCTCATGAATATGATCATATGATTTGGGAGAAATTGGCAATCATTTACTGCATTTGGTTGAATGGTCCAGTGGATAACATTTTCCTAGAAAAGTAGATCTCAACTTTTACCAAGTAGTGACAATCCTTCTTAAATGTTTAACCTAATATAATGCTTTGTCCATGAGACTGAACAGGAAAGCTATCATCTTTACTACCTCTAATGAGATGTTAGGGTAGTGTATCGTGCCACATATGCTTTCAAACTGTTAGAGGTGTACATAAGGCTCTTTGTTGATGTGTCTGTGGCTATTAGGACTAGAAATAGAATTGTGGGCATAAGCTCAAAATGGCCTTGAATTGTAGGTGTTTGAATCCATGTGCTGGTCTGACTTGTACCTGGATTATAGGAATCTTTGAGTGTAGGCTTAGCCCCTAGGTCAATCAATGGATTTCCTTCTCCCCTATTGCCACCTCCTTTCTCCTCTCTCCTATCTTGTCTATCGTTCCTCAACTCTAAGATCATATGTCTCAATCCATCCTATATGTTAGCTTGTCCAGTCAACTGTGCCTGAATGGCCTGTAAGGAAGCTAATATTGTATTGTTGATCTCATTCTACTCTGCCATTTAACCCTTCCCATTTGGTGGCATCAAGTGCTTTGATTCTGACTATGAAAATGTGTAGGGAACTAAATTGGTCCTCAAAAATAGTCGAGTCTCAATTGATAGTTTGAGATTGATTAAAATTCAAATAATGAATTGGATGAGTAGATGGGTGATGTGGAAGAAGAGGTATATTCCTAAAGTGAGTCTTCCCGAATAGACGATGACAGAACTGCAGTGTGAAATGAGCTCATGGTGTCCGAACATGAAATACTTTAATTTGACAGCTTAAATATCAATAGGAAAGATGCAAGAAATTAAGGTCAACACATGAAGAAAATTGATGAAAAGGCTCGAATCGCACGGAAGTATCTTTACGCTAACAAACAAACAAATACAAACCTCTGATTCACTAAATGGACACAAGTGGATACCATAATAGTTCAGTCTTTTGTCTTTTCAATTTTAGTTTTAGTGAATCTACAAGAAGCTACTTACTACAAAGCACACAAGGTGAGTTACCTCTGTCGCCCAACATGCCTTCTCAATGATCCCCAATCAATGGAACTAATTTCCTGAGATGCCGGGTTCAATATGAAGCCCAAAAAGGATAAAAGATAATGAACACACCAAAATGATTTTGTATTGTCTTGAGGCAAGTGCTTGCATCTCAACCATACACCACAAAGATGTGTACAAAATCATACGGCACAAGTCCATGGATTTGGGCTCTATCCTTATGGACGCGTCCTCACCGAATCTGATTGGAGGTAAGTACATGCAAACAATGAGGGGGTTACTCTCGTCAAAACAATGATTTTGTCCTTATATTTCTTATTTGGTCGAGTTTTATTTCAGTGCCAGTTTTTTACAGTTATCACTTTTTTTGTGTTTTTTCAAGTAAGCAGTATAACAAATTTTCCAATTCCTTTTATATTTATGTGAGTGAAAATGGGGAAGGAAATCAAAAAATCCAATGTTCGATGAAATCAATGATGCATGCAAAGGAAGAGATGTGTACCTTTCGCCAGAACTGTACATGCAAAATGATCTGTGCATAATATAGGAAAAAAATAAACTAACCTAAATGATGCATGAGAACTATCCCAGTATTGACATTTATTAACTTGAAAGAACCAATTAATTTGAATAAGTCTAATCCTGCGATCTAGCATATAGGAATAGATATTCTTCTAAGGGCTTTTGACATAATCGATTACTTGACTCAAGCAAGATAATAAAACCTACTTCTAAGTGCTCAAGCACACAAAACCATGAGAAAATAAAAAAAAGTCAATAAAAACAAAAACCAATGAGGTCCCCCAACTGCACAAGCACAAGGTGAAATAGACCCCGTACATACAAGGTATATAATGACCTTTTAGAAAACAAAAAAGAGTCAAGTGCCAAATAAAAATTATTACAGATTATTATAAAAAATAATGTGAAATAAAATTCTAAAATAAAAAATAATATATGTGGAAAGTTCTTAAAATTCCTCTTTTTCCAAAACTTCTACTCCTCCTCCTACACTCTCTTGTAGCCCAATGAATAAATGAGCTGCCTCTGCTTCGCTTGGGTGCATCAGCACTCCTAAGAATGTAGCCCTTGCTCGTCGGGCCCTCGCAAGAATGAGGAAATAAAAGAAAATGTAAGAAACACAATTATGTAAAAAAATAATAGAGGAGGTAAAAGAAAATAAAACTGAAAAAATAGACAAGAAAATAGAAAGAATACAAACATGTATCTACAACCAAGAATAAGTGCTAAAATAAAAACCTAACTACCCTCCTCGTGCCTCCCCGGCAACGGTTCCATTTGTTGAACAAGGGTTTTATATAAGGGGAATTATTTTCAATGTCGTTGCAACCCAAAAAATCCCTCGAGCAAAATTAGTTGATTTTCAAGCCAAATTAAAATGAAGAATATGTAGCAAGAGAAATTTACTATTTAATTTACATATATAGCATATAGGATCGAACTTAGGGAGGCTACGAAAATCCTGAGGGTTATTCAATTAAATGAAAAATAAAAAAAAAGAAAGAGAGTTCTATGCACACTCCTCTTGGTTTTTGTGGAATTTTTATCTTTTAACTTTTTATGGAATTTTTAATTTCCAATTTTTTTGTTTTCTTATTTTTTTTATGATTTTAAAATTTGTAAAGTGTTTTTAATTATTGAAAATAGAAGAAAATAAAAATAAATAAAGGAAGTATATGCAAAAGGAAGAAAATGCAACTTTTGGATTTTAAGAATATAGCAAAATAAGCAAAAAATTCAAAAAAAAATGTTTTGGGTTTTTAACATTTTTCAAATGTTTTTGTAATTTTTTTCCATATTTTTTTTCTATTTTAGGGTTTTCAAATAAATGAAAATTAAAAAAAATAATATTAAGAAAACAATAATGATTTTGGATTTTTTAAAATATAAAATCGCATCAAAAATGAATGAAATATACACATACAGAAAGAAGAATTTTTATGTTTTCTAGAAAGCAATTTTGCATTTTTTTGGATTTTTCGTGATTTGAATTGAATTTTTAATGATTTTGAATGCTTTCCTTTTTTGGTTTTTATGAGGAATGTCATTGCGAAAATGGTGTAGAATCTAAATCAAGGCAAACTAAATAAACTTGACTTTGTTAGAAATTTTCAAGAGGTTTTTTATTTTTTTACTAATTTGAAAATGCAAACATGGAATTTTATGTTATTCCTGATTTTAAAAATAAGAAAAATGATAGAAATGTAAAATAAAAATTAATGATGCAAGAACAAATTTACATAGAGCTAACATGACTTTTGTGGATTTTATATGATGTTTTTCTATTTTTTTCAATTTAACATGAAAAATTAATATGCAAACTCATCAGGTTATGGGTGTAAGAAAAATATTTTTGGACTAAATGCATAACACATTTTGAAAGCGTGGGGCCAAAGATGCAAATTCTCCAAAAACACGCTTGTCGGCGTTCGTGAGGTGTGCTGGATTGGATCAAAATGTAAATAAATTAATTTCAGTGGTCTAATGATAGAATAAACATAAGCAAACCTTATTGCAAACTACCCAAAAAAGCACGTTCATAGCATGCTCTGCAGTTCAAAAAGGACTATAATGCGAATAAAATAAACACCAGGGAAATAAGTGTGAATGTTTGATGAACAACACGAAGACACGTGTCCAAAATGGACTTAATTGCAAAACAAAAAAAAAACAGGGCCAGTGTGCAAATGTACCCTTAATCCACATGGCGCATCGGATGGTTGAAATGCATCGAAGCTCTGATCTGACAGTTGATGATGAAGTGTGTTTGAGCATCGCTTATTCAATCTAGAGGTTCAATCCATGGTGATGAATTGGGGCTTTTTGGATGGCTAAGATTGAAACTGGAGTTCATGTTCTTGATCATGCGGCTCCATGTGGCATTGGAAGAACATGTTTGAAGGCGACCTCCGCTGAAGTTTGATCGAGGAGATCTCGCTCATAAATCACCGGAATCTACCTCTGAGTGTTGCTACGGCTTCTAGCGGGGCTCCTCTTTCTTCTTGACAGATCAATGGTGGTCGACGATGACTAGAATACGAGTTGGAGATCACATAATACACAGCTCCAGGTGAACCACAAACTTGCATTCCTCCCTCTCAGATGCACTCCCAAGACATGCAAGAAGTGTTACTACTAGGAGAGGGACTCTAGCAGTTCTTATTAAATAGAAAAGATGGGAAAGCGGTAAAGTGGATTTCGACTCTAGCGCACATGGTCATAGTGGATTCGGACCTCCAGATCAGTGATGACCTGGGGGTTCATATTGTGGATGGAGGCAGAGAAGGGTCGTGCGAATGTCACAGAGAGATCGGATTCTAAGCGATGGTGATTGGGGTACCTCCATTCAAGCGGATCAGAGGTTGAAAATGATGATCTGATTACATTAGTTACATGAATTAAATGCAAAAATTAAAGTGAAAACAAAATCTAATTACCTAAGGACATTTGAGGATGAACAAAGAAGTGATTTCCCCTTGAAACGATATGAAAGGCGGAGTGGTGAAACGTTTTGGTGGAGGAATATGTTGGGGTACTGGATGACGGTCTCCAAGTAACTTCACGTTCTCCCAGCTTTAGATGAAGGTCGTTGTCACCTCCCTTCAACTACGGAGGTCAGCTTCAGGAAAAAATATGGTGGAAATAATGGATCAAACACGAAGGGGAAGATTACGGAGTACAAATAGGCAGAAGGTCCGGTGTCAATTTTGAATTCAAAATGCAAGCACTCTGAGGCGAGATCGAGGGACTGAATGATTTGGCATGAGAGTTGAAGGTTAGGGCTGAAAGTTAGGAGAAGAAATCGAGGACTGTTAGTGACCAGAATGCGTAAAAAATTAGGGGATTGAAGGTTGTCAAATGAGGAATGTGGGTAGATTGCGTGGAATGTGGAGTTGACCTGGGTCAACTGACACAGGATTGGCCAATGGGAAGGCACCTGGAATAGGACAAAATAGGCAACACAAAAAAATAGGTGAAAATCGAAAGTTATTTTAATCAATTAAATAACATAAATAAAATATGCTGAGTAAATTTAGTTAATTAATTAAATAAGGTATATGTAAGGGAGGAAATAAATAGAATGTGTTATTTATAGGTATGCATACTTATTCACAACATTATGATTTTTAATTAGTTATTTTTACAACTATACATATATATTAGTGGTTTATTTGTTTACAATATTTTTTAAGAATGTTAATGATATTTTTTTAGATTCTAAGGAACTAATATATTAGGTTAAATAAATAGGTATATTTAAAACATATACATTGTGGTACATATGCAATATTCACATGATTTTATTTTTTTTATTTTTTATTTTGTGAGTTTTATTTGTATTTTATATAAGTTAAATACAATATTTACAATTAATTAAAAATAGAACATGTACAACCATATACATAAAAATGAATAAGTAAATAAATCCATAATATACATAGGTATAATTTAAAATAGCACCCCAAATAGACACATTTCACATATTAACTCTGCTTTTTGTGAAACTAATTCCATTTTAATGATTATTTAATTTGGAGTACAATTAAAGTGATTTTGGTTGATTTAGAGTCTTGGTGGAAAAGATATTGATCTTTCATGTTTAGCTTTGTGGCTTTTTCAAAGTGGTGTTATTTACATAATGTACATTGCTTGTTCTTGCAATTATTTTTATTATTTACAAAAAAAATTATGTAAAATTTTCATTAAGAAAACAATTGTGCCTGAGTTAAATTTTGGTTTAAATAAATTGATGAAAGGAAAGCATATTATAAACAATAATATACAAGTGATGAATATATACAAATGGATATTGATTTTTTAATTTTTCTTTTATTTAGGCCTTATCTTCCCCTACTTTATTTCTTGTCGATTAGGTCAAGTCTTGACCTTCTCTCAGGGTAAGAGTCAGACTGTATCTATTACATATATACAATCTTTGATTTTCTTTGCTTTTCCTATGTTTCTTTATTTATTTATTTTAGGTTAAAATAGTGATAAATATACAATATTTACACAAGAATTAGGGTTAGTATAATAATAGATTAATTAAAACTTATAGGTATTTTATAAGGGATTTTAAGCCAAAATAAATGAATAAAGATGATGAAATGTAGATTCATCAAGGGGGTGATGAATATCCATTCCATCACCTTTATTCTTTCATTTTGTCCTTTAAACCCAAGCTAAATTAATGTATATATATCATATTTTGCATAAAATAATCTCCATTATTTATAGCGTAAGTATTGTAGAAAATATTGTATTTAAAGCTAAAATAAAAGAATAAAGAAAAGAAAATGAAATGAAATGAAATGCCATAGGTAATGAATGACCCTAAACCTCAGACCTACGCACATTGATGGCTGGGTCAACAAGGAAAAAAGTAGGGGAGATAAGCACCAATAAATACAAATAAACCCTAATTTCAAAATCATTAGTAATTCTAATTTGGGACATATTTTATTCTTTATTATCTATACCTCAAATCTATAAACTGTGTACAAAAAAGCTTTATATAAAAATACATGGAAAAATACGAAATTGATTTCATGAAAAAAATAATCCATGATGTGCTTTACACACTCAGAATAAAAGTCCAAACCCCAAACTCCATAAACATGTATCATTTCCATATGAACTCAAAGTTCCTTGAAATCACATTTAATTGTATACAACTTTTCAAAGCTATTTAATGAAAGTGGTTTCATTTAATTTGGAGTTAAGATACAATAGTAAGGTTTTGGACCTTTATTGTACATTATACCTGAACAAAATAATCATTTTATTCATTCTTTAAATTTTCCTTAGTTTTATATTTTTATAATTTTGGAAATATTATATATAACATAAGCACATAAATAAGCTGAAATAAAAGCATTAAACATACATTAAAATAAATATGTAAACTATAATGCATAAATGAAATATACTTGCATATACCTATATAATTAATACCTATAATTAATTAACTGTACAATTCAACTCAAAAAAATAAATAAAAATATATTTATATATATTTAAATAAATTGTAAATAAATAAATAATTTATTTATAATAATAAAATACAAAATACAATATAAAAACAAAATATAATAAGCATAGGTAAATATACCTATAAATGTACATACAAAAAGAAGCAAACAATAAATAATCATACAAATAAATAAAAATCGGATTTAAATACTACATAAGATAATAAAGATTTTTTATGTTTTAACAAATTAATAAATATACCATTTACAATTTTTTTTATTTTTGAATTTATTTTATGTTTTGTCTTGTAGTGTCCTACGTGGCCCAATCTGGTCGCGGCTTTGGTTGACCTGCCGGTCAACTCAATCGCATGCAACCATATGCCCTGTAGCCCCGACAACCACCCTTCTTCCTCAAATTTTGCCCATCAAATCTTGCATCCTACGTGCTTGATACCCCTTTGATTTTTTATCCTTAATCATTAGTCTTCCATGCGACTCTCTCTCCTCGATCTAAGGATCGATGAATCAAGCATCGTTCCCAATACAATAGCCCCATGTACATATACTCTCCATCAGCCTCCATTTGAATTTGATCATCGTTTTCCCTCAAAATCCCAGATTCTTTGAGAGTCGTGGCTTCCTAGTGACAACAAGGAGTTCGTTGGACCGATTGAAAGGAGGAAGAGGTGCGATGGAAGCGATCCATGCATCATCATTCTTCTGCGATGAAGCTCTGACCTGGCTCCCTTCTTATGCATGTAGAGCCATAGTTTAGCATTTCCTTTTGTTTCTCGCACCTAGAATAGAGTAGTTTTGCTTTATTCGTAGTTGATTTCACATTTTATTTCATAAAAATCGAAATCGAAGTTCGTCAGAGCTAGGATCCAGCGACCCTCTTCGCAGTCCCCTGACCATTCCTCATCCCACCTAACATCCTCAATTCATTCCCTTTGAGTTCTGAACACCCCATGAACCTCCATTCACATTTATCTCCTTTGGATCAAGAGATCCGATCTACCTGCTCTGCCTTCTGTCCGGGATCGCCACCCCACTTCGCCCCTCTCCATTTTACCCTTTGTAGAATCCCAGAACCTCTGTATGTGTGCTAATCTTCCCTATGGGTTCTGGAGTCCCTAAGACCTATCGCGAGTTGATTTCTGGCTCTTCCGAGGCACCTGGAGCTTCGACTCTTCCACAACTTCTATTGATCACTCCAGTGACCCGCGAACCTTTCTAAAGCCTCCAGTTGCACCCCACGATTATCAAGAGCATTTTGGACCTCGTCGCATAGCTAGATATTGCAGGAGACACTCTAGGGAGAGAATCGAAGTTTGCCTTAGCATGCGGTCTTCGTGATTCTCCTACCAAAGCTCTTCATTATTGGATCATTGAGGAGCTCTAGACTGCACAGCTTCCCTAGGATGCGAGCATCACCCGATGTCGAATCGTCAACCGTGATATAGTCATGTATCACGACCACTCACATCATTGAACCATCATCCATAGTTCGGAAGGCGATGCGTGGCAAGTGGGATGCATCCAGTCGTCCGCTAGTGCCTTTAGGGGTAACTTTGCCCTATACATCCCACTCTTTTGTACTTTATTTTTAATCCAAAAGCTTGCATATGTAGTGTAAAAAGTTTTGGTTATTTTGCAAGTAGACTGATGTACTTCCTCTATTTGCACGTAGGTCCTTCGCCACATCACCTCACGTGCCATACACATGAGGTGGTGGGCTTTTTGTATGTACCCCCTGTTACTTTTTTGTTATTGTTTAGTCTAGGAACTTTGTATTTCAGTTCAAAACATTTTGGGATATTTGCATGTATAAAATATCATGTTTTTTAAATTACATTTATACCCCTATTAGCATGGAACAAATTAAATATATGTGAGAAAATTATGCAGAGGGCCCTAGACTTTAAATTTTTGTTCCCAATTGCATCTGTACTTATTTTTATTCGCATTTATGTCCCTTCAGTATTGTATTTTTACTTTGCTTATTCCCTCTAACAAGAATACCATCATGCATTTAAACATAATTGGAAATTTAATATAAGTGCCTTATATCATATTTCATCACATATATGTTTCGTAGGGCATTTAAAATTATTTTCCTATATTTAAAATGTCAAAAACATCACATTCATTCCTTGTTTGCATTAAATAACCCACAAAAATGAGATTTTTTTTTTGAAAAATTCAAAAAATTTAGCGGTTACTTAATTTTGTATATTGCACCAATAGACCTAAAATATCTAAAAAAATTCAAAAAAAATCATAAAAACACTTTGACCCTAGAAAAATTATAAAAAATCCAAAAAATGTGTTTTCTATTTAGGTATTATCTTTATTATATTTCCTATACATTAAACTAATTTTTGGATTTTTTTAAGCTACTAAGATTTTTTTGAAATCCAAAAAAATCGGTTGTATATTATTACTCCTTATTTTCCTATTTTTTATAATTAAAAATAAAAAATATAGAATATTCTAAGAAAAATATCAAAAATAGGGAAAAATATAATAAAGTTAAAAAAATATTTTGAGATTTTTTAAGCATGTATATATATATATATATATATCTAAATATAAAAGCCTACATATATAGTAATATTTACTAGTATTAATATTATTAAAAATAACAAAAATATATTTTAAAATAAAAAAGGATTGTATCTTAGGGAGTTTTGTTGATCTTATCTTTATTTTATATCTTTATTATCTGTATTATTTTTATTATCTCTCTTTACTATACATACTCATCTTATAACTGATGAAAAAAAGGAAATTTAAAATCTGAAAATATAAAAAATATATAAAAAATAAAAATTTATAAATCTATAAATTAAAAAAAAAGAACCCAAGTCCATTTTTTTTGTCTATTCCCCTTGCTCTTTGTGTTCGATACCCTATACGTACTTCCACTATACAACTATATAAAGGGTTATAATAAATGTTAACCACTCATTTTGATTGATTACTTGATTGTGTGGTTTGATTATTGATTTAGCCGGGACTTGAGCAGTCGTCTTAGCGATAGTGTGTCTGGTTTGTCAGATACATTAGCGACTCTCGATTTTCATCCTAATCAGACCTGCTTTAAAAGATTGGTTTGATATCAACCTTTAGAGAGGGATTTTCAACTCTTTCTCAGGCTGTAGATCCTTTCTTAACAATCATTTGATGGTGAGTCCTCAATCTAACTCTTTAGATATCATCCAAGCGCCAACCTCATTGATTCAACCATTGAATCAATAGTTGCATAATTATTAAGATAGCCATGGTGCTTAAACCTAATTGTACTAAGGGACCTTATAAGTGCATTCAATTATTTAATCTCAGACAAGGAGTGAAATAAATCAATAACCTTGATTTATATATCAAAGATTAGAATAACATTTTTTACAGGAATGGTTCGCCCTGGTCTTACATGGCTAACAATCTCACACTAGCCCTCAGAACAATTCAGGTACAATCTTTAAACCCATGCTCATTACATGTTGGTCAATAACCTTTTGGGGTAAAGGTTTGGTAAGGGGATCGACAATATTATCGATAGAGTCCACCTTGGTGATGATGATGTTACCTCACTTTTGAATCTCTTACATGATATGGTATTTCCTTTCCACATATTTGCTCTTTTGATGCCACCTAGGTTTCTTCGCCATAGTTATGGCTCCTGTGTTATCATATAGCATCAGGATGGGAGTATCATAGAAAACTACGCCAAGTTCCTATATGAACTTTTGCATCATTTGCATCATCAGATTGTAATGTATTCAACTTATGTTATTAATTCTACAACATTGTTCTGCTTCTTACTTCTCCAGCTCACAACACCACCGTTCAACATGAACAAAAGTCCTAAAGTTGCAACCATGTATATCAGATTGGAAGTCTAAATCTGTATATCATAAGACCTAGATATCATCATCTCCATAGACCAAATATCTTCTTCACTTCATTCCAGTGTTGTTCTCCATAGCTGGATTGGTAACGACTTATCACTCTCACTTCATGGCTGATATTTGGCCATACGCACATCATGGAAAACGTAATGCTTCTCACATCATGGAAAACGTAAGAGCATCATGCCATGGCTTTCTTATCCTCAACACTTTGAGGAGAAGTACATTTAGATACGTGAATACCATGTCTTAAGGGAAGGAAGGCTTTTTTAGAATTCTCCATATGTAAACGTTCCAAGATCTTCTTAATGTAACCATGTTGTGGGAATCCCAAAATCCTATTTTCTCTAGTTCGGAGCAGCATCAAATCCAAGATATAAGAAGTTTCTCCAAGATCTTTCATCATGAATATATGGGACAACCAAATCTTAACACTAGTCATCATCCTTGCATCATTCCCAATGATAAGGATGTCATCTATGTAAAGCATTATGAACACAGTGGTGCTCAAACAAAGCTTCACGTACACACATAATTCATCAGGATTCTGAACAAAATCGTAATTCTTTATGGTTAAATCAAATCTGATGTTCCATCTTTGAGAAGATTTTAAAGCCCATGGATGGACTTCTTGAGCATAGATACTTTGCCTACCTCATTTATGAATCCCTGAAGCTGCTCCATTAGATATCATCCTTGAGGTATCCGTTGAGGACTGTAGACTTGATGTCCATCTGCCTGATGTCGCAGTAAAGATATGCAAATATAGTTAGTAGTACCTTGATGTACTTAAGCATATCCGCAGGAGATAATGTCTCATCGTAGTTAATGCCTTCTCTTGGTGTCTAGCCCTTGGCAACGAGACATGCCTTGAAGGTCTCAACCTTCCCATCAAGTCCCCTCTTTCTCTTAAAGATCCATTTACACCCAATGGGGTTTACCCCCCATTAAGTGGATCCTCTAGGGTCGATACACCAATCTTGTACATGGAGTCTATTTCAGACTTCATTCTTAGCATCCATCTATCAATGTCTTGATCTGCGAGTGTTTCATTAAATGAAGTTGGATCATTGTCGGTTCCACCTAACACATGGAATCCATACCTTTCAGGTGATACAACCACTCTTTAACCACTTCGAAGAGGTACGAGTGTTTCATCTTCATTTACATCTTTAGTTTATGGTTCAAGAAACTCAAGATCCTCAGGGGATTCAATGAGTTCCTTTACTTCATTTTTGTCTTGACTCTTAAGGAAGTCAACCTTTAAAAACTTCACATCTCTAGAGATGAAAACATTTTGAGTCATAGGGTTGTAGAGTTGGTATCTAATACCGTCCTTTACATACATAATGAAGTAGCACTCTCGAGTGCGAGATTCTAGCTTACTTGTGTCCATGTTCTTTGCATGAATCAATGAATCCCCAATCCTCAAGTGTCTAACACTAAGCTTGGTTCCAAACAAAATCTCATGATGGGTTTTAGGTATTAGTTTGCTAGGAATCTTGTTAAGGATATATATTGCAGTCTCTACTGCATATCCCCAAAAACTAAGAGGTAAGTGTGATTTGCTCATCATTCGAAGGACATGTCCATGATGGTCCTATTGCATCTTTCAGCAACACCATTTAGTTGGGGAGTTCCATGAGGAGTGAGATTTGATACAATCCCTATCTCTATGAGGTATTACTTAAATTCATATGAGAGGTACTCGCCACCTCGATCAGAAAATATTCATTTAATCTTCCTCTTGGTTTGTTTCTCAACAAAAGCCATGAATTATTTAAAATTTTCAAAGGATTCATAGTTATGATGTAATAGGAAGATAAACCCCCATCCTGAATGGTCATCAATAAACGTCAAATAATATCTATGTCCATTTCAAGTCGTGGTAATAAAGGGACCTCATACATCAATATGTATTAGGTCAAGAATACCCTCGCATTGTGTAAATTTGCTATGAAAGGGTGTTCTGGTCATTTTAGCTCGAATGCAATGTGCGCGGGTAGGTTAAGATTGAATATTAGAAAATCTAAGGGTCCATCCTTTATCAATCTATTGATCCTATCAACAAATAAATGATCGGACATTTTATGTCAAATCATAATAGAATGATTTTCGTTCTCTATGTTTCTTTTAGTGCTTTAGTTCGTAGGATTTACATTCGTGATAAATTCATCAATGCATGATTCATAAAGTTCAGCAGAACTAATAATACCATATGCAATATATTCATCATAATGACTTATGCAGAGTTCCTTACAAAAAAATATCCATTTATAACTAACGTAGATATGGATATAAGGTTCCTTCTAAAATCTGAACATAAAGTCATTCTTTAAGTACAAGGAGAGAGAGAGGCGACCGAAGAGACATGATCCACGATCACTAAGCATCGGCCCAAGCGAGGGTCCCTTACTCCTCAGTTTTGACCAAGTGTGAGCTTCTAGATTAGTTAATTTGGTTGCATTTCCATTTCTTAGTGTAGTTTACTTCTTAGTTTAGCTTAATTTTGTTTCCTTTTTTTTAACTTTCTATTTCATAGTTTGTCGGAGCTTCAACTCCGACACTGTTTCAATGTGTTTTCCAACTTGTCTCGACTCGCAAAACATCTCATCACTTACCCATTCACTTCTTTATCAAGATCATTCGCACAATATACCTCGATCCTACATGAATTGAGGAATCAAATCTCCATCCACCACCTTCGCCGCAGATACACTAACCACTTCATTTTCAGTGCGATCAACTTAAATTTTGTTTGAGAGCATATCTCTCGGGCCCCTTAAGCATTTTATAGGATCTAGGACTAGAGACTTCACCTGAAGCTTGATATGATCGAAGAATACACAACCCGGGTTCCAAATGGAGAAGACCTCTCTTGGCCTCCTCCGACAAGGCATGGATCTAGCCTTGACCCCCTACAGCTGCAGGAAGCTCCCAGGAAGCATCTGAGCTCATCGGTGAGGCGAGAGGTATCCTGAAGACCCGAGTAATCAAAGATCAAAGGAATAACAAGGAAGTGTTTTCCCTATTCTTAGAGGGCCCCGTTGTTGTTCTATTCGAGACACATCCTGGATCTAATCAAGACCGTTCATTTAAAAATGAAGTGTCACCTCTGCTAGCCATTGGATTTAAGTGGAGGATGCATGGTGCGAGTGATACCCCTGCACCATTTCGTACTCTTTTTAATATTGTAAATTTTAAAAGAAGTGTAAAAACTTTAAGATATTCCGCATACATGAGCTCACATTTTATTTTATTTTGTATTAAGTCCTTCCACCTCATGTATAGCGCTACGCGAGGCTCTTCAATACTTGCATGCATGCCCTGAAAATCCCAAGATGTGTTATTAATTGCATGCATTGTTTATTATAATTGCATTTTAGTCTGTGTCAACTGCAACATTTTTATTTCTTGTAACATTGTTTGATCACATATATTATTCGCAAGGCTTTTAAATTAATTTTATTTTTTTATAAAATACAAAAACATGCATATTTCCCTATTTAACACATAATAATCGATAACAAATACAAAATGTTTTCCAAAATTCCAAAAAAGTATGTTATCTACATTATAGTAGATTCTATCACATATACAAAAATCATAAAAAATATAAAATATAAAACGTGAAATTCACAAAACCATAAAAAACATATAAAATTAGCAAAAATATATAAAATCCACTATTTTGTACATTTAATCACTTTAAGAAACTATAAAAATTAGAAAAATTAAATAGAAAAAACCACAATGCAAAATATTGAAAACACATTTGTTTCTCTGATCTTGAATTTATTTTGATTTATTTATAAATATATAAAGCTATATTGTGCATATATACTGTAAATCACTTACATAATATATAATATCTATATTATTATTTATCTATATTATTTGAAAATTAAATTTAAATTAAAAACTTGCAAAATTAAAACGTAAATTAAAAACTAAATTAAAATAAAAAATACAAAGCAAATTAAATATCCATAAATATTAAATATAATTAAAACCCACAAAAACAAGAAAATAATAAAAAATACTATTAATTAGAAATAATTATTATTAATTACTATCCCCATTTTTCTTATAGTGTTAGGCATTCAGACTACTTGCTCCTATCCACATTTTATTTTGTGTGATAATTAAGTTTGACTCGTTCATTTTATCGCTTAATATACTCATGGGTTAGTTGTTTGAATTAGAGGTTGGTCATCACAATAATTGGTGTTCTAGTCTTGTTAGCAACATCATACCTATCTCTGAATTAATAACAACCTCATGATTTCGTCTCTTGAAATCACTTGTCCTCGTCACGATCGCAATGCACGAAAAGGATGGAGTTCTTCGAGCAAAATGGCCAGCAACACAACAATAGCATGACGATTATCGTAATCTCCACCAACATTGGGCAGGGGGACATCATAGGGTTGTGGAGAGAGAGGTTGCACTTGTGAAGAGAGAGAGAGAGAGAGAATTTATATTATGTTACGGTTGCTTATCACTTATGCTTAAAGAGGGCTACGGTTACCCTCTCTTTTATAGCATTTTGGAAATCCTTGGATCACAATCCATGTGATCTCAATAATCAAAGGTTTAGATTAATTTGTATCTCTTTTACTTCACAAAAAACACAAAAAGGAAACATGAAGTGATAATTTGAAAACAATTTCCAAATTATATAAATTAAAAAATTAATCGATAAATGGATTTTAATTAAAACAACTCCATCCATTTACTAAATTTAGTGTGGACGTCCACCATGGTTCAATATGCCATGGACGTCTACTTTAAGAAATGGAATGAGTTCAAATTAATTTATCCACTATATTAATTATTTAATTGGAAAATCATCAACTAGTTCCAAATTAATTGTGATAATTGCAATTTTACCATTGACTATTAAGAATAAAATTCTTCCACCCAATATATAATGTAATACATTAAATTTGTAACGTGAAGCCAATTCACATTAACATATAAATTGTGAATCTCATTCACAACTAACTCTCCTCAGGATATTGTGGATCATATCCATATTATCCATGATTATCGTGGATAGTGTTATCTGCATTAATCCTATCCATTGTAATTAAAACCAATTTAATTATATTAAATATAGATATCCACACATTAACTGTGATAGTTAAATCCCATTTAATTATCCAATTTCCAATGATTAGATAATATTTCCCATGGAACAATTCTCAAACTCTTTCAAGAATTGTGTGCCTTCTCTAAACAAACTTGGAGATAAGGTCAAGGCGATTTTATATGCCATGTAAAATGACTTGGATATGAGATCTTATCTCATATAAGAATCTAGAAGATCGCTCAGAGGTGCTTGATCTTGTTATATATATGCAATTTCCACAAAACTTTCTGATTTAGATAACACGTGAAAGCAAATGAGCAAAAATGCAAATAACCCAAATAATACGTGAACACACACGTGGGTTCAGTTCCGCTAGACTAAATTGCAAATATAGAAACTTCGAGGTCCTTACTACAAAAAGTCAATAACTAATTTTTAAATTTATTGGACTAAAAAGAAAAAAATGGAAATGGAATTGTAAAAACCAAAATATACCCAGGCAGGCACGTGGGGCGTGCATGATGACTCTAATGTACTGCTCTGATCAACGCTGAAATGATCCGACGGTCAGATGAAAAGGCAGTGATGTGTGGTGTGGATCTGATCAAGCGTAGGTACGGATCTAACGGCTTTGAAGGCGATCAATGGTGTGTAGCTCTGATCAACCCTATATTCAATCTGAGTACCAAGATATGGGCACTGATGGGTGGCTCAGATCAAATCTGGGGCGCTGACTGAACTTTAATAGGAAATGTCTCGCGCTGATCTGGTCTGATCACCCGACTAAGAGGTTCTGCACATTGTTGGAAGTGGTCTGCGTCGAATGGGGCCCTCCAATGGCCCGTCAAGCAACTCGATGAAAGTCTAAAACGTGTTGCACCTAGAGATGCATAGTTGCGCCAATCGAGGGTCGAAATGGTGCTCCCATGTACACCTGAACCTGCAAGGGGATGCGGGGTATTGAGGCGAAACTCTTGCCTGAATTGTTTTGCATAAACAACAAGAGAAGCGAGGGGAAAGGATTGGACCTCTGGCATAGATGAGGGAAGGAGGTCAATCCTTAAAATCGATCACATGATCGATCATAGGGATTATCAAATTACGCTAGAAGGCAGGTAATGATGTGGTGAATGTATCAGTGCAGATAAGTGGATGCGATGGAGCTTTGACCGGATGGTCGGAGCAACTATGGCGGACGATTGTGACAATGTGATGATTGAAAGAAAAGAGCAAAAAGAAAAGGAATGAAAGGTTACCTGATGATCTAGGATTGGACGGCGGAGAACAGGGAAGTGAATGGTGAGGTCCTGGCCTCGACCCAGCAGCGGGAGGCTTAGGAGGCTGAATGCGGTAGAGAGCTCGAGCCATGTACGAGTGTCGACTCAATTGGCCACCAAATCGACAACCAAAGCGCTCCATAGGATCATGAAACTATCCTAAGGTTTCCTGGTGGATCAAAAGCGATGAGGAGCGAGCTGGTGGCGCGACGTGGATGAAAGGAGGATTTATAGGGTTCCTAGGTGCTTGTAAGTATCGAGAAAAATCTCACGAACCGAGTACAATACGACGAGGCCTATGTATCCGCGAAGGTCATGAATCCCTGATGATATATCATGCACAATATTCAAGGCACAAATGGATCGGAGTCAGGTGGAAATTGTTTGAGGAAATAGATCCAACGACACCTCGCCTGGATCCGTCCAGTGAGAGGAAGGGGTTGACCTGGGTCAATGGACCCTGGATGACCAATAGGAAAATTGATTTATAAAAATAAAAGAAAAAATAAATTAAAATAGTAAATGGCCTAATCAAAATGAAAAATGTTAGTTATTTTACATACTATTTTTTATGATTTTTAATAATTTTAATAATCTATATTTATTAGAGTATACACAATATATATTTTATTATGTGCATGTATAATATACCTATATACAATATCTACTTATTTACTATTTTATTATTTTTCAAAAGTACATTATATTTTACATTTTATTTCTTACAAAAAAAATAATTAAAAAAGTATACGTATATTTTTATTGGATTTTTGCATGTTAGATATAGGGTTAATGAATTTGTACTATGTACAATATATACACTTGGTTCTTTTGCACAATGAAGAGTTAATTTTATATTGAATTTTATAATTAAATTTTAATTTTCTAAATTTATTCAAAATATTCACAAGAGTTTCAAATACAATATGTACAACTTATACATAAAATAAATAAGTAAATACATAAATAAAGGTGTAGGTAATGTACAATTGTACACAATTTAATTTGCAAAAAAAATTATTATTTAGGACATTTTTATTTACAAGCTTTATCAAGGAATTAAAACAATTTGATATCATTTATTGAGAAATAATATAGGTCAATGATGAATACAAGATAAATAATGGATAATATATACAATGAATTAATACAGAATAAATAATATCTACAAGGTATTTTTATATATTAATAAAAAAAGACCTTATCTCTCCATACTTTATTCCTTCTCGATCAGGTCAGTTATTGACCTTCTCTCGGGGTTCAGGTAAGTATGTACTTATTACATAATTGTAGCCTTCTTTATTTCTTTTCATTTTCTTTTCTTCTTTCTTCTTTTTTTTGGTTCAAAGGAATGTAAAATATGAATTATTAATAAACTCATGATGAATGACAATTTATTGATTTTAACAAATATTTACATATGTTTTGCTAATTAATTTGGCTAAAATAAATGAATAAAAGGATGCATTATGAATTCACCGTTCCCCTATACTTTAATTTCGTTAGTACCTTAGCAAACACTTATTTAAAAAAGAAGTGAAAACAAAAATAAAGAAAAGGAATGGGATGAAATGAGAATTAATGTTGATTATTAAACTTATCTTCATAAAATTAATGTTTGGAGCTCGATCTTACCTTTGGATTATTAGTTTGGCGGAACCATATTGTAATATAGATTTAAGACTCAACGTCCCATAGGTTCCACACTTATGACTATGATCTATACTTGAACGATGTATGTGGAATATAGCTTCCCACCTAAAAAGTGGCAAAGAAATGGCCTCCCTCAACAAGGTAACTCTATTACCCTAGTCTAGCAACTCTTTCCTTGAGGAGCGGGGTATTCAAGCAACTCAAGAATATGGGGAAAGAAAAGAATGGATTGTGGCATATAGCCAAGTATCCCATGGAGCTTTACCAGTGCAGTTAAGTCTTTAGCTGCACGCTTCCATGAGATGAATCACATAATCTTTGCTTATTCAACTATACAAACTTTGGCGGGCATTTTATTTTCAATCAGGCTTGTCCCCTTTTTATGAGTTTTTGCATTTTGTTAACATATATACAACATGTGCAGCATGCACATAAGGAGTGTTTGTTCTTGAGCTTGTAGACTATCCCTCTTTTGAATCATTATTGCAACCCACAACATCCTGTCATTAGACCTCAATGCTACTAGACCAAGTTGAAAGGCACTACCCTCACTAGACGAGGACGAGTGTTTCCACTATTTGTTACACACTTATGTTCTACCCCAATATAAAGGATTCTGCCTCTTCACCACCTCATACATGTGGAGCTACGTGTAAAGTGTGTCCAAATCAAGCCACTATTTTTAAGGGTCATGTGTGCCTCGAAATATTCTACTTAGACCAATCAAGATGACATGTGAACATAGCCTTGTTGACTCAAGTAATTAAGTCGCTAGACCTGAAAAGTCTCAACTCCTGATCCAATAATATTCCATTGACGTTAAGTGGATTAAGGTTTTAGCTAGGCTTCATTCTTCAATTTTTTCTGGACTAGTTTAAATGTCAACAACGACTCTGAAAAATGCATATGCATTTGAAAATAAAGGTATTTACAACAGATTTGAAGAGGAACGAAAATAAAAGATAAAAATCCTTTTTGAAAAGCTTTTCAAAGAAAGTTTTTATGGAATTTTTATTTTTTTCAAATTATTAGGTAGTTCAGAAAAGAAGGAAAAGAAAATAAAGTGTTTACAAGCATTTGCAAAACTTTGCACATATTTACACAGATTTTTAAACAAAAAGAATATTTACAAGTTTTATGTACAATATTTACAAGTGGATTTTATCTACAAATTTTATTAAAGGATTTTCTATACAAAAGAACATTATATAAAGATTCTAATTTACTTTACAAATAATTACGGCTTTTATACACACGTGGATTTACATGTTTACAAAATAATTTTTATACCCATAATTTATAACCGAGATGACAAAATATTTTGCAAAAACTATCCAAAACATATTTCAACTTTTTTAGATACATTTTTAAAATAATTTTGAAAAAAAATTAAAAACTATTTTACAAATCATTTTAGAAACCATTTTTCAAAAAGGTTTTTGCAAACATTTTTTTAAAACATTTTACAAACATTTTTACAATATACATAAATTTTATATAAAAATAATTTACAAACATTTTACAAACAAAACATTTTAACAAACTTTAGAAAAAATATTGTACAAAAAAGAATTTGTAATGGTTTTTACAAACATTTTTACAAAGAATTTTGCAAAGCTTTTTACATAAATTTTTACAAACATTTTTGCAAAGAATTTTTCAAAACATTTTTGTTCCAATTTTATAAATAATAGCCATTTTATTAACACCAATGTACGAGTTATGGCTAAGGTATATATACAATATATACGACAAACCCCTATACTTAGCTCAAAATGTGTCCTTACAATGATTAAACAACGACGAAGGAAGACATAACTCATGTTAAGAATAGAAAAGTGAAAAGAATCCTATACTACAATTACTCAACGAATAACGAATGAAATGAATAGAAGTCTGTGATCCCCCCTAGACTTAGGACTAAATAATCCTAAATATAGAAGATTGTACAAGTAGGGAAGACCTTTGGAAGAGACTGTACATGAAATCAATGATTCGACTCGGACCTCCTATACTTAGGGTAAAATATCCCTAAATATAGAAAAGAATATCAATAGTTGAGAGACAAGTGAGGGAGCACTCAAAGAAGTGAAAAACACATATTACCTCCCATATACTTAAGGTCAGATATCCCTAGGTATATGCAAGAAAACAGAGGTAATAGAACAAACAAATATATGAACAGCACCAGTTCAACAACCCCATATACTTAGGATAAAGAACATCCTAAGTATAACAAGAATCCAAAGCGAGACTTGGGGTGTTAAAAAAAAATGGAAGAATGAAAGAAAAAATATAAAACAAGGATATACAAAGAGGCTGATGGAGGTGTGAGGTGCAAAATAAGGGAATCAACGGATACATCTCATACAAAATGGATCGGGTAAACATCAACAGTCAGTGGATCATGATCAAGAAAACGCTTCAGGCATTGACCATTGACCCAAAAGGTAGCTCAGATGACAACTCGGATATGTAATTATTGTCATTATCGTGCACCTTTCTGACTAGATATGGTCCCTTCCACTTGCTCTATAATTTCTCTGG
Organism: Ottelia alismoides; assembly: GCA_037367405.1. Classification (NCBI taxonomy): domain Eukaryota; kingdom Viridiplantae; phylum Streptophyta; class Magnoliopsida; order Alismatales; family Hydrocharitaceae; genus Ottelia; species Ottelia alismoides. The sequence goes on from JAZKJV010008192.1 coordinate 973,697, forward strand.
AAACAATCACAGTCGTGCATCGAATAGCTACACTCTCTGATTTGATTCAAACTGCTTATGGCTGATGTGTGAATTATGCCATATCTTAGCTTTGTCCTTGTATTCAAGGCTACTCGAAAAGGTTGTATCTCTAAGCTCCTCCAGAGTTTGCCAACTCTGATCTCCTCTGATCTCCTACACTCTCCGGATCCAATAATATCTCTAAGACTACCATAGTGACTTGTGCTTGATCTCAACAGGTAAGTGGCATGGCTTACCATAAATGAGTCTAAATGGAGATGTACCCAAAGTAGTCTTGAGGATGTCCTATAGGCTCAAAACACCATGTCCAGAAGCTATGACCAATCCTTTCAGCATGGGCGGAAAACCTTATGCAATATCATCTTGATCTCCCTGTTTGAAACCTTAGCAAGACCATTCCACTATGGATGATATGGAGTGGCAACTCTGTGGTCTGTGTTGAACTCATTAGCAAGGGACCTTACCTTATCATTGATGAAATGAGTACCCCCGTAAAAAAATAGAACTCTAGGGACCCCAAACGGTGATATGATAATCTTCCTCAGACATGCAAACAGTCCTCACATCAACGGCTCGTGCGGGGACGGACTGAACCCAACAACTCACATTATTTACAGCCAACAAGATGTACTCAAACCCCTAACTTTTTTAGAATGGGCCCATAAAGTCGATGGCCCATGCGTCAAAAACCTCACAAAAATGAATGGGATGCATCGACATCATGTATCTATGACCAAAACTACACATCCTCTGACAGTAGGTGCACCTATTCACGACTTCATATGAATCATTGAAGAGTGTTGGCCACCAAATATTGTATTGGAGAACCTTTTTTGTTGTCCTTCTCCCTGAACGATGTCCTCCCAACACAAGCTTGTGGCAATAGGTGAGGACGTTGTGGTGCTCCTCATTAGGAATACACCGATGCCAGACACTATCCCCACCTTGATGGTAAAGGGTGGGTTCCTCCCAATAGTACGACTTGGCTTTCGCTAGGAAAGTCTCAAGTTACTCCTGGGTCAAACCTTGTGGAACTCTCTTGGAAACAAGATAGTTCACAATGTCAGCATACCAAGTAAGAGAGATGATTGAAGAATCATCTTATTTGGGAAAGTCTCAGTAACAGGTGTGGTTGTCTCTTAATTCTTAAGATGCTCGAATCGGGAGAGGTAATTTGCCACCACATTCTTGACTCCAGGCTTATCCTTAATCTCAATATCAAACTCCTGTAGTAGAAGGATCCTTCTCATCAATCATGCATTGGTATCATTATTAGCCATTAGGTACTTGTTGGTGGTGTGATCAGTGTATATAGTCACTATAGATCCAAGGATGTAAGATTTCAACTTATCCAAAGCAAAGACTATCGCTAGAATCACCTTCTCTGTAACGGTGTAGTTCCACTAGGTGGCATCCAAAGTATGGCTAGCATAGAGAATGGCGAGAGGAAAACCATCCCTCGTCTGTCCTAAAACAGCCCCTACAGCAAAATCTAAGGCATCCGTCATGATCTCAAATGGGAGAGACCTATAGGGTGACTAAAAGAAAGGAGCTTGCACAACAAGATTCTTGAGAGTCTCAAATGATGAAAGACACTTATCATCTAAAAGGAACTCGGTGTCTTTCGTGAGAAGATCAGTAAGGGATCGAGAAATATGACTGATGTCCTAAATGAACCATTAGTAAAAAACTGACATGCCCCAAAAAAGACCGCAACTGCTCCAAATTGGACAGTAGAATGAGGTTCTGGATTATATCCACCTTGGTCGGATCGACCACGATGCCCCTGTTGGAGATAATGTGACTAAGTACTACCCCTTGTGTCATCAAAAAATGACTCTTCTCCCAAGAAAGAACTAGATAGACCTTAATGCACCGTTGAAGCACACAGTCTAGGCAAGAAAGACAAGAATCAAAGACGTCGCCATATTGAAAAATCATCCATGAAGATCTCTAAACAGTCACGCACTATGTCAGAAAAGATAGAAAGCATTCACCTTTGGAATCTAGCCAGGGCATTACATAGTCCAAAGGGCATCCATCTAAAAGCATATGTCCCAAACTGACATGTGAATGTCATTTTATCCCAGTCTTCGGGTACAATGGCCACCTGAATATACCCCGAGTACCTATCAAGAAAGCACTAATGAATCTTCCCTGCTAATCTCTCGATGATATGATCAATGAATGGTAGCAGGAAGTGATCCATTTCGGTGGCTTGATTCAATCGTCTGTAGTCCACTCAAACCCGCCAAGAAGTGGGTACACGGGTAGCAATCTCCTCTACATCATCATTCATAACTATAGTGATACCTGTCTTCTTGGGTACCACCTGCAACATACTAGCCCACATGGACCTCTCAAAGATTCATGTTCATCTTGTGCTGAAACTCACGTGATGGCTTGGTGTCATCCTCGAGATCGATGTAGTGGGATCAAAGAGACGAACTTATCCCTTCGAGATCTTCTATAGACCTCATCGAATGAGATTCTTGGTCATCAGTCAAATCTGTTGAGATAATGACTGGAAACATATCTGGCTCTCACGCAATGAATCGGTACCATGCTCTGTTGTAAGGTCTTCAATTCTAAGCATGTGGGAGCTGGTAAATCTGGCCTCTGAAATGTCTGCATGAAAGCTACTATATCTGAATGTGAAATCTCTCTTTGTAACTCTAAACTCGACGAATATGTCCCTACTGGTGTCCCTATCAACTACATCGGCATTGTCTCCTTCCTGGCTATAGGCTCCACAGAAATCAAACACGGAAAGTACTCATCAAACTCCTTCCAGTCAATGTATGTATCTGAATCGATGAGAACAGAATGCTGAGAAATGAAATCAACTCCGCTAATCGAATTGGTATAACCAGCCTCTTTGGTATCTTGCTCCAAAAGTGCACTCTTCGAACTCTCGTTAGCTGGCATCTGTAAATCTACTAACTATAAAGTTGTGACTAGAGCTCGTGAATCCCCATCTGCCCAAAATGCTTTTTCTTCTGTAATCACATTGTCACACTCGTGGTGGATTTATGGCTTTGAATCTGTCATCTTCCTTGAGATGGATGAATCTCTGGCTCTCACATCCTCAATTATCTCTATTTATATACTTTAGCCCTCGATGTGAAAGTATACCTTCCCGCTATCATGATCAGACACGGCCTTTGTTGTTTCTAGGAAAGGGCGACATAATGTGATTGGGGCATTTGTCATGCATTCAGGGATTTCCATGTCCAACACGACAAATTCCATAGGGAATTTTAGGCCTTGGATGGTGACAACAATGACCTTCAGTAACCCCTTCGACCTCTTGACAGATTTATCTGTAAACTGAAGTACAGTCCTGCTTTGTCTTAGAGGACCAAACTTCAAGTAGTTGAGTAAGGATGTCGGAAGAAGTTTAATATAAGAGTTGTTGTTTAATAGAACCTGATCAAACCACTGCTTGTGAATGTGGCATCTGACATACAGAGCCCCTACATCTGGCCTCTTGGCTGGAAAACGGTTATGGATAGCGAAGCTTGTAGCACGGGTAAGCACATGGATCTGTGCACTATGGTCGTGCTTCTTCGTCCTACGGACTGAGGTCTTCTCTCTAAGATTCTTCTTGAAGAGAGGAATGTGCTCTAATGCCTCCTGGAGAGTTAGCAGAATATGGAATCGATCTACCATCTTCTTGATGGACTCTATCTGCTGCCTATTTTTGGGATTTTCATTTTTTTGGCCCTTTACTATGCGGAGTTCTTGATGGAAGGGGATGGTTGTACCCTCATCAGGAAATGGAGGGTCTGGAGTAGGAATCGGTCTTTGAGCATATAAGTGGCTGGAATCCATACAAGCATCATTAATTATCACATCAGATGGACTCGGAGAAGAAACATAAAACTTTCATTTATTTATCTTTTTGTTTATCAAAATTTTATCATTTTTGTTGTATTTTTTTAAAAAACTTCATCCTCGGGTATAGGAAGATAAGTAAAAATAACTGGAGTGTCTATACAAGTGAACTTGGTGGTATGAGCACCATTGACAACATCTGAATAAGTGACATCAGTACGGTGCTCTGGCCCATCATGTGGAATATTGGTGGTATCAACACCACCATCAACAACATCTGGATAAGGGACAACATCAACACCAACGACTGGATAATCCTCAATGTGGGTGGCATCAGTACCACCATCTGTAGTTGAGGAAATAACAGCCTAGTACTGTCCTCTGGATCGTCAATCTTGGTGGCATCAGCACCACTATCAAGATTAAAACAATGGCATAAACACCGCTCTCTACCTCATCTGGTGCTCCTAAATGGGCATCCAATTGTCGCCTAGATGAGGCACCTCATGGTGGTTCCCTAACACTCCTAAGTATTGTAAAATCAACTTCAAAGAAATAATGAATATAGTCAAGTACCTCACTAGGAGTGGCAGACTCTGTCGAATCTATATGCTCAGACTTTATCTTCAAGTTGTTCGAATTTGGCTCAAGTGTATGGCGGCCTTACTCTTGATGATCTCTCTCATCTCTTGGTGGAACTCATCCATCTCTTGCCTAAATACGGTCTACTGCTCTGTAAGCATGCGTGCGATGTCATTTGAAGTAGGGTTCTCTTGCGAGGGTGCATGAGATTTGGATGGGACACCTCTCTGAAAGTGTTGAGGCTAGCCATGCTGTTGTTTTAAGTAGGAGTGAGGGGGAGGCTACTGGAATCGGGAGTGAGGTTATTGTTGCCTCAACTGCTGACCCTGGTACTGGGGTTAAGGAATGGAATGGTGGGAGTACTGGGGTTGTCCTAACTGGTGTGATCCCCCCTGGCTATATCGGACGCTGCTAATGGGACTGAGCTCCTCCCGTGGACCATCTGAAGCCTGGTGATCATGATAGATACCGGGCTATTATTGGTATTGGAAATTCCCAATCCTACTGACTTCCATCAACATCTCTGACTACTCATGCAACTATAGGGGAAGGGACACCAATGGCTGAACATGCTCCATCTGAATGTGGTGGACCTGTCTGTATGAGGTGGATGGCTGTGATGATATGCTCCCTGATCAGCATGTGACCTAGACGATGGCAAAGAAGCCGTCTGTGCCTCTTGAAGGCACATGATCTGATTCTTCAGGTCACTCAAATTTTGGGCCAGCTCATCAATCTTCTTGTGCTTGTCCAAGCCCTAGCACGTCTTCTTCTCGATAGTCTCCATGCGGTCCAACTTCTGGCCGATAATGCCCATGTATACAACTAATAACTCTGCTAGTGGTGCTGTTGTAGAAGATGAAGATGAACTAGCCTCTATATGTGCAACTCTATGGTGAGACAACGCTAGGTGGGGAGGCTTCCCCTGAGTGTAGGTCTGGGTCATAACATTGTAGCTCTCAGCCATCTCCTCATACATGACCCATACCTTATCCTCGTCCTTGGAGAAATAGGATCCTCCACAAGAGGCATTGACAAGCCCCTGCAACTCGGATGTCAACCCACAAAAGAAACTCTATATCAAGTTGGGCTTGCTAATACCATGATGGGGACATCTGTTAATGAGTTTTCTGAATTGATCCCAAGCCTCGTGGAACTGCTCGTTTGGGATCATGGTAAGGTTACTGATCATTGCTCACGTTGTGTTGGTCTGACCGAGTGGATAGTACTTGTTGAGGTACTCGATCCTCAACTGCTCTCAGGTAATGATAACCCTCCCCAAATGCTTCAGCTAGTAGCCTGCTCTATCAATAAAGGAGAATAGGAAGGCTATAAGCTTGATGGTATCCTCATTCACAAACCTGTCGTGGACGGTACTACAGATCATCTCGAACTCCTGCAAGTGGATATGAGGCTCCTCAATGGAATGCCCAAGGAACTTGGGCAAATGATGGATCGTCTGGGGCCTGAGCTCAAAATCATTGAGAATCGATGGCAACTGAATCCACCTATGAGTGAGAGTTGCACCAGGGTTGTGCAACTCTCTCATGGTGCGCAAGGGTCTCTCTACTCTGGCCTCCTCCTGGTATCTATCTCTAATCTCTGCTCGATCCACAACTCTAGGAACCTCTAGTCCACCAACGACTCTCTCAACTCTAGCATCTCAGATATGTTTAAGCTCCCTCCTAACCTTTGTCATCAATAACCATTTGTACTAGATCTATCTCTAGATCGCCACTAGGGATGCTAGGATGTTGTGTTTTATTGTATCTTGAGCTAATACATCGGGAATCTCTGGCTACTCATCCTCTCTCTCCTCTCAAACCATCTCGTCGGATTCTTAAAATGAAAAAGAGCAGACCTCAAGTGTTGCATAGTCAATAAAGAACTACTCTGACCGATGTTGTATCTCAAATGATTTAATGAGAAGGTCAAAGAAGAAGGAAGCAGAAGCACTCAGGTTTCAAGAAGGGGTCCGAGCTCTCTAGAACCACCTTAGATGAATGGATAGAGGTGTTGTGAAGCAGTGCCACCATACGTAGCTTAAGAGATCGCATGCCTATCATCGTAAGGTGGAAGGAAGTGAAGATTAGATATGGATTGAAAAACAAATGATCAGAAAACAATCCTCCAAGCTCACCAACTTAACATAATGATGATCGAGAAAGCTCGGTCGTTAATCTTTTCAATTTTGAGAGTTTAGTGATAAAATAGTTATATTAACAAGCTCACAGGTGTAGTCTCCTAGAGTATACCATGAATAAGTTAATGAATCCTCGAGGAAGAGAAATATCCACATAAGAGCTTAGGAGTATTTATAAGGAAATCCAACTCTGTATCAACACGATTACTTCTGCTAACGTTTGAGGCAAGTGCTTGCAGCAATAAAAGGACTCGAGAGTTAAAGTCCAAGATCTTAAGGCACAAGTCCAAGGCTTTGAGCTCTATTTCTTAAGTGTGTGTGCCTCAGTCTGCCTGGAGAGAACCTGCAAACAAGGAGGGGGTTACTCTCTCCAAAATAATGAATATGATAGTTAAGTTTAGTTTTAGGGTCAAGTTCAATTAGCTGTCTCGGTTTTTTTTTATTATCACTTTTTTTGAGTATTTTTTTCAATGAAAACTTCTAATGAATTTTCCGATTTAATTTTTTATTCCTAAATCCAGAAAATCATGGGAGGAATAGAAAAAGCTGATGCACGATGAAATCTATGAATGCATGCACGAGATAGAATGCATATCTTGCTGCAACAGTTTACATGCAATATGATCCATGTACAAAAAATAAACTAATCTAAATGAATGCAATGCGAGAACTATCCTTAACAGAAACTTCTATTATCGTGTAGCACATATTTATTTGTCTAAGTCCAAGTGAGTTCTATAGGAACAGACATTCTATTAGGGGATTTGGACCTAATGCCACCTAGCTCAATCAAATAAAAACCTAAGTCTAGATGCTAGAGCACACAAAAACCGCAAGAAACAAATGAAAATAAAGTCAAAGAAAAGTAGAATCTGGTAAGGTCCCCGAAGTGCACCAACACTTGGCGAAACATACCTCGAATAATGTCCAAAGTCTCAAGTCTCTCTAGAAAATAGAGAAAGGACAAGAGCCAAAGTTATTATACATTAATTAAAACAATGAAATAGAAATAATTTATTTCCTTCGTAAAGCTTGTAAATAAAAATGTGCCTTAAACAATACAAAAATTTGTAAATTAAATTGTGTACAGTCGTAAAGTTTCTACACTTGTATTTATATATTTACTAATTTATTCTATGTATAAATTGTATATATTGTATTTTAACTCTTGCAAATTTTATGAATAATTATAAGAATTTCAATAAAATTTAAAAATTACCATAATAAAAAAAATAAAATCAACTCTTCAATGTGCAAAAGAACCAAGTGCATATATTGTACATAGTACTAATTCATTAACCCCGATATCTAACTTGTAAAAATCTAATCAAAATATACTTATATGCCTCAAATTATTTTGTAAATAAATAAAATATAAAATATAATATACTTTTGTAAAAATAATAAAATAAAAATATGTAAATATTGTATATAGGTATTATACCAGTACATATTAATGGATATTGTATATAGTAAATCATATATATTATTAAAATTATTAAAAATCACAATAAATTATTTTATAAAATAACTAACATTTTTTATTTTGATTATTTTTTATTTACGTCCATTTACTATTTTAATTTGATTTTTTTATTTTTGAAAATTGAATTTTCCTATTAGTCAACTCGGGTGCGTTGACCCAGATCTACCTCTCCCCTCACAAGTCCGATCGAGCGACCTTCACTGGATTTCTTTTCTCCTATTTCTTCCACATGGGTCCGATCGATTTTTGCATCGAATCTTGCGCCCGATTCTTCACCAAGGATCCACAATCTTCATAGATACCTAGTCCTCGTGGCATCTTCCTCAGTTCACGAGATTTCTATTGATTCTTCCAAAGACCTCGGAGCCCTATAAGTCCTTCTTTAACTCGTGTCGCGCCCAGGTTCGCTCCTCACCGAATTCTTTCTCCACCTGAATCCCAAGGGGATTGGCAGGATGCCGAAGGAGCCTTTTGGAGCTCAGATCAGTGACTGGTTGAGCTGAACCAGCTACGTGGCCGAACATCTTCACCGCGGTCAGCCTCTTCACCCTTCTACAGCAAGGTAGAAGTCATTATCCCATTGTTCACTTTAGCGAACTTTTCCTTCCGACCTCCAATCATCAGGTAGCCCTTCATCCCTTTGTTTACGCAGTTTCTTTCGATTCATCCATCACTGCCATCGTCCGCCATCTTTGTTCTGACCATCGGGTTGGAGCTCCATCGCTTCCATATATACATTCTGATCGGCATGGACGCTCACCCTCCATCCCCTCACGCAACCTGACCTCCTTAGCCTCAATCATCAGATCGAGATTAAGGTCTGTACTTCCCTCCTCCACGTATGCCGGAAGTCAAATCCATTCCCCTAAAACTTCCTTCATTGTTGTTGTCAAATAACCTCGACGGAAGCCTCGCCTCGGAGCCTCAAGTTCCCTTGTTGGGCCAGGTGCTCACGAGGAAGCTAAATCGGTCGCAACTGGAGTAGCGGAGTTGCTCTAGGTGGGGGAACCTCTCAGATCTCCATCGAGCCATCCTTAGAGCCATCAGAGCACTTCATACAGAGCGGACCCTCTCCAGATCGGTGATAGACCTTTTAGCCAGGCAATCGGAGCATTAGAGCATCAGATATTTGCGATTGAAGCTCATCTAGCGAAACCTTCTTCGTGTTCTTCATGACGTCATCATCGCCATTAGATCAGAGAGATGCGTCCCAGTTTTGATCCATATCACATGCGCATGCCCAATATCGGGTGCTACAATCAAACCTGGAAGGAATCAGGACCACATGTCATCATCGCTTCCCAGACCGTTGGTCTCCTCTAAGTGTCAGATCCGCACCGCACATCACCGCCTTTTCTCAGATCCGTTAGATCTTTTCCACCGACCCATCGGAGTCGTATGCTAACACCATATCCCTATACCGTCAGATTTTTCCTGCTCTTGATTAGAACCGTTAGTCTCACGCGCATCACATGCCACCTGCAGGGTATATTTCAGTTCAGCCCCTTCCTTTTCTATTATTTCCTATTAGTATAATAAATTTAAAAGTAGTTGAAACCTTTTTGAATTGAGGACCTTTTAGTTTTCTTATTTGTACTTAGTTGAGATGAACTAACTCACGTACGTGTTCACGTGTTATTTAGGTTATTTGCATGTTTTCCCCTATTTTTCACGTGTTATCTAATTCAGGAAAAGTTTTCGAGATTTGCATTTATGCCCATGCTACTGTGAATCACATGTAATGCACGTTTTTGTTGGGATAATTGTGTTTTAGATTTGAGGTTTTATTGTGGGTTATTAATCAGCCTTGAAACAAAAAATAATTGCATTTTGTCCTGCACTTCCATATTATTTTTGTGCTCTTCTATTTGTTGCAATAAATATCTAGTTAAGTAAAAAAATCCAAAAATTTCCTAGTGCCTCATGTTAGTGTCTTCTGTTTGTGGTAATTTTTATTTAATGTTTTTCATTTATTTGTTACCATTAAAAATTCAAAAATCAAACCAAAAACTCCTTGTTTTCCTTAGAAATTTAATAAAAATTCAAAAATACTTAGATTAGCTTTATTTTTCTATTATATGTTTACTTTTATATCTTTTATAAAACTCTAAAAATTTACAAAGCCCTAAAAAATCATAAAAGTCACATAAAATCTTCTAAAAACACAATAACTGTGTTCTTGGTCCCTATTTGTAGATATTCACTGACACGTTTTGATAAAATTAACAACCAAGAGTTTTGAACTTATTTTCTATTTTAAATTTGAAAAATACTCCTAGCTATGCACTATTGGTTTTATTCATTGTTTTTAATCATTTTTAAAACTAAAAAATTCTCTAAAAATCATTAAAAATACCAAAATAGTAAAAAAATATAAGAAACATACAAACAATTTTATTTTTTTTGGACATTTTTCAACTCAGCCATGGTCAGTCCCAAGCCGGAGTAAATTGAGGAGGGTTGCAAGTTAGGTAGCTAACAGCCAGCGTAGGAGAGATAAATTGCTAGGAATTTGTCTCGAAACTGTTTGGATAAATTCTTAAATAGTGTTCTTTTAAGAACAATATTTGGGAATTTGAGTCGAATTCGTTCGGATCTTTTAAACATGGATTTAAGCAAACATCTATATTTTATTGGGGTGTTCCCTACTTGCGACACGTTGCATCGCACGAATGCAATAAGAAGTTGTGACAAGGTCCGCTACATCTTGCTCGGATGTAGTTCAAAATTTGCTAGTGTTCTCGCATGAGTAACACATGCGAGTAAATAAGCTAGTTTTGTTGCATCGCCCCCCGGATGCAATCCAAAATTTATAAGGGATCCTGCATGATGGACGCATGCAAGTAAGGAAGTTAGTCCAAAAGAGACTGCAAAGGAAGTTGCGGAAAGGAAGTCGGAATATCAGCACTTTGACTGGCACATCGATGGAGATAGTTGATACGATGGAAAGAAGGGAGATTCAGATATTATGTCTACAAGAGATAAAATGGGTTGGAGAGAAAGCACGAGAGATTGAGAAAACCGACTTTAAACTTTAGTATTCATGTAAATATAAGGGCAGAAATAGTATTGGAGTGGTTGTTCATAAGGATTTGAAGAATTGTGTGATTAAGGTACAAAGATCTGGGGATCGGATTATTTTGCTAAAAGTGGTGATCATAGAAGAAATTTTGAATATCATCTCAGTTTATGCACTGCAAATTTGTTTAGATGGCATGATTAAACAAGCCTTTTAGGTGGATTTGGATAAGATTATGCAAGGAATACCACAAAGAGAGATGATTTGCCTAGGAGGAGATCTTAATGGACAGGTGGGAAATGATGCTTCAGGGTATGCTAGTGTCCATGGAAGAAATGGCTTTTGTGATAGAAATGAAGAGGGAGAAAGTTAGGATTTTTTAGGCTTATGATCTTTTCATTGCAAATACTCTTTTTCAAGACGACGAAGGGGCATTTATATACTTGTAAGAGTGGCTCGACTAGAACACAGATAGATTACATTGCATCGATAAGAAGAAATTAGTTGTGTTGCAAAGACTGCAAAGTAATCACAAGAGAGATTCTGACCTCCCAACATCACTTGTTAGTCATGGGTGTGCAAACAAAAGGGCTAGTAAAGAGAAGGAGGGTTTCCAAGATCACTGGAACTAGATGGTGGAATCTTCAATCGAAGCAATAAAGCTTCAGGGAGAAGGTTCTAGAAGACTTATCTTGGGATTGTAACAAAAGTGCAAATGAGATGTGGGAGGCGGTAGCATCTTTTATCCAAAGGGTAGCCAAAGAGATGTTAGGCGAGTCAAAGGGAGGAGCTTCAGGCCAAAAGGAGGCTTGGTGGTGGAGTGGAGGGGAGCTAGAGAAGCTCAAAATTAAAAGAGCTTGCTTCAAAGATGTCTAAGTATAGAACATATGAAACTGTCACAAACTACAAAATAGCGAAGAAGGAAGCAAAGAAGGCAGTAAGCGAAGCTAAGTCAAAAGCTTATGAATTTTCGTACAAAAATATCAACTCTAAGGAGGGCCAGAAGGATATATTCAGGCTGGCTAAAGAGAGAGAAAGAAAGACCAAAGATCATTCTCAAGTGAGATGCATTAAAGATGAAGAAGGTCACATGCTTGTTACTTAGATAGATATAGAGACTAGATGGAAGCAATACTTCCATAAGCATTTCACTGGGGAAGGAAATAGAGAGATCACTTTGGCAAGTCTAGCTAGTAGTGAAAGTTATTTGAATCGTACAAGTTAAAGACAAATACAAAGGAAGGAAGTAGAGGAGGCTTTGAAGGTTATGAGACATGGGAAATGTGTAGGACCTAATGACATTCTTATAAAAGTTTGGAGAGTTTTAGGTGATCGACGTTTGACTTGGAATACACATTTATTCAATGTTATTTGGCAAACCAAGCAAATGCCTGAAGATTGGAGGAGAAGGATCGTGGTGCCTCTTTATAAGAACACAGGAGACATTCAAAATTGTTCAAATTACGGAGGTATCAAACCGATGAGTCACACTATGAAAATTTGGGAACTTGTGATCAAAAGAAAGTTGAGGCAAGTTTCCAAAGTAAAAGAAAACCAATTCGGATTAATGCCAAGTCGCTCAACTATTGAAGCCATCCACGTGCTGAAGAGAACAACGGAGATTTATAGAGCTGGAAGGAAGAACCTCCATATGATTTTTATTGATTTAGGCAAGGCTTGTGACTCTGTCCCATGGGAGATATTGTGGAGAATTTCGGAGAAGAGACAAGTACATGTCTTATACATTAACCTCATAAAAGATATGTTAGGGCTTCATCTTGTGTAAGGATACAGTCTTGGAAGAACGACTATTTTGACATCAACATTGGTCTGCATCAAGGTTCAACTTTATGTCCATTCCATTTTACTCTGATTTTGGACGAGTTGAAAAGTCACACTCACGATGAGATACCTTGGTGTATGTTACTCGCTGATGATATTATGTTGGTTGATGAGACTAGAGATGGAGTAAATGAGAATCTTGAGGTCTCGAGACTAAAGTATTTCGTATAAGTAGGTCTAAGACGGAATATATGGAGTGTACTTTTGATGGAAGAAATGGTGAAGGAATCGATGTTAAGATTGATGATGATAACATTCAGAAGAGAGATTCTTGTAGATACTTGGGAAATATTTGCAATATGATGGGGAAACTGATGGAGATGTTATTAACAGAATAAATGGTGGTTGGCTAAAGTGGAGAGGAGCCTCTACTATCGTCTATGATAAGAAAATTCCTTTGAAAACCAAAGGAAAGTTTTATAAAAGTAGCTATGAGACCTGTTATGCTCTATGGATCGGAATGTTTACCTGTGAACCATTGACGTGTGTAGAGAATGATAGTAGTAGAAATGAAAATGCTAAGGTGGATGTGCGGACATACACATAAAGATTGGATTAGGAATGATACCATCAGAAGGAAAGTTGGTGTAGCTCTGATTGAGGATACGATGCGAGAAAATCGCTTAAGGTGGTTTGCCCATTTGCAAAGGAGGTAAGATGATGGACTGGTTGTTGGACATGCGAGCCCACGGCAAGCTATTATGCAATAAATGTTATTGCGAATATCATTCTCTGATCTGAAATGAAGAATAGATAATTAGCATAATAGTTCCCTTAGTACAATTAGGGTTATGTACCATGGCCATCTTGATGATCATACAGCTGTTGATTCAATTATTGAATCATAGAGGTTGGTGCTTTGATGAATATCGAAAGACTTAGATTGAGGACTCATCAAGCATCGTCAAATGATTGTTAAGAGATGATTTCCAATCTGGGTAGGAGATGGCAATCCTTTCTCATTTAGGTTGATATCTAACCGAACTCTTGATGTAGGTCCTCTACATAGGAATAGAGATTCGGAGTTGTTAGATAAGTTAGGTCAAAGAGTTGACTTAACAAGATCGAGATAACCAAAGTCCTATGATGTATGCTGTCATGATATACGCACGCATCCTCTGACCGGAGAAAGATGTGTTGCTATATGTCTGAGTATGTATATTTGGCAGAACAATAGGTTGATGACCTAATCAAGGTCTATACACCGGCGTGCTGGTGTGCATACAAGGGCATATGAGTAATATGATCTCTCAAAGGGATCATAAAGGTTCAGTTACTGAACCAAAAGAAATGAGCTCACTCATGAGATAATGGGAAGAATCAAATTCCGTGCACAGTCGTCTCTCTTTGGAATCTTGACTGAATTTGTAGGTTTGATATATACTTTTGGAAAGTATATGATAAACACCTAGGTATGATATGTGCTTTTGGAAAGTATATGATCGATACCAACTCCCAATAGTCAAATGAGAAACTTAATGATAAATACCTGAAGTAGACACTATAAAATTGATCTTATACTTCGAGACTATTCTAGGTCTTCCTATATGCAGGATGTACATGTATTGGGAATACTTGAGGGTGATGTGATCATAAATGATTGTATAACCATGACGCTTCCTTTCCTAGGGAGTGATGAAACGGGTCTGGATTTTAGTGACTCCTCTCAGTAGAGAAGTGATCTGATCTTTGTCCAAATGTTGGACATTGATCTGAATGTGATTCAGATACAATGAGAAGATTAGATTTACGGTCTTGATTTAATCAAGCATCTATGGGAGGCCCGAGATCTGGATTTGAGATGTAATCTCAATATCCAAGTCACTATATGAGGAACAATACAATCGCTCTGTCCTTATCTCCTAGTATTCGCAGAGAAAGCGCATTATCCTTGAAAGAGTTCGGGATAATTTCATTATTGATATTATATATCAGAGCAATGAGAAATCTGATAATTAACTGTGATTTAATTATCATGAATAATATGAATTTGATTCATATTATAAAGAGAGTTATCTAAGATAATTAAATGTGATTTAATTATCAAAGATGTGAATAATGTGAATGTGATTCATATTATTTGGGCACATGAGAATAAGACATCCAAGATGATTAAATGTGATTTGATTATCATGTATATGAATAATGTAGATAGTACTATTCATATTAAACATATATATTGTAAATTTAATTTATTATATATATGAGAGAGCTATTTGTAATTTACATTTGTTAATTAAATGTTGATGTGAATTGGATTCACATTGGACATTAAATTGAAAATGCAATTTACATTTTATTTGGGTTGTGAATGTGATTCACAATTTTCCAATGGTAAGATTGCAATATTCACAAAAAAATTATAAATTATTGTTGTTGAATTATTTACAACAAGTGTTGTTGTAAAATCATGGAGATTTCCAAGGAATAATGCAATCTCACAAGATTGCATGAGATTTCCAAGATTGCATGAGATTTCCAAGATTGCATGAAATCTCCATCCAAATATCTCCATATATGCTTGATTGATTTAATTTGGGATTAAATCATATTGATTTATCAATATATATTTAATCTAAACTAAATTAATTGTTGTTGTTTTTTTACCAACAAAATCCTGGCCATTAAAAGAAACACAAATCAATGTAAGCCATTGGATTTGTGTTGCCCATGGATTGAGATCCATGGATCCCAGAATATTATAAATATAAGGGCACCCCTTGCTCTTCATATGCTAATGAGAACACAAGTCTCTCTCTCTCTCTCTCTCTCTCTCTCTCTTTCCTCTCTCTTTCTCTCCACATGCCTACTCTCCCTCTCTCTTATGGTCGTCCACCATGGATGCCCTAGAGAGAGCCTCCATTGTCGCAGCTCATCTGAAAAAGTCTCAGTAATAGGTGTGGTTGTCTGTGAATCCTCGAGATGCTCTAAACGGGAGAGGTGATTAGCCACCACATTATTAACTCCAGGCTTATCCTTAACCTTAATATCAAACTCCTTGAGTATAAGGATCCATATAGTTAATCGTGC
Source organism: Ottelia alismoides (assembly GCA_037367405.1). Lineage (NCBI taxonomy): Eukaryota > Viridiplantae > Streptophyta > Magnoliopsida > Alismatales > Hydrocharitaceae > Ottelia > Ottelia alismoides. The sequence goes on from JAZKJV010008192.1 coordinate 989,657, forward strand.
CTTGGCATCCTTCTTATCCATTAAGTACCGGATGGAGGTGTGATCAGTGTATATAGTCACTCTAGATCCAAAAATGTAAGATATGAACTTATCCAAAGCAAAGACTATCGCTAGTATCTCCTTCTCTATAACAGTGTAGTTCCGCTAGGCAACATCCAAAGTCCGGCTAGCATAGTTAATGGCGAGAGGCAAACCATCCCTCCTCGATCATAAACATCCCCTACGGAAAAATCTAAGGCATCCATCATGATCTTGAATGGGAAAGACCCGTCGGGTGGCTGAAGGACAGGAGCCTGCACAACTAGATTCTTGAGAGTCTCAAATGATGAAAGACGCTTATCATCTACAACGGAACTTAGTGTTTTACATGAGAAGATCAGTAAATTTTAGGAAAATATGATTCAAGTCGTGAATGAACCGCCGGTAGAAACTGACATGCCCGAGAATAGACTGCAACTGCGTCAAATTAGATGATGGATTGAACTTCTTGATGATATCCACCTCGGTCGAATTTACCTCCATGCCCCTATTGGAGATGATATGACCAAGGATAGTCCCTGGAGTCATCATTAATGACTCTTCTCACAAGAAATAACAAGGTTGACCTCAATGCATCGTTGAAGTAAATGGTCTAGGATAGAAAGACAAGCATCAAAGCCGTCACCGTAGACCGAAAAAGCATCCATGAAGACCTCTAAATAGTCACCCACCACGACCGAAAAGATGGAGAGCATGCACCTTTGGAATGTATCCGAGGCATTACATAGTCCAAAGGGCATCCTTTTAAAAGCATACATTCCAAACGGACATGTGAATGTGATTTTGTGATGGTATTCGGTCTCAATGGCCATCTGATTATACCCTGAATACCTATTTAGAAAGTAGTAGTGACTCCATCCAACTTATCTCTCAATAATATGATCAATTAATGGTAATAATAAGTAATCATTCTTGGTTTCCTGATTCAATCGTCTGTAGTCCACACACTCCCTCCAAGTAGTGGGTACATGGGTAGCAATCTCCTATCCTTCTTCATTTATAAATGTGGTGATACCCATCTTCTTGGGTACCACATGTAACAGACTAACCAACTTGGAGTTGGAGATGGGGTAGATAAAATTGATGCTCGACACTTGGATATTTCCTTCATAACCACCTCTCGATGATTCGACTTCAGCCTATGCTGAAACTCACGAGAAGGCTTGGCTTCATCCTTGAGATAGATGTGGTGGGAGCACAGAGCCAGGCTTATCCCCTGGAGATCTTCTACAAGATTAACTAATTACCTTGCACATTCTCTCAAGAACCTCCATCAAACGAGATTATTGGTCGTCAGTAAAATCTGTTGAGATAATGACTGGAAACATATCTGGCTCTCCCATAAGGAATCGATATATCATGATATGCAGTAAGGTCTTCAATTCTGGGCATGTGAGAGCTCGTAAATCTTGCCTCTGAAATGTCTGCGTGAAAGCTTCCAGATTTGAATGTGAAAACTCTCTCTGTATCTCTTAACTATACGAAGATGACCTTACTAGTTTCTCTATAAACTGCATTACCACTGTCTCCATCCTGGTTGTAGACTATGCATGAATCAAACATGGAAGGTACTCATCAAACTCCTAACAGTCAAAGTCCGTGTTTTGAATTGGAAGGATTAAAGTGACAAGAAATGAAATAAGCTTCGCTAATCGAATTGGTATCGCCAACCTCTATGGTATCCTGCTCCAAAAGTGGTCTCTCAGAACTCTATCAGCTGGCATCTGTAATTCTGCTAATTCTGAAGATGTGACTAGAGCTCGTGAATCCTCATCTGCCCAACTTTCTTCATCATCTGTAATCACAAAGTCACACTCATGGTGTATGTATAGCTCTGAATCTATCATCTGCTATGAGCTGCTTGAATCTCTGGCTCTCAGTTTCTCTATCGTCTCTATTTGTATACTCTCGCCCTTGATACGAAAGTATACCTTCCGTCTATCTTGATAAGACAAAACCTTTGTTGTTGCCATGAAATGTCGACCTAATATGATCGGGGTATATGTCACGTAATTAAGGATCTCCATGTCCAACACGACGAAGTCCATCAGGAACTTCAGGCCAATGGTGATGGCAACATCCTTCAGTAACCCTTTAGACCTCCTGACAGATCTGTCTGCAAAATGAAGTAGAGTCCTTCTCTGTCTAAGAGGACCAAACTCGAAGTGATCGAGTAAGGCTGCCAAAAGAAGGTTAATTGAAGAGTCGATGTCTAATAGAGTATGATTGAACCCTGCTTGTGAATGTGGCATCTGACATACGGAGCCCCTACATCTGGCCTCTTGGTTGGAAAACGGTTCTGGAGAGCGAAGCATGTGGGACGGGTGAGCACATGGATCTCTGCACTATGGTTGCGCTTCTTCTTTCTATAGACTGTGGTATTTGCTCTAAGATTCTTTTGGAAGAGAGGGATGTACTCCAATGCCTCCTGGAGAGTCAGTAGAATATGGAATCGATCTATTATCTGCTCACTGACCTCTATATGTTGTCTCTTTTGGGATTTTCAATTTTCTAGCCCTTCCCAAAGCGGAGTGCTTGAGGGAAGGGGATGGTTGTACCCTCATCTGGAATTGGAGGGTCTGGAGTAGGAATCAGTCTTTGAGCATACAATCCTTACAAGCATAATTAATCATCATATGAGATAGACTCAAAGAAGAAACATAAACCTTTCCTTTATCTTTCTATTTTTCGAAATTTTGATAATTTTGTGTAATTTTATTAAAACATCATCCTCGAGTACAGGAAGAGAAGTCAAAACAATTGGAGTGTCTATACAAGTGAACTTGGTGGCATTAGCATCATCGACAACATTTGAATAAGCGACATCAATACTGCGCTCTAGCCCATCATGTGAAATATGGGTGGCATCATCACCACCATCAATAGCATCTGGAGTAGGGATGACATTTGCACCATCGTCTGGATCATCTTCAAGGTGGGTGGAATCAGTACCACCATTTGTAGCTGGGAAAATGATGGCCTCAATGCATGCTATGGATTATCAATCTTGGTGTCCTAAGCACTACCATAAACATCAAAATAAGTGGCATCAACACCACTCCCTAGCTCATATGGCACTCCTGAATGGGCATTATGTTGTTTCCTAGATGAGGAGCCGCCTGATGTCTCCCTACCACTCCTAAGTGTCAAAAAATCAGCGTCAAATAAACAATGACTATCGTCAAGTACCTCGCTAGGAATGGTGGACTCTGTCTATTATACCTGCTCAAATTTCATCTTCATGTTGTTCGGATTTTGCTCAATCTGGGCAGGTACGGTGTCCTTGCCTTTTATGATCTCTCTCATATCCTAACGGAACTCATCCATCTCTCGCCTCATTGTGGTCTACTACTATATAAGCATGCAGGCAAGATCCTCAAAAGCTTTGTTCTCATACGAAGGTGCATGAGACCCGGATGAGTTGCCTCTCTGAAAATGTTGAGGCTGGCCATGCTATTACTGTAAGGGGGGGTGAGGGGGAGGCTGATGGAACTAAGAGTGACGATGTTGCTGCCTCCACTGCTGACCCTAGGACTGGGGTCGAGGAACAATATTCTGGGAGTACTGGGGTTGCGAGTGATGCGTACACTATATCCTGACTATGCCGGAGGCAGCTGTTGGGACTTAGTGTTGAACATGTGAGCCCACGACGAGCCATTATGCAATAAATGTTATTGCAAATATCATTCCCTGATCTAAAATGAAGAATAAATAATTTACATAATTGGTCACTTACTACGATTAGGGTTATGTACTATGGCCATCTTAATGATCATACACTTGTTGATTCCAATGTTGAATCATAGAGGATGGTGCTAGATGAATATATAACGAGTTAAATTGAGGACTCATCAAGCACCGTGAAATGATTATTTAGAGATTATCTCCAACCTGAGTAGGAGATGACAATCCTTTCTTTAAAGATTGATATCTAACCGACCTTTTGATGTAGGTCCTCTGCATAGGAATAGAGATTCGGAGGTTTTAGACAAATTAGGTCAAAGAGTTGACTTGATGAGATCGAGATAACCAAAGACCTATGTTGTATGCTGTCATAATATACGCATGCATCCTCCGATCAGAGATAGATGTGTTACTATTTGTCTGAATATGTACATTTGACAAACAAATAGGTTGATGACCTAATAAAGGTCTATACACCAGTGTACTGGTGCGCATACAAGGGCATATGAGTAATACGATCTCTCAAAGGTATCATACACGTTCATTTATTGAACCAGAAGACATGAATTCACTCATGAGATGTTGGGAAGGGTCAAATTCTGTACGCAGTCATCTCGCTTTAGAAACTAGACTGAATTTGTAAGGTTTGATATATGCTTTTGTAAAGTATATTATCAAAACTTAGGTATGATATATGCTTTTGGAAAGTATATGATCAATATCAACTCCCAATAGTCAAATGATAAAGTTAATGATAAATCCTGAAGGAGACAATCTAAAAGAGATTTAAAACTTCAGGCTAACTCTAGGTTGTCCAGTATGCAGGATCTACAGGTATTAGGAATACCAAAGGGTGATGTGATCATAAATAATTGTATAACCCTGACGCTTCCATTATGAGGGAGTGATGAAACATATCTAGATTTTAGTGGCTCCTCTCATAGAGAAGTTATCTGATCTTAGTCCAAATGTTAGACCTTGTTCTGAATGTTATTAAGATATAATGAAAAGATTAGACCTATGACTTTGATTTAATCAAACATCTATGGGAGGTCCGCAAGATCTGGATATGAGATTGATCTCAATATCCAAGTCACTGTATGTGGAACGTACAATCACCTTGTCCTTATCTCCAACTATCTGCGGAGAAAGCGTATTGTTCTTGATAGGATAATTTCACTATTGATATATGTATCCGAGCATTGGGAATCAAAAAATTAAATATATTTTAATTTTCACGAATGATATAAATTTGATTCATATTATTTGGCCATATAAGGAGGGTAATCTAAGATGATTAAATGTGATTTAAATATCAAAGATATGTATAATGTGAATGTGGTTCATGTTATTTCAGCACATGAGAATAGAGATCCAAGATGATAAACTATAATTTAATTATCAAGGATATGATTAATGTGGATATCACTATACAGAATAATCATGGATATTATAACTATGATTTATAATATGATGGAGAGATTTAATTTTAAATAGAATTACAAATTATATGGCATTGTGAATTGGATTCAAAATTAACAATTAATTATAATATAATTTAGATATTATGTTGGATATATGAATATGATTCATATTTATCAATGGAATGATTGATGTTTTCACATATTTTATTTGGAATTATTTTTGTGAAGATAAATTCAAAAATAGTTGTTGCATTTTATCCTATAAAATAGATATATATTAAGGAAGGCAAAACCACCAACAAGGTGGCCGTCCACTTTGACCAAGTCAAAGGGGAGGACGACCATCGTCTTTTTAGCATCGTGATTAACTCCCTTCTTATCTATTTATTATAATTGAAATTAAAAGGAATTAATTTGTTTTATTTGGTTCAGAACCAAAGATTGAAGGAAGATGAAAATGAATTTAATCTAACCAAGGTAGAAAGTACCTATTAGATCAATTCAATGAATACCTTATGGAGAAAGGAACATCATTCCTATCTTAATACTCCTAACTCTCCTTAACTCAATAGAGTTATAGGGAGATACAATTGGATCATGTGTAACATTTTTTGATCAATGATGAATCTTCGCATAATTACCTGTTACTTTCCAGGTGTATATTATAGTAAAGACTACAATATATATCCTTAAGAAGATTCCATGCATATCTAAACCCAAACATCCTCATAGGATATGGTTTGAATCTAGCCTAGTGTTGTACACTTGAGGATTTAGGATTTCTTGGTTCTTAACTTTGTCATGAATGCAAGTAAGCTAGAATCTAGAACCAAAGAGTGCTACTTCATTAGACAAATAAAGGATGGTATTGGATACCTACTTTATGACCTTGAGATTCTTAAAAGATCTCATCTCTAAGAATGTTATTCTTAGAGGATGATTCTCTTGAGAATCAAGATGAAAATGAAGTGAAAGAACTCACTTATTCTTGAAATGATAATGAGGCTCCTAAAATCGGAAACTAAAAGGAAAATTAAAGATGAAACACTCATATCTCTTCAAATGCATTTGAGGATGGATTCCATGTGTCAGAGAAATCTGACAATGATCAAACTTCATCTGATGAAGCTTCTGAAGATCATGTCATGGGAAGATGGATTTTAGAAATAAAGTCTAAAGTAGACTTCATACACAAATGTTGTATATGGACCCTCGAGGATCCACCTATAAGGGTAAGACCCGTTAGGTCAAAATTGATCTTCAAGAGAAAGAGGGAACCTAATGAAATGCTAGGGACATTCAAAGCACGGCTCGTATCCTCATGATACACACAGAAAGAAGACATCGCTTGCGATGGGACTTGCTTTCTAGTGACCGTGCTTATACTTATCAGATTATTGCTAAGTGTAGCTACACTACCTAACTATGACATCTTCATAACGTGAGTCAAGATTACATTCCTCTATGAATACCTCTCCAATGATATTCATATGAAGTAGCCCCATGGCTTCATAGTTAAGGAAGGCAAGATGTGCAAGCTAAAGGAACTCCATCAATGGAACCGAATAAGCTTCTTGTAGTTGGAACATTGGATTTGATGAAATTATAAATGTTAAGATTTCATATAGAATCTTAATGAACTGTGTGAAGCTCGGTGGGAGTGCCATTGTGTTCATCGTGCTAAGTGTTGATGATATCCTAATCATTTAGAATGATATAAGGATAATAATAAGTGTTTTATAGAGTAGCCATCCCATACCTTGAGATATGATCTCAAGGAAACCTCTTAGATATTAGTTCTGAAGTTGTTCAAAAGCAAGGAGAAGAGGGTATTGGGTCCGTCACATTAGTGGTACACCTTGGACATGTTCCATTTTCTGGAAAATTAAAAGAAAGGCTTCTTTCCCTCAAGATATGGTAATGACCTATCTAAGGGGATAACAACTCAAGGAGTTGAGGAAGTGAATGCTAAAACTGCTTGCCCTTGTGCATCAGTTACAGGAGGCCGGGTATATGCTATATATGTACAAAAACCAGATGCCTGCCATGCAGTGGGAGTAATAAACTATTACTAATCCTTGTATGGAGATAAAACAATTGAATGCAATAATAACAATATCTTCAAAGAGTACAAGACTTTCGAGATAGTGATCTCTAAGTCTTATCTTTAACAACTTAAGACTTTATAGATATTGATCTAGAATGTCTTAACTACAGATCCCTTAGGAGATAGAGATCTCTGGGAACAAGGGTATTCTGATAAGGATAGTAGAAATTACATACTAGTTATAATAATTATTTATCTATAACGTCAATGATATTATAATTGATAATATTGAGTATTGGTTACATAAGATGCAACATTCACATTGAATGCGAGCACTGTTACTAGGAGATATGCAAGTATCGTTAAAGGACAGGGTGTAGTCTCTTGGGAACATAATGACTTATCAACTTACCTAGCTATTTTTTCTAAATAACCTATGATTGTCACATGAGTGTGGGTTTAAAGATTAGCCCATTAATGGCTATTTGGGCTAGTGGGAGATTGTCGGGCATGCGAGCCCATGTCGAGCCATTATGCAATAAATTTTATTGCAAAAATCATTCCCTAATCTGAAATGAAAAACAACTAATTTGTATAATAAATTCCTTAGTACAATTAGGGTTATATACCATGGCCATCTTAATGATCATACAATTGTTGATTCAATTGTTGAATCATAGAGGCTGGCGCTTGGACGAATATCTAAAGAGTTAGATTGAGGACTCATCAAGCACCGTCAAATGATTATTAAGAGATGATTTCCAGCCTGAGTAGGAGATGGCAATCCATTCTCTAAAGGATGATATCTAACATACTTTTTGATGCTGGTACTATGCATAGGAATAGTGATTCAGAGATATCTCGAGATCGTCAGGTCAAAGAGTTGACCAGATGATCTCGAGATAATAAAAGACCTATGTCGTATATTGTTATGATGTAGGTATGCATCCTCTGACCAGAGACAGATGTGTTACTATATGTCTGAGTATGTACATTTGGCAGACCAACAAATTGACGACTTAATCAAGGTCTATACACCGACACACTGGTGTGCTTATAAAGCTGACGAGTAATACGATCTCTCAAAGGGATCATACATGTTCATTTATTGAACAAGAAGACATGAGCTCACTCATGTGATATTGGGAAGGATCAAATTCCGTGTACGGTTGTCGTGCTTTGGAATCTTGACTAAATTTATAAGGTTTGATATATGCTTTAGAAATGTATATATTCAACACCTAGGTATGATATATGCTTTTGGAAAGTATATGATCGATACCAACACCCAATAGTAAAATGAGAAACTTAATGATAAAAACCTGAAGGAGACAATCTAAAAGAGATCTCAAACTTCGGGTTTACTCTGGGTCTTCCATTATGCATGATTTATAGGTATTAGGAATACTTTAGTGTGATGTGATCATAAACGATTGTATAACCATGATGCTTCCATTCCGAGGGAGTGATGAAATAGGTCTGGATTTTAATGACTCCTCTCGTAGAGAAGTGATATGATCTCAGTCCAAATGTTAGACCTTGATCTAATTATGATTCAAATACAACGAGAAGATTAGATCTATGGCTTTGATTTAATCAAACATCTATGGGAGGTGCGCAAGATCTAGATTTGAGATTTTATCTCAATATCCAAGTCACTATCTGTGGAACGTACAATCGTTCTGTCCTTATCTCCAGGTATCTACGGAGAAAGTGCATTATTCTTGAAAGGGTTCAAGGATAATTTTCACTATTGATATATGTAGCCAGGCATTGAGATATGAAAAATTAAATGTTATTTAATTATAATGAATAATACGAATTTGATTCATATTATTTGGCCAAATAAGGAGTGTTATCTAAGATGACTAAATGTTATTTAATTATCAAAGATATGAATAATGTGATGGCTCATGTGAATAGAGATCCAAGATGATTAAATATGATTTAATTATAAATGATATGATTAATGTGGATATCACTATCCACAATAATCATGGATATTATTAATATGATTTATAATATGATGGAGAGATTTAATTGTAAATAGAGTTACAAATTATTTGTTGTTGTGAATTGGATTCATAATAAACAATTATTTGTAAATCTAATTTACATATTATGTTGTATATATGAATGCGACTCATACTTATCAATGCCACGATGGATGCTTTCATTAATTTAATTTGGAATTATTTTTGTGAATATAAATACAATAATAGTTGTTGCATTTTATCCTATATAATAAATTTATATTAAGTAAGGCAAAAACACCAACATGGTGGCCGTCTACCTTGACCAAGTCAAAGGGGGGGACGACCACCCTCTTTTTAGGGTTGTAGTTGCCTCCCTTCTTATCTATTTATTATAGGTTAAATTAAAATTAATTAATTTGTATCTTGATAAAGGGATATAATTAATTTATTTTAATTAAATTTGTTGTTGAAATTTTGTGGTAACAAGTCATGGATATTGATTAATAATCTTTTAATCTAAACCATTAAATTAAGAGGGCACATTGATTGAGATCCATATACATCTAACTAGTATAAACGGAATGGTACCCCTTGCCTTTTAGACTACACACACATAATTCCAAAAGGAATTAAACTCTCTCCCCATCTCTCTTTACACGCCAACTCTCTCTCTCTCATTGTGGTCATCCACCATGGAGCCCAAGAGAGAGTCGCCATCACCGCAACATCGTCGTCACGCTGCCGGATTGTTTACTTATGGATCTCCATCTCCTTCGGCGTGCCTCGCTCGTGAAGAAGACATCGGATCCTATGCCACAAGATCAGGAGATTGGCTGCTTGGGTCATCAACATGGATTGCGAGGAGCACGCTTCTCATCAACGAGTACGCAAGCGTCTCTTCCGTTAGATTAGACTTAAGACAGGAGGTCTCTTCCTTTGGAGACTCGATCACAACCACGCTTCAAGAGGTAAACCTAATACTTCCGTGATGCACTTGATGATCACTGCGGATATCGAGTTGCTGCTAGTACTAGGAATACCAAATCTCATTGACTTCCATCGATGGCTCAAACTGCTCATGCAACAGTAAGGAAAGGGACGCCAATCGTTGATCACTATGGTACACCACCATCTGTGTATCTTGTGAAGGTGGTGGTGGCAACTGGTACTGTGGGGTTGGATGAACATGCTCCTCCTAAATGTGGTGGACCTATATGTATGAGGTGGATGGTTGAGAAGATATGCTCCCCTAATCAGCATGTGACCTAGAGGATGACAAAGAAGTCATCTGGCTCTTGAAGGCACATGGTCTGCATCCTCAAATCACTTAAGTTTTAGGGCAGCTCATCAATCTTATTGAGCTTTTCCAGGCCCTATCACGGCTTCTTCTCTATAATCTCCATGCGGTCCAACTTCTCACTGATAATGCCCATGTTTGCATCTTATGGCTCTTTTAGTGCTGTTGCAGTCGAAGATGAAGATGAACCAGCCTTTATTTGTACAACTCTATGGTGAGAGAATGCATGGTGGGGAGGCTCCCACTGTGTGTAGACACGAGTATGTGTCATAACAGTGTAGTTCTCAGCCATCTCCTCATAGATGACCCAGACCTTATCCTTGTCCTTGGAGAAATAAGATACTCCGCAAGAGGTGTTGAAAAGATCCCGCAGCTCGGGTGTCAACAAACAAATGAAACTCTCTACTTGGTTGGGCTTGCAAATATCATGGTGGGGACACCTGTCAATGATCTCTCTGAATCGATCTCAAGCCTCGTGGAACTGCTTTTTTGGGATCATGGTGAAGTTAATGATCATAGCTCTTGCTACGTTGGTTTGAACGAGTAGATAGTACTTGCTGAGGTATTCGGTCTTCAACTGCTCCCAGTTAGTGACAACCCTCCCCAAGTTCATTAGCAAATAGGTTGCTCTGTCAACCAAGGAGAATGTGAAGGCTATCAACTTGATGGTATTCTCATCCACCAGCTTTTCATGGACGGTACTGTAGATAATCTCGAACTCCTATAAGTGGAGATGAGGCTCCTTAGTGTAAAGCCCGTGGAACTTTGGCAACAACTGTATCGTTTGTGGCCTGGTTCAAAATTGTTGAGAATCGCTGGCAACTAAATCCACATATGAGCGAGAGTTGCACCAGGGTTGTGCAACTCCCTCAAGTTGCGCAAGAGTCTCTCTACTATGGCCTCCTCCTGGTGTCTATCTCTGATCATTGCTCGGTTCTCAGCTCTAGGAATCTCTAGTCCACTAATGGGTCTCTCAACTCTAGCATCTCTAATCTCCATAAGTTCCCTCCTAACCTCTGTCATCAATAACCCCTAGTCCTAGATCTGTATCTTTTTCGCCTTTAGGGATGCCAGAAGGTTGTTGTTGATTGCAGCTTGATCAAATACATCATAAATCTCTGGATGTCCATACTCTTTATTCTCTTGGACTATCTCCTCAGACTCCGAAAATGAAAAAGTGCAGACCTCAGGTGTTGCCATGTGAATAATGAACTGCTCTGACTGTTGTTGTATCTCAGGTGATGTAGCAGGAAGGTGAAAGAATAAGGAAGCGGAATACTCAGGTTCTGAGAGGGGGTCGGAGCTCTCTAGAACCGCCTTAGATGAACGGACAGGTGTGCTGTCAAGCTTTGACTCCAAAGGTAGCCTAAGAGACTGCCTTCCCATCATCGTGATGTGGAGAGAACTGGAGATTATATCTAGATTGAAAAACAATGGATTGGAAAACAAACCCCCAAATTCACCAACTCAGTGCAATAATGACCATGAAAGCTTGGTTGTTAATCTTTTCTGTTTTAGAGTTAGGTGATCAAACAGGTATATTAGCAAGTTTACAGATGTAGTCTCCTATAGTAGACTGTGAAAAAGTCGATGATTCCCCCATGCAATTAACAATCCTTGTTAGAGCTCCGGAGTCATTTAAAGGAAGTACACCTCTTTATCAACACGACTACTTCTACTAACGTCTGAGGTAAGTGATTGCAATAATAACAATAGCCGAGAGTCAAAGTCTACGAACTTAGGGCACAAGTTCAGGATTTTGGGCTCTATTCCTTAAGTGTGTGTGCCTCACTCTGTCTGGAGTGTACCTGCAAACAAGGAGCGGGTTACTCTCCCCAAAATAAGGTATGTGATCGTTATGTTTAATTTTAAGGTCAAGTTCAATTAGCATTCCTGATTTTTATTTTGTTATCACTTTTTTTGGGTATTGAAAAAAAGAACATCGCTTAATGAATTTTCTGACTTCCTTTTTTTCTAGGTGAATGAAATCAAGGAGGAAGTCAAAAAGCTGATGCGATGGAAATCTATGAAAGCATGCAGGAGATAGAAGGCGTACCTTGCTCCTATAGTCTACATGAAATAATATTCATGCATACAATAAACTAATCTAAATGAATGCAATGCGAGAACTGTCCTAAACAGAAACTTTTATCATCATGAAGCACAGATTTATTTGCCTAAGTCCATTCTATCTCTATAGGAACAGATATTCTATTAGGGACTTTGGACCTAATCCTACCTGGCTCAATCAAATAGAAACTTATTTCTTGGGGCTCAAGCACAAAAATTGTTAGAAAAAAATAAAAATAAAGGCGATGAAAACCCAAATCCGGTGAGGTCCCCCAAGTGCACCGGCACTTGGTGAAACAGACCCCACAATCCAAAGGTATAAAATGGCAAGTGTAAAAAATTATTACGAATCAAATTACATGACAAAATAAAATGACTGAAAAATAAATAAAAAAACTAAGACAATCGTCTGCTCCTCCTAGCCCACTCTCTTTTGTTGGTCGGTGTAGAACGCCCGGCCTCTACCTCGTGCGGGTGCTTCAGCTCTCCTAAGATGACCTCCCTCGTTATGCGGGCCCTCGCAACAAATAAGAAACAAGAAATGCCTCAGATAACCGTGATGAAAAATACAATCAAATAAAAAGAAAGAAAATAAAGAAAAATGGTATATACAAAAATAAGAGACAAATATAAACAGAAATAAAAGTAACCAGTGACATAAATATAGACAAAAGAAAAAGAGAAAAACAAGTATATACACAAACCAAGAATAATGGGCAAAGCAAGTCCTAACTATCCTCGCCTTGCCTCCCAAGCAACGCAACCATTCTGAGATGAGCGACTTCAAATAATTCTGGTTAAGTTAATTAATGTGTTGTTTCGCCTAAATTATCCAAGTCGAAATCGAGAAAATTATTCAATAACAAAATGAATTAAGTAAAAGATAGTGGTCTAAGCTACTTTTAATAAACTGGTATAGTGACCGAGATTGAACACTAGGAGACAACTATTATTTAAACGAGGGTGATTCAATCAATAAAAAATCGAAGACTAAAAATAAGGAAAAGCAAAGCAAACTACTCTTGGATTTTTGTGAATTTTTAACTTTTCAAATTTTTATGGTTTTTTATTCTTTTAATTTTTTAATGTTTTCTGATTTTTATTTTTTACTTATTTTTAATTTTTCAAATTTTATATTTTTAATTTTTTAGACAAAGTAGCAAAATACAATGAATAAAGGACACACAAACAATCTTTTTGTATTTTTCAAATATTGGAAAAATGTCAAAAATAACAACAACAACAAAGCCTTTTCCCACTTTAAGTAGTGTCATCTACATGGATTCTTTGCCTCCATTCAAATCCATCTTGGGTCATTCTCAGGCTTAGATCTAGAAAACTAAGATCCCTTCCTATAGTCTAATTGCAAAACTTCTTGGGCCTTCCTTGTCCTCATTTAGCCGACTCCACATTCCAAAACTCCCAACTCCTCACCAGTGAAGGATATGGGGAGATCCTAAGCGCATCACGGAAGCATGAGGATCACATCGTATGCGATCGGGAGCGACTAGTCGCACTAGTTGCTCCATGCAACGAAAATTAAAAAATTTTCATGTGACGAAACCACATGATTGAAGAACACTTCTCAGATTGTTTCATCTAAATCACAAACAAGTAATAGGATTACCTCTTGAAGCGTGGTTGCAATCGAGTCTCTAAACGAAGAGATCTCCCGTCTCAAGTCCGATCCGACGGAGGAGACACTTGCGAGCATGTTGATGAAACACGCGCTCCTCGCAATCCATGTTGATGATCCAAGTGGAGGATCTCGTGATCTCGACATACGAGATCTGACGTCTTCTTCACGAGCGAGGCACACCGAAGGAGACAGAGATCCACGAATAGATGATCGGGCAGCATAACGATGACGCTGCGGCGATGGAGGATCTCTCAAGGGCATCCATGGTGGACGACCATATGAGAGAGGGAGAGTAGGCGTGTGGAGAGAAAGAGAGAGAGAGACTCATGTTCTCATTAGCATATGAAGAGAAAAGGGTGCCCTTCTATTTATAATATTTTGAGATCCATGGGTCTTAATCCATGGGCAACACAAATCCATAGGCTTACATTGATTTGTGTTTCTTTTAACGGCCAAGATTTTGTTGGTAAAAAACAAACAACAATTAATTTAATTTAGATTAAATATATATTGATAAATCAATATGATTTAATCCCAAATTAAATCAATCAAGCATATATGGAGATATTTGGATGGAGATTTCATGAAATCTTGGAAATCTCATGCAATCTAGGAAGTCACATGCAATCTTGTGAGATTGCATTATTCATTGGAAATCTCCATGATTTTACAACAACACTTGTTGTAAATAATTCAAAAACAATAATTAATAATTATTTTATGAATATTAGAATCTTGCCATTGGAAAATTATGAATCACATTCACAACCCAAAAGAAAATGTAAATTGCATTTTCAATTTAATGTCAAATGTGAATCCAATTCATATCAACATTTAATTAGCAAATGTAAATTACAAATAGCTCTCTCTTATATATTATAAATCACATTTATAATATATATGTTTAATATGGATAGTACTATCCACATTATCCATATCCATGATAATCAAATCACATTTAATCATCTTGGATCTCTTATTCTCATGTGCCTAAATAATATGAATCACATTCACACTATTCACATCTTTGATAATTAAATCTCATTTAATTATCTTAGATAACCCTCTTTATAATATGCATCAAATTCATATTATTCATGATAATTAAATCACATTTAATTATCAATTTTCTTAATGCTCGGATATATAATATTAACAATGAAATTATCCTGAACTCTTTCAAGGATAATGTGCTTTCTCCGCAAATACTTAGAGATAAGGAAAGGGCGATTGTATTGTTCCATGTATAGTGACTTGGATATTTAGATTACATCTCAAATACAGGTCTCGGGCCTCCCATAGATGCTTAATTAAATCAAGACCGCAAATCTAATCTTCTCATTGCCTCTGAATCACATTCAGGTCAATGTCCAACATTTGGGCCAAGATTGTATCACTTCTCTTTAGAGAGGAGTCACTAAAATCCAGACCCATTTCATCACTCCCTATGAATGGAAGTGTCATGGTTATACAATCGTTTATGATCACATCTCCCTCAGGTATTCCCAATACCTGTACATCCTGCATACTGGAAGACCCAGAATAATCTCAAAGTATAAAATTAATTTTACACTGTATACTTTAGGGATTTATCATTAACTTTCTCATTTGACTATTGGGATTTGGTATCGATCATATAGTTTCCAAAAGTATATATCATACTTAGGTGTTGATCATATACTTTCCAAAAGTATATATCAAACTTACAAATTCAGTCAAGCTTCCAAAGAGAGATGACCATGCATGGAATTTGATTCTTCCCAATATCTCATGAGTGAGCTCATGTCTTCTGCTTCAGTAACTGAACTTGTATGATCCCTTTGAGAGATCGTATTACTTATATGCCCTTGTATGCACACCAGCACGTCGTTGTATAGACCTTGATTAGGTCATCAACCTATTGGTCTGCCAAATGTACATACTCAGACAAATAGTAACACATCTATCTCCGGTCAGAGGATGTGTGCCAATATCATGACAACATACGTCATAGGACTTTGGTTATCTCGATCTCGTTAAATCAACTCTTTGACCTAACTTATCTAATACCTCCGAATCTCTATTCCTATGCTGAGGACCTTCATCAAGAGGTCAATTAGATGTCAGCCTAAATGAGAACGGATTGCCATCTCCTACTCAGGCTGGAGATCATCTCTTAACAAACATTTGACGGTTCTTGATGAGTCCTCAATCTAACTCTTTAGATATTCATCCAAGCACCAGACTCTATGATTCAATAATTGAATCAAGAGTTGTATGATCATCAAGATGGCCATGGTACGTAACCCTAATTATACTAAGGGACCTATTATGCAAATTATCTATTCTTCATTTCAGATCAGGGAATGATATTCGCAATAACATTTATTGCATAATGGCTCGTCGTGGGCTCGCATGTCCAACAATCTCTCACTAGCCCAAAGAGCCATTAATGGGCTAATCTTTAAACCCACACTCATGTGACAATCATAGGCTATTTAGAAAATAGTTAGGTAAGCTGATCAATCACTCTGCTGCCAAAATACTATGCCATGTACTTTTACGGCACTTGCATATCTCCTAGTAACAGTGTTCGCATCCAATGCGAATGTTGCAACTTATGCAACCAATACTCAATCATGTCAGTCAATGTCCTTGACACTAAACCACAATAATTATTATAACTAGTATGTAATTTCTATTATCCTTATCAGAATACCCTTATTATTGGAGATCTCTATCTCTTAAGGTATCCATAGTTAAGACCCTTTAGATCACTATCTATAAAGTCTTAAGTTTTTGAAGATAAGACTTTTTGAGATCACTATCAAAAAAATCTTGTCATCATTGAAGATATTATTATTACTACAATCAAGTGTTTTATCACCATTGTAGGATTAGTAATAGTTTACTACTCCCACTGTGTGGCAGACATCTGGCTTTTGTACACATCTAGCATACAGCCGGATTCTTGAAACTGATGCACAAGGGCAAGCAGTTTTAGCATTCACATCCTCAACTATTTGAGGTGCTATCTCTTTAGATAGCTCAGTACCATATCTTAAGGGAAAGAATCCTTTCTTGGAATTTTCCATGGAAATGTCGAAGGTAAATCATTAATGTGATGGTCCCAATACCCAATTCTCTTTGCTTCTGAACAACTTCAGAACTAATATCTAAGAGGTATTATTGAGATCATATCTCGAGGTATGGAAAAACCAGATTATAAAACACTTATTATCATTATCCTTATATCATTTAAAATGATTAGGATATCATCTACACTTAGCACGATGAATATAATGGCACTCCCACTAAGCTTCACATGGTACACCAGAATTCTATCTGAAATCATAACATTTATAATTTTATCAAATCGTATGATGCAATTATAAGAAGCTTATTTGAGTCCATAGATGGATTTCTTTAGCTTGCACACCTTGCTTTCCTCGATCATGAAGCACTGGGGCTACTTCATATGAATGTCCTCAGAGAGGTATTCATAGAGGAATGCAATCTTGACTTACATCTTAAAGATGCCATAGTCAAGTTATGTAGCTATAGTTAGCAATATTCTTCTCTTCGGTGTGCAGTTCATGACTATGAACCATGCTTTGAAGCCTCTACCATCTCATCAGGTTATGTCTTTCTCTTGAAGATCCATTTACACCTTAATGGGTCTAACCCTTATTGGTGGATCCTCGAGGGTCCATATACAACACTTGTATATGAAGTCAACTTTAGACTTTATTGCTAACATCCATCTTTACATGTTATGATCTTCGGAAGCTTCATCACATGAAGTCAGATCATTGTCAGAATCAACTGACACATGAAATCCTTCTTCAAACTCATCTAAAGAAATATTAGTGTTTCATCTTTAATTATTCTATTAGTTTTCGATTTCAGGAACCTCATTATCTTTTCGAGATTAAATGAGTTCCTTAACTTCATTTTCATCTTGATTCTCAAGAGAGTCATCCTCTAAGAATCACATTCTCAGAGATGAGATCTTTTAAGAATCTCAAGGTCATAAAGCAGGTATCCAATACCATCCTTTATTTTTCTAATGAAGTAGCACTCTCCAACGCCAGATTCCAGCTTACTTGCATGGAACCATATTAAGGATATATATTGTAGTCTCTACTACAAATATATACCTGGAAACTAAGGGGTAATTATGCCAAAATTCATCATTGATTAAATTATGTCATACATGATCCAATTGTATCTCCCTACAACTCCATTGATTTTAGGTGTATCAGGAGGAATGAGATAAGACACTTCTCCATAAGGTATTCCATGAATTCATGTAATAGGTATAGAATACCTAGGTTAGATCAAATTCATTTTATCTTCCTCCAGACTTTGGATTTAAACCAAAATTACGAAATCTTTGAATATTTCAAAAGTTTCTTAGGTGAAGAGAAGAAATCTCATATCATAAATAATCATCAATAGATATCATATATCCATAATGATATTATGATATAGATGATCCACATACATCAATATGTATGAGATCTTGAGTACCTCGACATCTCACTTAATTTCAAGAGAAGGGTGTATTGGACATTCTTTGAATGCAATATTCACAAGTATGTAAGATTTGAAATTTTTTAGACATTCTAAAGTTTCAAATCTTACTAGTCTATTGATCACATCAACAGACAAATTTCCAAGGCTTGATGCCAGATCATTGTCAAATGATCTTCATTCTCCTGTTGCTCTTTCAAGGTTTAATTTCGATATTAGAAATGTTAATGAACCATTCATTAATTTTCTAACTTAGTAGATTCCACTAGATTTGTTATTACTATCTGAAATATCTCCATCATAACTCTTTATGATAGGTCTATTCCAGAATTCATGTTTATTCCCAACATTTAGAAATAAACGATGAGTATATTCTAAAATCTAGGTCATAGAGACATTCTCTAAGACTAAGGGCTCTCCCACTGAAATTAAGAAGTCAATTTATCAAGTAGAGGTTGTTGCAACAATTGCACTAACATCTATGTGGATGACTATTGAACCTTAAGATCAAATTTTCTAGTCTTCTAAAACATTAGCAACCAACTGCTAGTGTTATTAGAAGAATGAGATGCAATTATTAGACTTTGATCTTATCAAATAAGAAAGTCAATTTCAATGATTAAATGTAGATTATTCTGATGCACTATCCCGGTCCTTCTCTAAGGATACTAGATAGACTAGATAGATACACTATCAATACGTTGGCTTATTGTAGTATTGGCATTCATCCAACTATTGGGATGTCATATGGAAGTCACAGAAGTACAATCAACTCTTTGACTTTCCTTCTTACTTGGGTCCAACCCATGCTTCCACTGCGCTCCCTTTATCTATAAACAACCATTGCTTAAGATGAAGGATTTCTTATGTTGAATTCAAAAGATTTCAATATAGAGTATTTTAACATTTATGCATTCAATTCATGCAATATGAACATTCTGAAGCTTCATGAATGACTAGAATATAGATAGTAGAATGATGACACTCATCGTATCTACATCCATCTAAACTCTTAAAACATTAGTTCTA